>OY744519.1:34667800-34747800 GCA_963556195.1 Sepiola atlantica | reverse complement strand
ACCCCGACCTAACAAAGGCTCTAATCTCAGGAGTATTCCTCTCCACATTTTCCAAACAACAAAAACGAACCCTACCTAAAATGGGCCTTGCAATCTTCCATCTTTAAGGAGTTTCAAAATTAACTCTGTTAGTGTGGCTTCCGCAAAATAGTGACAAGTGTACCACTAATAGAACTAGGGAGGGGGCAAGGAAGATGAGCTCGGGCTAGGAATAAAGAAAGGGGGCAAACTGACCCATATGTACATGAGAAAATGACAATTTTGTTTGAGCAAATGGTCAATCTCATTATAAATTCAAAATGGCCGCTATCACAATATACAAATTAGCCAAATTTTACAATTTATTTTGATTGCTATGCTACAAATGTCATATCCATTGTTTGAATATTTTAAAAAACAGTGTAAAATATCATTTTTCTACAAAAAAAATCAGCATTCAGAGGGTTAACACAAGTTGCATAATTTTTGTAACATTCTTGTCAGAGATAGCTTGAAGTATGCTGTAACCGTAAATGTAAGTATGAAATATCATTTTGGGGAGCTTGTTTCTTTTTAAACGACATTTACGTCACTAAACACTAAGATTGGAAAAACGCGTTTGAAGAAATTTAGTTTTTGTTAAAAGTCACGCTTATTCAATTCCCTTTATTTGTCATTTTGGGGGGAAATAGCATTTTAAAATGACTTTGCTTGACGCATACTCTCACCTTGAAGTCGAATGTCTCGTGCGGTTCATTAAAGCGAAAGCGTTATTGTTCTCTGTGGCTCCCCGAACCAAATTAAAAGTTTCATCGTGGGTTTCTTTTAACTGGGAAAAAAAAGTCCTTCGAATGAACACAAATCCATTATTGAAATATTGATTTGTCTTAAATCTCTCCCTCGATTTTTTGGTGTATAAATTGAAAATCAATGTCTTTTAGAAGAAAGCAGACTTCCCCGCGCTTTAATTGCGAGACCTGCCCAAATGACGGTAGGCGTCGCAAGAATAATTGATTGAAAGTATTTCTAATTGCTGATTCGACGCCGGTAATTCACATAAAAGAACACAAGAATTGGAAAACTTTAAGAGAAATATTTGCATGGAACTCTCATTTCGCTTTTGATTTGAATTAAAACAAAAGTTTCGTTTCAAGCGAATCGGATAAAAATTGTAGTGCCGTACATTTCAAGCAACGCAGCCGTCAAATAATTAAAAACGGGATTTTTTATCCAACATTTTTTTTTCATATCCAAGGTTGAGAATAATAAATTGGTGGTTAAAAATCTATTACTGGCGGAGATAAGGTATATGTCTTCTTCAAGCCAAAACTATGCTATTATTTCTTTTAATTGTTATATTGTACTATCTTCTAATGTTCAATTCAGTTCACTATACTATTTAAGACTAATGTACTATCTTACAGTTCTGAGATTAGAGAAGTAGTGTAGTATCTGTTCTGTCGTCATTATACCATTATCCGAGATATTACGTTCTTTGTGTAGTGTGGGGTTAGTATATGTTCTGTTACAAAAATAACATCGTTCCAGGCATTACGCCCTTATTTTGGGGGTAGGGTTACGGTTGGTTGTTGACTATCTGTTATGTTGTCATGAGACCATGATCCTAGGGATTACCTTCTCCTTTTTACGGGGGTATCTGTTCTTTTGCTTTAATACCATAGTTCCATGTCTTATTTCCTATTTCTTTCTATATAGGTAGGGTTAGAGAGGTAATTTAATACCTGTTATGTTGTCATATGTTGTCATTAGGCCATCATCTCATTACTCATTCTTGGGGTAGTGTAGTATATGTTCTGTTATCATGAGACCATCCTCCCAGGCATTACCTTATGCTTGGAAAGGCGTAGCTTACGTCAACAAGAAATTGTCACAAGCGACTGTTCATTAGCAAATTGAAAACTCACATCGTTTATAATAGATTTTCAAATGAAAACAAAAGTCAATTAAGACGTGAAAATGTTTTATTTGAAGAATGAAATCGTTAAAAGAAGTTTTAACAATGGTCGGTTTTAACGAATCAATACTTATTTAAAATGGAAAATGTGTTTTTTTTATGATTGAGTTGAACATTAAATGCCCGTTTTAAACAATAGTAATTAGCTGCTCTAACGAAAAGTGTTGTTTGTTGTTTTTTTTTCAAAATAAATCGGTTTGCTTAAGATGTGGAAATAATTGGTTTCAAAAGACAAAAATGCTATTTGAGATGGAAATATGATTCATTCAGACGGAAGGAAATTGTCGTTTTAAACTTAAATTGGGTTGTTTTACATGGAAAAGTGTTTCTTTTCAACAACAACAAAAATTCCTCTTTTAAACGGAACGACTCATCTTCGAATGCAATGTCGATTACAGTCAACGGCAGAAACTATTAATTTTTAGTAAAAACTGCTTGTTTCGAATGACCCAGATTGTACCAAACACAAAAGTAACCATGTTTCGTGATTTTTTAGATGGGGATTGTTAATTTGGATTATTTGGATTATTCGAACTACTATTCTCATCCGCAAGGATTCGTGACACAACGGATACAAGCGCATACATTGAAAGAATACAATTGCGAATTACTTAAGAATTACTTAAGACTTTTACCTCTGTGGATTAAATAAAAACTTCCCATCGAAATTCTGTAAAAATTCCCGAGTTCGACATCTTGATTCCCGATTATGACGAGACACACCTGGAGAAGGTCTGAGTTTACATCGGCCGAAACGTTGTAAGAATAACATCCAATATGAGAACAGTAGTCTAAATGATACAAGTAATCTAAATAATATACACAAAAGTAACTGTTTATAAGACCAGTAAACATAATATGTATTTTGAATATTAAAATAAAGTAAACATTATAAATGCTAGCATATTTTGCCAGTATATAGAATTAAACTGTTGAGTTTGCTAATGGACAGCCGATTGTGACAATTTCTTGCTGCCGTAAGCTACTCTCTAAGGAGGTGGCAATGCTTGGGAGAATGATTTTATGATAACAGAAAAGATCCTACACAAACTCCTGGAAAATGAAAGAGGTAAATCCTGGGAGGATGATTTTATGACAACAGAACAAATAGTACACTACCCCCCGCCCCAAAGAAAAAGATAATTACTGGGAGGATGGTCTCATCACAACCAAAAAGATACTACTCATTAATTGAGGATTGAAAGACAGTAATAGAAGTATAATAATATATAGAAGTAATAATATAGTTTCAGCTTAAGGCAGACAGAAAACCAACTTACATTAGTAATAAAAGTACAATAGTACATTAATAGAAGTATAGCATAGTTTTGGCGTCAAAGAGACAAATACCAAATCTCCATTAGTAATAGAAGTACAATAATATATAGAAGTAATAATATAGTTTCAGCTTAAGGCAGACAGAAAACCAACTTACATTAGTAATAAAAGTACAATAGTACATTAATAGAAGTATAGCATAGTTGTGGCTTCAAAGAGACAAATACCAAATCTCCATTAGTAATAGAAGTACAATAATATATAGAAGTAATAATATAGTTTCAGCTTAAGGCAGACAGAAAACCAACTTACATTAGTAATAAAAGTACAATAGTACATTAATAGAAGTATAGGATAGTTTTGGCTTCAAAGAGACAAATACCAAATCTCCATTAGTAATAGAAGTACAATAATATATAGAAGTAATAATATAGTTTCAGCTTAAGACAGACAGAAAACCAACTTACATTAGTAATAAAAGTACAATAGTACATTAATAGAAGTATAGCATAGTTTTGGCTTCAAAGAGACAAATACCAAATCTCCATTAGTAATAGAAGTACAATAATATATAGAAGTAATAATATAGTTTCAGCTTAAGGCAGACAGAAAACCAACTTACATTAGTAATAAAAGTACAATAGTACATTAATAGAAGTATAGCATAGTTGTGGCTTCAAAGAGACAAATACCAAATCTCCATTAGTAATAGAAGTACAATAATATATAGAAGTAATAATATAGTTTCAGCTTAAGGCAGACAGAAAACCAACTTACATTAGTAATAAAAGTGCAATAGTACATTAATAGAAGTATAGCATAGTTTTGGCTTCAAAGAGACAAATACCAAATCTCCATTAGTAATAGAAGTACAATAATATATAGAAGTAATAATATAGTTTCAGCTTAAGGCAGACAGAAAACCAACTTACATTAGTAATAAAAGTACAATAGTACATTAATAGAAGTATAGCATAGTTGTGGCTTCAAAGAGACAAATACCAAATCTCCATTAGTAATAGAAGTACAATAATATATAGAAGTAATAATATAGTTTCAGCTTAAGGCAGACAGAAAACCAACTTACATTAGTAATAAAAGTACAATAGTACATTAATAGAAGTATAGGATAGTTTTGGCTTCAAAGAGACAAATACCAAATCTCCATTAGTAATAGAAGTACAATAATATATAGAAGTAATAATATAGTTTCAGCTTAAGACAGACAGAAAACCAACTTACATTAGTAATAAAAGTACAATAGTACATTAATAGAAGTATAGCATAGTTTTGGCTTCAAAGAGACAAATACCAAATCTCCATTAGTAATAGAAGTACAATAATATATAGAAGTAATAATATAGTTTCAGCTTAAGGCAGACAGAAAACCAACTTACATTAGTAATAAAAGTACAATAGTACATTAATAGAAGTATAGCATAGTTGTGGCTTCAAAGAGACAAATACCAAATCTCCATTAGTAATAGAAGTACAATAATATATAGAAGTAATAATATAGTTTCAGCTTAAGGCAGACAGAAAACCAACTTACATTAGTAATAAAAGTGCAATAGTACATTAATAGAAGTATAGCATAGTTTTGGCTTCAAAGAGACAAATACCAAATCTCCATTAGTAATAGAAGTACAATAATATATAGAAGTAATAATATAGTTTCAGCTTAAGGCAGACAGAAAACCAACTTACATTAGTAATAAAAGTGCAATAGTACATTAATAGAAGTATAGCATAGTTTTGGCTTCAAAGAGACAAATACCAAATCTCCATTAGTAATAGAAGTACAATAATATATAGAAGTAATAATATAGTTTCAGCTTAAGGCAGACAGAAAACCAACTTACATTAGTAATAAAAGTGCAATAGTACATTAATAGAAGTATAGCATAGTTTTGGCTTCAAAGAGACAAATACCAAATCTCCATTAGTAATAGAAGTACAATAATATATAGAAGTAATAATATAGTTTCAGCTTAAGGCAGACAGAAAACCAACTTACATTAGTAATAAAAGTACAATAGTACATTAATAGAAGTATAGCATAGTTTTGGCTTCAAAGAGACAAATACCAAATCTCCATTAGTAATAGAAGTACAATAATATATAGAAGTAATAATATAGTTTCAGCTTAAGGCAGACAGAAAACCAACTTACATTAGTAATAAAAGTACAATAGTACATTAATAGAAGTATAGCATAGTTTTGGCTTCAAGGAGACAAATACCAAATCTCCATTAGTAATAGAAGTACAATAATATATAGAAGTAATAATATAGTTTCAGCTTAAGGCAGACAGAAAACCAACTTACATTAGTAATAAAAGTACAATAGTACATTAATAGAAGTATAGCATAGTTGTGGCTTCAAAGAGACAAATACCAAATCTCCATTAGTAATAGAAGTACAATAATATATAGAAGTAATAATATAGTTTCAGCTTAAGGCAGACAGAAAACCAACTTACATTAGTAATAAAAGTACAATAGTACATTAATAGAAGTATAGCATAGTTTTGGCTTCAAAGAGACAAATACCAAATCTCCATTAGTAATAGAAGTACAATAATATATAGAAGTAATAATATAGTTTCAGCTTAAGGCAGACAGAAAACCAACTTACATTAGTAATAAAAGTACAATAGTACATTAATAGAAGTATAGCATAGTTGTGGCTTCAAAGAGACAAATACCAAATCTCCATTAGTAATAGAAGTACAATAATATATAGAAGTAATAATATAGTTTCAGCTTAAGGCAGACAGAAAACCAACTTACATTAGTAATAAAAGTGCAATAGTACATTAATAGAAGTATAGCATAGTTGTGGCTTCAAAGAGACAAATACCAAATCTACATTAGTAATAGAAGTACAGTATTACATTAATCCTTTAGTTTGGCTTTCAGACACTATTGCGTCGAGGTAGAATGAATTATACTCCTTTGATTTGACGCATACATATTGGTAACGTAATGTACCTGCTAATTAATTAAAAGAGTAGCAAGCAAAATTAGTATATAGATAATAAGCAATTATAGGCTCCAATACTAGTGTACCGGGTTTTGTTCATCTACTCTAGTTCTAAACTAGATGCAGAACTTCAAAGAATAACTGAAATCTTCTCTTCCATGGTTACTTCTCACACACGATTGAATGATGCATAAAAGACAAATGCCCCATTTTATGTTAAACTAACATGAATTAGTACCACGTGTTAGGATTTGTCATATAAAATCGGTTCATCTGTGTCTCGCTGTTTTACGTATGTGCGAACGGTGTTGAGGACTTGAAGTGCTTTCCTCTCTTTTCGGAAAGAATTCTATGTACTATTACCAAAGAACATTGGTGTTTATTATTTTCGTAGTCAATGCTAGGCTTAATACTTAGGGTTTAGCATCCAACGTTTAGAGGTATGAATTACTCAACATGTCCCCAGTTCGTTACTTAAGCACATACAGTGGCCGATATCATGAGTCGGCCATCGGTGACAATTTATTGAAATGTCACTTGCGCACTAGAGGTTATTCTGATTAGGCGTTTTCTGTTTTTCACAGGGCTTGCTTGAAAACTATTATAAGAGAGTTATTAATTAAGGAAAAGTCTTTTACGGTAATAATATCATTCAATGACCAATAAATGCATTTAATAATTTACTAGAAGAGTTTCACCAAACCGATTGCACACATTAAATGAACTTGATTGTCAGACAAGTTTAGTAGACGACACCTGATGTAGGGAAGAACTTTTCGCTTCAAAATTATATTACGAATTTAGGGTTAAAGAATTAAGTGAACATTTCAAATAAAATGACGTAACAAAACAGAAATTCCAGATAGGATACGTGGTATATAGGAAGCTATAGACGTCATCTTGGGGTTTCTCCTGCGAATAAAGCAAATGTATTTCGACGATCTCCTTCGTGTGGGGGACAGTAATGAAGAATATAAATACTTTCTATACAAAGAGAAAACAATATATTAAAGCAAAAACGAATATGTGCTGTTGTTATTATATACGTGATGTCAATACGTATACGTATTATGCAGACTGTTACATATTGGTGGCCGTATGTGCAGAGATTAAGTCTACTAACTCCCACTATACCACTGCAACTACTAACGTGTCGACAAAACACCTCT
This sequence comes from Sepiola atlantica, assembly GCA_963556195.1. Lineage (NCBI taxonomy): Eukaryota > Metazoa > Mollusca > Cephalopoda > Sepiida > Sepiolidae > Sepiola > Sepiola atlantica. The sequence goes on along the minus strand of OY744519.1, from coordinate 34,740,414 downwards.
GTAATATGTATGAGACGAATATTAGAGTTCCGGCTATGCTACAAAAACTAGAACAACCATCGACACATTTACTAAACTAGAAAAATACCTCGAATAAAATTTGCACCACTTTTATGTCACCTTACAAGGATTAAAATCAAGATATAGTAATGCTAAACCGTATATTTAGAATCCTTATTATAATTTCGATTTAAATCCATTATTTGATCTTTATTCTAGAAAATGTCTCAAATTAAGGGTTTAAGCTTAAGGGATCTTCAGAAGAATTTGAAATTCAGGGAATCTTGCTTAATAAGTGTCTAGTAAGTATACATCAAATTCAATGGAAATCTGATATATTTTAATTTTCAAATAGCAGGATGTGCCCATATTATGCCCCTTCAAAATCCCTTTCTAAAGAAACGGAAATTTGTGGAATATTTATTTATTGATGTTAAATACACATTGTTACATTTCACTCAGTCGCACCCTTCAAGTCGAGGTCTGTTTGTTGCTCTCCCCCTTGGTATTTCCATACTATTAGACTTCTCATAACAATTTAGTGTAGTATCAGCCGAGGCTGGTGTCACCACGTGTGTTGTTTTCTTGTTTTCCCCCTTTTGATTAATATGTGGCTAGTACGCATTTGTTTGTTATGTGGCGTGGTTTCCAAATTTAAACATTTTCCTTAATATTTGGAATGTTTTCATCGAATTAATCTCAATTTTAGAGCTACCATTTCTTTTAAACCCCCTTTTCATGAAACTAAATTAAACTAAATATAGCCCGCATTCGGACTCCTTACTCCTAGAAGATGTGTTCCAAAATTAATAATTATCGGTTAATTAGTTTAGGAATGAATTTTGTACATACAAATATATAAACATGTGCACATATCTAACTTTACAAAAATAAAGATGTTGATCTGATGTTGATCTGGCGCAAATCAGAATTAAATCCATAACAGATTTTATTAATCTTAACATTTTTACCAAAACAGTTCACAGTATAGTAAATTTTCTTTATAAAATACGATGTGGCACAAAGCCAAAATTTGGTGGGGTTAGGATAGGGGTCGGCTGTCGTCCTCTCGGTCTATTCTCTAAACTAGTTCAGTCACCAAAATGCCACATTAACTCTATGGGTAAAACCATACTAAACATTATCCATAAATGTTTGACGTTTTTTATTTAAAAAGAAAATATGTATAAAAATAGGTTTGCGGTGGGGTGCTAAAAATAACACAGATTGCTGAAAAATAAAATGCTAAGTATGGTGGTTAGTAGGACCCTTCCAAATCTATCTAGGTATGATCTTCTCACTGTTTATCATGTTGTTTAAAGAGTCTAAAACAAGCAAGACAGTTTCTAAGCGTGAAAAGAGAACAAGGCTCATTGTTATTACTTGCTAAGAGACTTTGCTAACTGGGATGGGGCCTGATAAAACCTCAGGTCGGCGTCATCATGCCTAGGTGGGGAACACCTACTCGAACTTGGTTCTTCCAAACACATATAAGCTAGCAGTGTGTATCCAACTCCTTTAAAATAGTGCAGACTGCAATCTCCTTCTATCACATCTGATTTTAACTTTAAGCTGATGTTTAAAGTGCGAAATCAGATTGTAATCAGAAGGCTATCCCTCCACTCCACTAAGATTGAGGTCCACACTACTAGTCTAGCTACGACTAGGATCGTGAGAAACACAATTAATATCGCTTTGGGCCACGAAAGCATCACATTATACAGTACAGATGTTACATAAAATTGCCTTGTTTTTTAAATGACACATTTCTCTACTATTTTTACGAGGAAAATGAAATGATCGATTCATCCATATAAATTATAAAAGTTTGTCGTCATTTTGTATTTAATACAACAATTGCGCAAAATGAATATATTTATAAAGCAAACTCTACAATAATTTATTTATAAAATCCGGCATTTTTTAATTTTAGAAATTCCCAATAACCTATAATTTTGTAGAAAATAAACGCAACTTTGTTAGCAAAACCTTTGATGGGCTTGTTATGATAAAAACTGATACAAAAAATTAGATTGAAATAACAACTGATAATTTCGGTTTAAAGATCACATGCGAAAATATTCAAAGTTCTTATTTTTGTTAAAAAAATGACTTCAGACCTTTACTGTTTTAATAATAAATCCAGCCAATATGAATATTTTTCGTTCAATACAATTAATGGAAAATATATTTAAATGTGAATTCTAAGTACGATCACAAGTAGCAAAATATGCCATATTTTTACTCTATACAATAAACGCGGAAGATTTCCAACTTTCTAGCATAATTATTGCATTTCTAAACTCAACCTGAACTGAATCCTAAAATCAACAGCATACACATTTATAGAACCTTACAATTAGTCTGGTGTCCGTAAGAGCCTTGTATCTATGCAGGTTACTGTAGGAATCTCTGAGTATGGGCATTGTTTTCAGAAATGCATGTAAGGTGTTTTAGTAAGTAATGTTGACTTTGGTAGACTTTTTCTACGCCTACATTTTCCAGCTATGACGTTATCAAACATGGCGGCCATTTATTCGAAAACATGTAATATCTCTTGTAATGCGTGCTATATTTGCATAAAACATTATTTTTGCCAAGTAATTCAACCCGGGTAAGATGACACATGAGGTAAACATTACAAATATTGTTTGAAAATACTTCTTGTTTCCATAGTTACCTACCGCCTATTCCTTATTCCTCTGTGTTTGTTTTTTATTCATACTTGCTGAATTCTATTATTTAAGCTTATTTTCTTAAGGTACGAATAATTTTCAAACTTTCTTCTTTCTGTATTTATTATACTTTCGCTATATTCTTATAATAGTATGACTTCGAAAAATAATCTTTTGATTTCCTTCTTCATTCAGCAGATATGTATAAGGCACACATAACATTTATAATGAACTACTTCAAATATGTTAGTTGCCATTATATTCTCCACAGATCTGATGTCATAGTGTCTGAACCGCAGAAATAGGAAGATGAGTTGATCACCAGGCAACATTTAGAAATAATAATTCAATTGTTAAAAATGCTAAGAAACAACAAGAATAGGAGAAAATTGGCATAATTGTTGGCACCACTAGAAAGCAAGACAAATGTTGTAAGTGAGTTTTATTTTCTCTGTGTTTATTAAAAGAATGGCGAAAAACACTAATGTATGAAAAATATATCTTTATTGTCAGTGGTGGTGAACGAGTAGGGTAAGTAAGAAAGATTTGGTGCGCAGATGGGTTGGTGGAAGTGGTTTTCTCGATCTCAATGGTCAGTTGACTCTCGATTTTCATTTCTGGGTAGTTTATATAATAATTTGGGATACCCACGCATCCACCTGTAAACGCCCATGCTGCGATTTCGCATTTGCTATCAATGCAGTCACGTCTCTAGGGCGGTTATTTAGCGACAGATTATTCCAATCTTTAGTTATCCGTCTTACAGATAACATCTGTAGGTAGTTTTGACTCAATTTTATTTACGATGAATTGTGTTTCCGTGTCTATCAGCCATGTTTTACTTCTTTTCACCACGTGCATGTCTGTGTTGAATACGTGTTTTATCTGCCAGGTGACATTTCCGGTACACCAGGCCCGATATTCAATATATGTACACATCCTAAATTGTTATAAAATTGTCGCAAGTTTCCATACAAATTTTCTCGTAACAATTCTTGACATTAAAGAAAAAATCGTGAGATTTCTCATACAAAGATGTTCTTTAGAATGTAAAGATATCTCAAAAAACTTTTAGATTCCAACCCGATTTTTTTATAATTCTAGCCAACTTTCATAAAATTGTGAGTGTTTGAATGTAGCTTTTGCTATATTCAAAACCTCACAATTGTACAGAGTATATAAACACAACATTATTTAATATATAACATAGACAAAACAAGAGGCTTTTAACGAAGAAAATGCAATTATTTTTTTATTATTGAATTTTTTTTTTTAAATTAGCATATTCACATGAAATTAATTTATTTGAAAGACAAAGTGGCGTGGTTTAAACGTAAAAAATTACTAACATTTTGTGGGTCTCGTAAATTCCCTTGGTGGGACACTTTCACCCCATTGGTTGTAGTCTTCTCACACTTGGTTTCGACTAACAATTTGTACTCGCAGGACATTGTAGAAATTAAGTGGTTGCTGTCTTCCTGTTTCTGTATAATTTACTATGTATGATAATATTTCTTTTTGAAATAATAAACGTGTGTATGGTTTACTAATAATACGAGAAAATTGTCATTTTCTTCTTTCGATTGTAAGCTAAATAGTTTTTAAATGAATAAATAATTATTTATGTATTAAAAGTTTTAACAATTACATTTTTAAACCAATAAATATGGTATTGCTTCTTATCGTGTAAAATAATTGTCAGCTAAATATTGATTACAGAAATGAAACGAACGTTTAACTTCTTCACTTTATTTGTTGCAATAATTTAAAACTTTGTAAACTAATTTTCTCTGTTTTCTTGCCGTAAGGAGTCAATCACCAGCCGAGATTTAGAAATGATGGCTCAATTGTCAAACCTGCATAAAAGAAAAGCAAATAATACGAGTTTAAAATAAGAAACAGTTAGCTCGGATGATTTTCAATATTCTAAGACGGGGGAGGTCAACGCATGGCGACCATTTTGAAAGAGAAACGCACAAACAAACAAATAAATAAATCGTGGACGAAGAAGAGTGAATGAAACTAGATTTCAAAAATGAAGCAACGGTTTGAGATTCAAAAATAAGTACGCAATTATTTTGATTCTAACTAGATAGATGAAAACAAAATAAATATATGAATCATCATCAACTCTATTACAAAGACCAATGTTTACTTATTTATATATTTTTATATGAATAAATATAATATATTCGTTACGTCACAAAAAAATAGCAAGTAAAGTACTACCTATTTGTAAACTTTTGACGAAATAATTTCCAGTGGTGAGGCGCTAAAACAAAATAGCAAGTCAGACAACCCCCGTTGTTTGAAATTAATTCAAAAAAAATCTCCCCACTTTTAATAAAAAGTCAACGGTACTAGTTTTTTCTTCTTAAGGTCATCAGAAATGATAATCATAATGACATAAATCTATGATTTTAAATGGATATTAGTGCGAATACTGATGGAGAATAACATTTTCCCGTTATTTTTTACGTAGGGTGTGTATACGATTTATTGAAGACAAGGTGCTATTTTACCCATACAATGCCTCGGTCTGTCTTGAGATACAATGCATATACCCTGTAAGAGAGTGAACGCGAGGATTCTATAGTGAAGCAAGGTTATCGCAATCTACAATTGCACATCGCCTAAATCGGCAGTACTTAAATTATATAGAAAACTATAGAAAGTTCCTCCAATATGAAATATTCCTATTTTTCTGTTTATTTTTGTTCGCCTTAAATAAGGCATATTTCAACTGAAAACCTTGGGGAGGAGTTTGTCAGCAAGATGTTTGTTCACATTACTTTTAAATTCCTGCATGTTGGTACGGTAGGATAGACAGCGCACATGGACGGGAGTCAAAATACAAACAGTATGAAGAGAGAAGCTATCAGAGTAAAAAAATCTTCCGGGATCTAGGGACCTATATAGTGAAGGGGTGGGATTTTGCGACAAGTCGGTGGCTCTATGGTATTTTCGATTATAGGGTACAAGTGCAGTAGTTCATCAGAACACATTCTGTGAAAGAACTTGTAAAACAAGCACAAAGGTGCAACACTGCATCGATGCGACAGTGGCTGTAGCATGGCAAACAGTTATAAAGAGTGACCCAAATTAAATGCCACCTACCCGCGGAATCTTTACTAATATTCACAATCCTTTCTACAATCTTAGCTTATTTAGTACAAATAAACTTCAGTCTATGCTTGACTTGACCATGAAGTTTCAGTCATGAATTTCCAACAGTTTTTGTGTTAGCGCTGCTCAATTATAAGCATACCCAAATACAGTGTGTAATATATGCAATAGCTCTGACATACTCCTCTCTTGGCACTGTGCTCATTGTGGCTTTGATGGGTCTCTTCAGTTCAGGAATAATCTAGGATTAATTTGATAGACATTATCTTTGAGAGGATCCCACAAATAAAACTCTGGGGGATAAGATCCGGTAAGTTTGAAGCCTATTCAAAACCACATTTCCTACTGATGAGACGACCTCATGCATATCATTGAGAGATGATGAAACAAAAAATGTTTGACATTCATGAAAGAAACTTTGTGGACAAGTCAGGCATAGAATCTACTTTATTCCTACCAAATATGGTTGATTGCAGAAGTTTTATTGAACGATTTCATGGCTGGCATTTTTGGGTCACCTAATACTTGCTCATATTAAAGATTAAAATATCGGCTTTTGTTTTCTCGCCAAATCTTAACGTTATTATGAAAAGAAAAGACTTTCAATCGCTTTGAAGAATATCTAAACAAAATGAAATCTAACTAGGTTCTTTTCAGAGATATTTCGTTTTTATTAAAAAAAACGACTTCAAAAGCATTTGCGATCAATATTTTAAATATATGCTTCGAAATAATAACTATGAAATTGATTACTTTCTGAATGTTCATGATGCCATAATCGACACAAATATTAATACTAAACTAAATTACTATTTCATTTGAGTATATATATATATATATATATATATATATATATATATATATATATATATATGTATATATATATATATATATATATATATATATATATATATATATATATATATACATATATATATACATATATATATACATATATATATATATATATATATATATATATATATATATATATATAAAAATACATAAAGTAAAGTCAGTCTCTTTCTCATTTTTGGGGTTTATTATGGCTTTCTTCCTACAAAATCAATTTTTGACTATAGTTCTTTAATTGTTTATGTTGATTGTTACATCATGTTTTAAAGAACAATAACACGTAATTCGATTTAATTACATTCTAGAAATACTTGGATCAGGTATGAATTATTTTTATACAGACATCTACTCAACAAAGAGATGTAACTCTGTATCCATTAATGCAGAGCGACTTCTCTTTTGCTTGGAACAAAAAAAAAGTAAACTGGAAAAAAACGCCATGGTTAAAAAAAACTCAAATGCCAGTAAAACACTACCAGAAACGCCGGATATTTACAACTAATATATATATATATATATATATATATATATATATATATATATATATATATATATATATATATATATATATATATGAAGAGTTTGAATGCAAAACGCGATAAACGCCATTTACAAAATTACGACGCTATCACTACAACACTTAACCACACTCTAAAATTATGTTTTACATACTATGATACAGCCTGTTTTCTTTTGGGTTTCAAAAACAATTACGTTTTAGTCAAAGTATATATTTAATACATTCGTCCTTTTATTGTTTAATATCTATATTTAAACAAATTCGATTTATCGCCTTTGCATTCAAACTCATATATAAATATATATATATATATGAATGATATGTTTGTTTGAAGCATTGTGCGTAATATGTAATAAGTATTGTTAGAAGGCGATGACAATGTGTTGGTTAGGTGACACGGAGGTGCGTGAAATGGTACACAAATGACAATAATAAAAATATTGAGTAATCAATAATTTTCAAATATTTTATTATAGTTACCAGTTTTAAGTTCAAACCGTCAAATAAATATATCCACTCGTCGGTGCGTATTTTTTTTTCGCCAAAAAGAACGCATACCGACGAGTGGATATATTTATTTCGAAAACTTAAATAAAAAAAGGAAGACACGCCACTCTACCATCACGGTTCGAACTTAGTACTGTTAAATATAATAAACTTATTTGAAAATTATTGATTAATCAATATTGTCATTTGTTAACGATTTCATGTACCGCCGGTGTCATCTAACCAACGCATTGACATCGCCTTCTGATAATACTGTATATATATATATATATATAGAGAGAGAGAGAGAGAGAGAGAGAGAGGGATAGATAGATAGATAGATAGATAGATAGATAGATAGATAGATAGATAGATAGATAGATAGATAGATAGATAGATAGATGGATTGTGTAAAATAATAACTGGATTATGTTAATATTTGTTCATGGGGATGTTGCACTTTGATTAGTACTGCAGCAAAGCCATGGAAACGTCAAAATGGTTACCTAGTAAATATCCGATTATCTCCCTTTTCTATTTCACAATTTTGGATTAGGTCCCCTGTTTATGCTTCACGGCGGATATAATTGAGTCCTTTTTTGTATCTTGTTAATTTCTCTGTATTAGTCTGTAAAATGTGGATTTGGTTCGTATCTCTTGAATGGAAACCCTTTAAGGGGCCTATATGATGTTAAAATAATACCGCTGTCACTAAGAATATGGGAGAGGAAATCTAACAGCATCATCAGCAGGGGGGTCTATTTCTTATGATAGCGTTTCTAGTCGATAGCTATATAATTTTTTTTTTACTTGCATTGTATTATTAAAGTTTTCCTATATATTTTTTGCGGAAAACTGTCTACTAAAAGCTTCTCTTTGAATATATATTTTTTTCTAACTAATGGATCCTTCTCATCAAAGCCTGTCGACCACTCGAAAATAAGGGTTAAAGAGACCGTCACGCGAGAGTTAGAAACAACCGTAGAATGGACAGACGATTTCTTAAGATGAATTGATTATACAAGACGACGTCTTAACAAGTTTTTGTTTACTTTAGACTTGAAGACGACCATGCTAAAGTCGGCTGGATAGCAGCTTCGTGGTTCCTCTAAGCAAGAAACTTGTTTATGGAACTTGCGATTAGGTTTTGGTACGGAGAGAGAGAAATAAATGAGAGTCTTCTGCTGTGGTTGTAGTAAGGTGAGTTCTGAGTGTGAATGTTTTAGATGGAGCGACGAGGGATTGGAGCTCAGTTGAGCACATACCATGAATATATCGATACAGTAGAGAGGACAGCAACATATCTTCTGTACGAAATGGGTTGCAGAGAAGAGAAGAGGTCACCCCCACTAGATTGGTGTATGGAAACGAATAGGTAGGGGGTAATAAAGTCAAGGACTTTAGAAGTTGGAGTTGAGACAGCTTAAATATAAAAACGATCGTATAATGTAAATCCTTTCAGTTATGTTATTTCTCTCGGGAATGAAACATAAACGTTTCTGTGTAACTTACTCATTGTAAGTATATGTATATTAAGTGGCTCAAATAAACAAAAAGTGACCTTACTATTGCCCGGAAGAACTGCGTCAATCATTGCTAAATCTTCTATTTTGAGTGACGGATGAACAGGCTTCTTAATTGGCTATCATATTCGGGTCTTATTCCTGCTTGTTACGAATTTAAACTATTTCTATTTAATGTTAAATATTGAGCTTGTCTTCTATCTATATAAAGTTGGGTATGTTTATATGGTTGTATTTTTGTGTGTACAAGATTCACTTCTAAATCAATTGACTGATCATTATGAAATTTTCAACACAGAAGCTCGATGTAAGGGACGGTATTGTGGGCTATATTTTAGTTTAATTTAGTTTCATACAAAAGGGGTTAAAAGAAGATGGAAGCTTTTCGTGAAAATTACGATGCCTCCGATTTTTGTGAAATTTTAACAATAGGTATTGGACATCATTCAATAAATATTGCCCAAATTTCAGGGGGGTTTTTTTTCGAGTATATAAAATACTTCTTACGGGGCATAATATGGACACAACTTCCTATTTGAAAATTCAAATATTTCAGATTTTGATTAAAGTTGATTCATAGTCATTAGAAACCAATTTCAGTTTCTTCTTAAGCCTCCTTCAGCCTAAGCCTTAAATTTTAGACATTTTATATACTCTAGACATGTAATAGATATAGATCTAAATTGGAATAAGGACTGGGTAGCATTATATCTTCATTTTAATATTCGTAAGAGGACACAAAAGTGATGCAAAGCTATTCTGTTCGGAGAATTACTGTTCTGACAATGTCTTCTGGATGTCTGGAAAGATAACGCTGTTAATATTTTGAAACCTGAAATCAACAGATGTTCATATACGAATAATATTTGTTTTTTTATATGTTTAACTATTACTATGCTCTATTATTTTTCATATATATATATATATATATATATATATATAATTATAAATATTTGTTTTTATCTAAATACGTATACATTTCATCGTCATAGCATGACTAGAAACCCCGGAACACGAGTTATGTTTTTAACTAAAACTCTGACGCTTTAGCCCACAGGGCCACTAAAGGCAGCTCTCGTCAAGAGTGTTCAATTGCTGAAGGAACATACATTAAAGCTACGATGACGGCTGTGTTAATATTACTTACTACAGTGCCCAGCCTAGATTTGGGAGTTAGCAAATAATTATATATAGGGGGTATTAATATAGCGCATAGTCTATATAAAGAAGTAAAATAAGTAGCTGTTTTGAATATTTGTGATTAATAACATTCTTTTTACATAAAACATATTTGATTCTGATCTGTCAGTTGTTGTTAGTTTTTGTTAAATATATTTCGATTCAATTTCCTTCCAAATAGATTTCATCCGCCTAGGAACATTTTCCAATGGGCGCCATCTTAACTAGATAACGGCGTAAACTGTTTACCCTTAAGCCAGTAGAATTACAAAATGCTTAGCATGACAATAATATGGCCAGCCCAATGAGCTTATTTGGTTGAGCGTCAAACTGAAGATCTTAAGATCCGAGTTTCAATCACTGGTCTCAGCACTCGCTTTTTCTCTCTTCATTGTTGGAAATCTATTATTTACTATAAACACATTATTTATTTAAATCAAAAATCAAATAGCGTAAAGTACTAAAACCAATGCATTTCCGTTTTTTTTTCGTAAACAAGTCAGACATTTTTATATTTTATTATTAGTTTTAAAAAATGACTGAATACGTGAATTTCTAAAATTTAATTAATTTTTACTTTAAAAATTATATTTACAAAAATAATATTTCAAAAACGGCATAATTTAGAGATAAACAATATGAATGTAGCAACACTCTTGGGCAACGCCGCGGATGTACATCTAATTTTAACTAATTATATACCGGACATAGACAGAATCGACATCCGGTATTTCGTTCTCATTTTTATTTTAGTTTTGTGAAGTGTGATGTCATCGCTTCATGAGTAGTATTCCCAGATCAACTCCGACCAGGAGTTGAAGCACCTGCCAGCGTCTCATCTATCGGTTGAATAAAGTCGATCGCAACGATGTGAAAACTATATGAATTGCACTCCGAATTGCTTCCACTGCCACCCTATTCTCAAAATTAAGCCCAAGCGACTACTGGCTATTTACATACCTCAAAAGATTGCTATATGGGGAAAAGAGAAAGAGATTTGGCTCCAATTAAGAAGTGATATTGGAAACTGAGGCGTATTTTATGGCCAGGGGTAAATCTTTCTACAAAAAGGCATTGAATTGTTAGAAAAGCGTTTGAATCAGTGTACCATGTTGATGAATAGAATCAGAGACTATGTTGATGAATAACTAGTTTAAATTTAAAAAAAAAACGGTATCCGTTCTTCTCGAGAGACAATGGATACCCCGTAAGGGAGCACGTGCTCGGAGTTAATTATGAAACAAGAGTGGCACAATCTACAACGAGTACGCTCCTAAATCGGCAACGTTTGATTCCAGTGGAACTGAGAAGTCCATGGCGATTGAAAGTAATGTTATGATAAGCAGAGAGTTCTTTTAGATAGAAAACCTGATATTCCTAAATTGTCACCCATTTTAATACTGACCAGGTTAAACGTCATTTGACTTCGAAGATCTGATGGGAACCGATACGTCAACATGAGTATGTCCTTATAGTAAACACCATAAATAAAGATTTGAAGATATTAAAAACTTGAAGCACAATAATCTTTAAGTGAATACCTATATTTAGTATTGAATAACCATCCATGAGGGGTATCTCTGAAATGAGCTAGAAACGGCATTGGAATAGAAAAGATAATCAACAAATTCTAGACGCAGTTACGTACGATTCGACGGAAGTTCTGCCTTGGTTGGTTGCCTCATGAATCATAGCGGCGAGAACGTATTTACTTTCAAAGCATAGTTATATTCTACAAAGACACTTTGGAGGTTTTGAACATAATCTCTGAATTAGAATCTATGTTAAACCTGTTATGCTTACCATTATGTTCGAACAGTAAAATCAAAAATTGATTTCTGTTGAAAGAAAATGCAAACATTTATAAATAGTTCGATTAAAATCGTTGTAATTCTTTTATATTCGTTAAGGTTTATGCCTCTTAAGTTTTGCACATAATGTTACGGTTGTTGTTTGCGGATCAATAATGTATTCATCTCTTAATATCAAATTCAATAATATTGAATTAAATAACCTTGAGTTCAACGATATCAGTCAATAGATATAATTCCTTTAAAAATATCTATTTTACAAACCTTTAGATTATTCATATGGGACCGAACCATGTGTAACGATAAACAAAGACAGTACCACAAAGATTTTAAAAGTTTTTTCGATATAAAACTTTTGAACGAATAGTTTTTTTTTAATCTCTTAAAGGAAAGAGAGTGGGGTTTCTTTTTTAACTGCAATAGTTTTGTAATAGCTCTAGTGCTATTTGACGTTTGTGAGTATGAGTTTCTCTCACTATTTGTATGAGTTTGTGGTAGTAGTGATTGTGGCGCTGGAATTGCATGTGTTATCAGCTTACTGAGGAACTGAAGACGACCAGATAACAACTGATCTAGTCTCATGAATCGTTCTTCAGTGTAGAAGCATTGCATGATTTGAATAACTTTGAAAATATTCGAATCCAAAAACAGTTTAATTTTTTTAAATAAATTAATTGATTTTCGACGTCTACACGTCCTCTTCAGTAAGAAAAACGTTTTTCTTCTCTTCTTCTGTTTGCGTTACACGTTTTCTACTTGAAGAATCCGTGTGTTGTCGCAACGGTGATTTTTTATGCCTTAAACACAAGGTGTTTTATCACTCCTGGTTTCCTTCTACCTTATTGGTGTCTGTCATTCAGGAGTTGTTCTATATTCGCTCGCTAAGCACTGCAGGTTGGCGACGCTATTTGCCTATAGCTAGGTGCCCACATACAGCGACTGGTGTTCGCAAATGGTTACTCATCTTGTACTGACTAGGCTCAACGTCACTTACCTTCAGTGTTCTAACAGGGACATGTGTGTCAACGTAATTATTGTCTATATAGTAATAGATTTCTGATTACTTTGCCAGTTTGCACATTGAATACTTTATATAAGGGACGGGAAATAAAATGAGAAGTGTTGGGAAAGGAAAAATAGAACAATGAAAGTGGGCAAATAAGACAAAAGGTGATGGAGGGAGACAAATGACGTCAATAATTCAATAACATGAATAAAGAGGAAAAAATGTTAAGAAGCATTTTCATTGGACGTGTCGTCGCAACTTCATCTGAGAGAAGCTGTGTCTATTGATTCTATTACAGTTGCTTCAAACATTGATACTCTCTGGCCTATCTAACCATTTACTTTTCTTACTTTTTTATATCTATCTATTTATTTATCGAATGTACAATGTATCAAGTTGACTCAACAGTTCATCGGTCGTCTAGTAAACAATGTAGAAGAAAAAAAAAGTATTTCTTTGAGATTAGGGAATTGGTGGAACAATGTATCTAATGCAGTGGCTTTGCCTCCAACGTCACATTGGTCCAATCTCTATTTTGAAAAGAGGTTTATTTTACTTCAATATTTCGATCTGCCTTTGATGGGAGCTTCATCAGAGTAAATTCAATTTTCGGATCAGTTTTTTTTGCGTGCAACGAAGCGTTCCAATAATTGCGTTTGCTCTGACGAAACCCCATCTCCAACCATTAAATGCGCATCAAAACCCACATGTACACACACGCACATCTCTCTCCCCCCTCTCTCTCTCTATCTCTCTCTATCTCTCTCTCTCTATCTCTCTCTATCTCTCTCTATCTCTCTCTATCTCTCTCTCTCTCTCTCTCTCTATATATATATATATATATATATATATATATATATATATATATATATATATGTCTGAATCGTGGTCGAAGATACATCTGAGGAGACCAAAATAAGGTCGAAATAGACTATTATGTACACAACCGAAATGTTCATCTAATTCATCTCATCTTCAAATTTATACTTGCTCTGCTTAATTGGACATCGAGCTCTCTTATTCGGATTCCTACCGAAACCATTCGAACCAGTATACTATATATATATATATATATATATATATAGAGAGAGAGAGAGAGAGAGAGAGAGAGAGAGAGAGAGAGAGAAAGAAAGAGAGAGAGATGCGTGTGTGTACATGTGGCTTTTGATGCGCATTTAATGGTAGAACATTTTAAATTGTTATTATTTATAAATAATTCAAAACGTTCCACTTTACATATTTTGTATTTCATGTCTAAATGTGACGTTGTAATGCTACACGTGTTTCAGACATTTACTAATAAGAAAAAAATAAATGTTTTTGCGTTTTTTCGTTTGTCCTTATCCTGTGATTAGTCTTAAAAGACCAGTAGTTTTTTAATCCAATGAAAAGTGTGTTTATCTGTGTCTAGTATGTGCGTGAGTCTGTGCCCCTTTTGACCTTTGTCTGAGGGAGAGCGCAACTGTGTAAAATAAGCGGTCTCTGGGTACGTATATGCGTGTGTCTGTGTGAATGTCTATTTATTATGTTTCGTGTATGTGTGTGTGTGTGAAGTGTTTTCTTTAATGTGTGTAAGCTCGTGTGTTTCTCTATTCTGAGGAATCCTCCAACTAAATATTTAGTATGAAAGCAGAAATGAAAATGAGAGAACATTAGTTTCTAGAGGGTACAAGCAAAGGAGGTCACATGATATGTTAAAAAAGTTTTTTACCACAACCGTAGATAATATTCTGTTGTTATTTTTTAAATTGATTTTATTTCCTTCTATTCTCCATTTTTATAAATTTATCACGAGCTTAAGAAAACTATAGACACAGACGAGATAATACTGTATTTTGTCTGACCTTGAAATTTGTAGGCTGAACGACTATGAAAAAACTCGGTAAGTCACAAGTTCCATCTCTTCGGCCCTCACACAAAATAATGGGACTATGACACTTGCAAAGAGATATAAATATTTTAAAACCACGTATACTTAGACACATGGCCTACATTCTTAAATATACATACATGCAAATACTCTTACGTCATATAATTATATATAGTGTGTGCGTGTGTATTTAGGCAGACATTTTTCATTAAAGTAAACATTCTTTAAAATAACAGAATTCCACTGCTTAATTACAACTGTTTTTACTTGTTCAGCATTTCTCTGTTAAAATATATAAAGATAATGTATTTTCCATATGTATCACGAACGTTTTCGATTCTTGGTCGAATCATCATCAGGTCAAAAACGAAATACACAAAGAAGCTGGAGAACATCAGAGAATTTGAAAAGGGAGCTGGGAAACAGTCATGAGAAGTCAGTTAGACGCCAGGGGAACATTTTAACACTGTTCCGGTAAAGACGTTAACAATTTAAATTCCGCGACACCAAAATTAGCGTCACATGATAAAATCATATTAAGTTAATCATTTTAAAATGTTGTTACTGGTTTTATATGTAAATTTATTAATTGTAGGTTTTTGGGTTTTGATGAAGATAGTTTCGAGTATTTTTCATTTTTAAATTTGTTTCGGAATGTATTATTTTAGTATTATTGACTAGAATTATCTTAAATGGAATTGGTTTCAGTTATGTTTATACATATGTTGGTAAATTTAGCTAGAGTTTACAAGACGCATATATATATATATATATATATATATATATATATATATATATATATATATATATATATATATATATATATATATATATATGAAACTGAAAGTAGTATGTATACTTTTAGAAGTTTCAACCTATTGTGAAATGATTTTAGCTCAATATACTGGAAACGGCTATAATATAGATGAATTAAAAAAGAGAAATAAAAAATGTAAGAGGAAATTACATAGATAGATAAGTTGGCAGGGAAGTAGCCAAAATTCAAAATTTGACAAATTTGAGAAGATAATAGAAAATGGATATAAATGTGTTATAAAGTTGTTAAAATGTAAAGTATATCCAGATAGAAAAATGTCAAGTGACAATGTGTTGCTGACAGTGTATCTATCTATGTACTTCCTCTGATGATAAGATTCCAATTTATGAAAAGTTTGGCTTAAGGAAAGAAACATAAATATACTTTTATTGAATACACTTTGGATTGAAAAATTGAAGATGAAATAGATTTGTTATTTTTACATTTTTTATTTCTCTTTTTCATTTATCTATCTGTCTATCTATCTATCTGTATATATATATATGTATATATATATATATATATATATATATATATATATATATATATATATATATATATATATACATGGTTACTGTTACATGCAAACAATTTATATAGAGAGAGAAAATGACACAAATATGAGAAACGGACAGAGCCAAGCCTATATATATATTTTCTCCCATACCCCTTCTTAAATTCCCTCATTTTCTCAAAACGCTCTCTAAGACCATAACTTTCGCCCATCCACCAAAATCACAGCCTCCCTTCCTCTCTACCCATCCTCCTTTCCCTGCATACACCCCCCATACACAAACATTCCAACCTACTTTTTCCCCTTCAATCTTGAACCGCAGCCATCTGGTCAAACACCCCTCTCCCCCCCCTCTTCCTCACCTCCCTCTCTGCCATCCACTTTACCCCTGCTCACCCCCACTTCTTTCTCTTACCACCAGCCACAGTAGTCCTGGCTCACCCCATCCTTCCATTTTTTCCCCACTCATTCTTTTCTACATTCATTTCTATTTCTCCAACAAATACGGACGTCCACCCAGCAGTTGGCCACTATTTCATTCTATTTTTCCCAATATGTCTACCCTACATGTATCTGTGCTGGCATGACATTTTTTCTCTATTTTATCATCCTGATGAAGTCTTATAAATAAAGACGAAACGTTGATGTACACATAAAAAACATCCATTTTTTGGTTTTCCTTTTTCATTTTCCCATATATATATATATATATATATATATATATATATATATATATATATATATATATATATATATATATATATATATGTATGTATGTATGTATATATATACATAAATATACAAAAGCACATATATACTGATACTTCAAACTCTTATGAATAAAACCAACAGGCAAATACATAGGAAATTAGAAAATAAAACACAAGCATTTAGGCGCAATGATACACACATAAACAGTATTTAATGCATTCAACATAGCGGGTCCCTAGCACATGCATATCTTTTTTATCTAAGATAGAGCTAAGAAAAAAAAACGAACAACGTCTTAAAGTTACGGAGTTATTTAGAAATTATCTTGTGTATATGTTTTGTTATGTCTACAATTAATTTAAATATCTGGTTTCTTATTAAGGACTTTTCCTTATCACTGAATCTAATAAGTTCTAACTTCTCATTAAGACGCAAGTAACATAGCTTATTGAGAGATTTACATGAACCACTCTTCTTAATTATTTCCACTTACTATGTTTTATTGGTTTCATGTAGGGACCTAAATGTGTTATATTTCTCATTATCTAGGGAATGGTTGCAGAATCACTTTTTAAAAGTATTTGCTGTGCTACATATGTAATGATTTTCCTTAGTTGAGTTTCTTTACTTGAAATGGCTGCAAGATTTACCACAAAGGGTGAAAAGTACTTCTGTTGTGTTGGGGGGGTGACCTTCAAACCCTTTCACAGTTACAATTATCCTTGTTCATGTTATTTTTTATGTTCATGTTAATGTTAGTTACTGGTTGGTTATCGCTTCTAATATTGTTTTTTGATTAATTTAGTGTTGTGTTTATATCTGAAATAATTAAAAATTGAAACAAGAAATATCCACGATTTCATTAATTCTACTTTCTCTCAGGATTTCACCTGTTGTGTATTATCTGGATTAGTATAGCTACTGTTCACATTTTCGATGTTATTCTCGCAACATTTTGGCCGATGTAACTTCCGATCGACTTTAGGCGCATCTTGTCGAACTCGGGAATCTTTCTCTAGAACTCGACAATCTGTAGGTAAGTTCGAACGGACTTCTTTATTTAATCCACAGAGAAAGATTGTTCTCGTCCCGTTATATTTTACTGCCAAACCTTTATAAACCTCCGCATATCTAGTTTTATTTAATTTCATTTTAAACATATATATATATAGGACTCTCTCCCGTCGATTTCGACGTATGAGTGCCCCGCCTGGGGCGGCTCGCGCGTGAATTTGTAATTGCAAGGGTTGCGCAATCCACAACAACCGCTCTCCTGGGTCGGCATTACTTGATTCCAATGGCAAGTAGTAGTACAAGACGACTGGAAACAATACCGAGATAAGCAGAGAGTACATGGTATTCCTAAATGGTCACCCATTTAGTACTGGCCAGGCTCGACGCCGCTTAACTTCGGTGATCAACGTGATTGTGTCGTATATATATATATATTTATATATATATATATATATATATATATATATATATATATATATATATATATATATATATATTGATAGAGAGAGAGAGACAGAGAGACAGACAGAGACTAGAACACAGAGAGAAAAGGTAAATTGAAATAAATATATTTATAACATATTGATATCAGTTTTATGAATTCTAATATAAACAAGATCTTCTGGTGTACGATCGTTTCGAAGACGAAATCATTTCTTATTAGGTCTAATAAGTCTCTATAACATATTTGACTAAATCTCATTGTCTCCATTGTCTTTAAGGTTGGGTTAACTAATTGTCTATTTATATTCTCCAATCCTATATATATATATATATATATATATATATATATATATATATATATATATATATATATATATATATATATATATATATATAGCGTAAGTAAGTTAATAACAGACCGCCATTCACATCGTAATGCAACACTCTAGGACCCGCCTATAGAAGGATCTCGCAGTTATGTTATGGCCGCTGAATTTGCCATTAAGACGTTAATCTACTCTCCCGTTTCCAGATGATGCGTGGTAGGCACATCGGTACGTTCCCTGACTACTAAGTTAAACGTGACTTTCGTATCGGGGTTCGAATCGTGTGACCGACAAGAATTGTGTCCCCTCACACTTATGATTGCAGGTTTGGCATGAAACATGTATATATTGGGTTATTTGAAAAGTATTATTTATAAATAATTATCACAGCTCTCGCTTAACTTAAGTAAGTTGATAACGGACCGTCATTTACAGCGTAATGATACACTCTAGGACCCGCCTATAGAGTGCTCTCAACGACTTGTTTATGGCCACCGAATTTGCCATTAAGACGTTAATTTACTCTTCCATTTCCAGACAATGAGTGATAGGCACCGGGGTTCGAACTGTGTGACCGACAAGAATTGTCTCCTCACATACTGATGATTGCAGATTTCGCATTAAACACACGTGTATATGGGTTAATTTGAAAAATATTATATATATATATATATATATATATATATATATATATATATATATATATATATATATATATATATATTAATATGGCTTATATTTCCCACCTCACGAATTACTAAGCCTTGTTGCATCCACGAACGAACCCTCTATTGGACTTTTTACCCTGGATTGTATCTATTTTCGCCGCACCTGAAGACGGTGGTTTCTGGAGTTTAACTTTGAAACCTCTAAATTTTCTTCCCGTTCCTTCTAATGACTTACCTATAAATCACTTTCTCCGCTGGACTTTTTGACACTGGATTTTTTTTTGCAATCGGACACTTGCTTGCATTCAGACAGCTTTTTGCCTTGTTTTTCCCCCACAATCTTTATTTTACTTTTTCAAATTTTAAATCTTGCCCTTTGCCAACTTATCTATCCCAGCAATTTCCTCTGATGATAAGATTTCGATCTTTTAAATAGCTTAAGGAAAAAATTAATTGAATAAATTGTTTTTTTGCGGAATATACCTTGCATTGAGCAACTGAATTGAAAAAAGGTCTGCCTCCGTCGCTTTTCTCGGTTTCGAATTAAGCTAGATTTAGCCACAGTGATGAGTCGTAGAGACGACAAAACACGTGCCTGTGGATAAATATATTATATATAGACAAAGTTAAAATATAGTATTGAACAACAAGATATGCTAAAACCTACACATAATAGCTTCTAAGACCAGATTTAAAATATAGGAACACAAAGTTTTATAGGAATACTCAGATCTATACTAGTTGCTTATTTGGTGTCAAACTTTCCTTTTCTTGTAAAATATTACAGAGTAAAAATGTGACCTTCCACCCAGATCTCTCATCGTTACATTTAAAACAGTCGTTTATATATATTGTGGAATCTGCGGAATTGTACTTAAAAACTGTTTTAATAACTAATTTCGTGATTTTAAAAAATGCCGACTTACTCAAACTAAATTACCGACTTTGTATTGCAAACGCCCTCTGTCGGCAAAGGCGAAACGATAAAGCTCACGTCGTTTTTCTTTTAAAATGAAAATAATATGTGAAAAGTATGTAGTTCTTTTTCAACTGAGGTCCTTATTATGATAAAAATAATAAATGAGTTAGTATAGAATATTGAAGGGTTTTTTAGATATTGACCTTGAAAAAAAGAAATGGAAAGAGAAAGGAAGCGGAAACGCCCTCACCTCTCTTTTGGTTTTGACGTCACTTCTTACACCTCGGGCATAATGTGACGAACAGGATGCTCACAGTTAATGGAGATAAGAAAGGACCGACCGACCACACTATAGAACACGTGTTCAAATAAAGTTTGGTCTCAGACAAAACATTAAAGAACATCGGACATCATTGGGAAATGTGTTTTATCCCCTACAGAAATGAGACGAAGTCCATTTCCAATATTTATAACGACTTTATTTGTCGTCTTCGTTAACATGGATGAAAGGGTTATAAAAAAGAAGGGTGTTAGTGAATGAATACGCCAATTAGTATGGACAGAGAGGAAAGGTTATAAAGTCCACATGGTGTTAAATAAATGTCCCGTTAGTAGGGATGATAAAAGGGTTCATATATAAATGGTAGAATTAATGTCCATTTGGTAATGGAAAGAAAAAGAGAATGTTTAAAGTAGAGTACACAGATGTTGAAGTCAGGCCATACCCATGTGTGTATGTGGGTATATGTGTGTTGCATTATATTAAGTGCACGTGTGCGGTGGTAGAAGTAGCGATGTTGGATACTTAAAGCTTCTTGTCAAACTCCAGGGTCAGAGAGAAGTTTGGTGGTAGGTATGAGCGTCATGGAATGAGTCAGCTCGCTGTGGGGTATCCTGGCCGGATAGAGAAACTGTCTACCTGGCGCTCCCTTTTATCAACTTCGGTAGTGTACTCAGCTCGCATAATAGATGGCCACTGATTGGGCAAGCCAGAAACGAAAGTTAAATGCTTGCACCAATCAGCGCCGAGCTTATGAATTACGCACAGATTCAAAATCGTAATGGCGGCTGTCGCCTAGGTGTACCGCTGCTACACCTTCCCAATTAAATTCAACTTTCCCAGTCTTTTTCTTAACTTTCTTTTAGTTTGAACATTTATTTTTCTCTCCTTACATTGCATCCTAATGTAATGCAATCTCTTTTCTTTTCTTGACGCCCAAACGCGAAATAGTTGCAACTTAAATGAAGACCCACAACACTTCATGCGTAGTAGAATATCGACATTCCCTTCTTACATTTCTGCTTTACAACATCCTAGCCCTAGATGATCGTATAACTTGCTGTGGTGTTTCAAGATACTCTCGATTGTTGACGTTATTCTGTAATTGTTTTTAATACACACCTCAAAATAAAAACAATATAATATTTACACTTTCAATTTTAACCTCAAACTTGAAAGTATCACAACAATCACAGTCGCATACCAAACGCACCGTCGACCTACACATCCTAGCCACATCATGCATTAATCTAGTCCATAACTCTTATTTACTATCCTGTTTTTTTTTCAGTTACTCTGGTGTAATCTTTTTACACTAACCCTATCAACTATCCACACTCTGTCTACCCGACAAGGTCCATGAAGTAGATTCGGTGATAGGGCCTAAAAATCAGCTTTGAAGGGTGTGTGGTCACCACTTGTTTCTATTATTCACTTGTTCACATTCATGCAGAGTTTCAAGGTTCGATCAATGGATTCAATACAATATTTCCTCGATATGACATGAAAATTATGATGAGGCGTATTATAGGAGTTTTGGGGTATGACCTAACTCCTGAGTTGCCATTACTTACAGGTCCACTCTTATAATTAGTAATATGACATGTCAATGTCCCATCTATGGATTAGAATATATCCTTTGTATAATATTTTTAGAGATAACTAATATGTTTATTTTAATAAATAAAAGTATATTTGGCGACACTTATTGTATATATGGTGTTGTGCTTGTGACGAGACTTTTTTGAGCACGTGCTGTATAATGCGGCAGTCGTCCCTTCTTCCCCGCACCCACCCAACGATTGTGATAATTCTGTTTGTCATAACGGCTGTTATGGACGAGACGTAAGAAGTGACGTTAAAACCAGAAGAGGGGTGAGGTCCTTTCCGCTTTCTGTAGTTCTTTCTCTCTCTTTCTTTCTGCTGAAGTCTTATTTACTGGCAATTTTTTTTTTTTTGCTTTATTTATCGAGACATAAATATTGTGGGATGATGTCATAATGGACACGACATTGCCTCGGATGATAGCTATGGAGATGCGCTGTCGAAGCTCGTTTCTACAAGTAGCTATCATCCGTTCAATGTCTCGTATGAACCGTGTAGACTCGAGTATGTAGACTATTTATTTGCAAAATATATGCCTATAAAACAAAAGAATTTGTAATTACTTGAGAAAATAATAAAAACTTTCACTAAAATGACCGAATTCAGCATTAAATGACCCCAAAGTATTGTGTAATGAAAGCAAGCCAATTAATCAAATTATATTGGCCAACTTATTTTCAACGCTTCAGTCAACAGTACGAAATCAGTTGTTCTGACATCACACGGTAAACGCCAACTCTATTCAACGCACCAGAATACATGAATTCGGTCTATAAAAGATGTACTGATTTACATTTAAAAATATCAACTGGTTTTATTAGATTATATCAAGGGAAGAATTAACAAAGGCTTCCTGAAAATATATAGCATACAAGTCGCCAACCTTTGGTAACCTATGCGTCCATTTTTCTCAATTCTAGTTTCGATGCACTACACGAACTTGCTTTAGATCCTTAAACTCTGGGGAATATGGCCATATATGGCACTTATACATGACATAATTATATATATATATATATATATATATATATAAATTTTGTGTTGTACAGAATTTTATCAAGGTTTTAAATAGGATGAACGGAGTCATAGCGAGTTGAGGACAAGAAAAAAAGATAGGAAATTTGTAGTATTTAATTGTCGGAAGACATTCGATTAAAAACTTTTTAAAAGAATAAAAAGATCGACTAAAATTAACAAACTAAATCCCAAGGTATCTTTCAACCGACACATATATATATATATATATATATATATATATATATATATATATTATTATTATTATATATTTCCTTAATTTAACACATAAGTTTACGTTGTGCAACTACAGCTCTTAATATCACTAATATTCATGAAGAGGATTCATGAGTGTATAAAAATCCCACGTCTAGATTGAAAAATGAAAATGCATCCAACATTTATTCAATTTATACATATTTCTTTTTCACTCATAAAATATATATATATTGAGTTAAGTATGTGTATATATTTATATATCTATATCTATAGAGTGCACTTCTAAAGTAATTAACCGATCTTCATAATTTTTGGAACACAGATGCTAGTCGTAGGTGTTGGTAATGTGGGCTATATTTAGTTCATTTTTTCTGCAAAAGTGGCAAATATAGGATACAAGCTCCTCGTGAAAAATTACATAATTTCCATTTTGTGAAATTTAAAGAATAAGTATTAGACATCAAATAATAAATGTTCTTCAAACTTTATTTTATTTTGAGTGTTTTAAAAGAATTTTAGGGAACATAATGTGCGTACAGTTTCCCATTTGAAAACTCAAATATTTCAGATTTGCATTAAGTTTTATCAAGTCATTAGGTGCCACTTAAGAAAAAATTACATTTCTTCTTATGACTCTTAAGCCTTAAATGTTAAACTTTTACTAGGATCAAAATCATGTCATGGATTTTTATTAAAATTGGAATAAGGATTCTAGACATAATGTTTAGGATTATTATATCTTGATTTTAATCTTTTTAGGGAGCGATAACATTAGGGCAAATCTGTTTTGTTCGGGAAATTGATTTTATCCGCGCTGGAGCAAGTATTCTTTTCGATATATATATATATATATATATATATATATATATATATATATATATATATATATATATATATATATATATATGCAAACATTGTTAAACATAACAGAATTCGTCTGTTTAATTATACCTTTGTTAATTATTTTTCATTTTTTCTAAATGGCCCATAGGTTCCACGAACGTTTTCGATTCTTTGTCGAATCAAATTAATTCACCATAGAATTGAACGCAAATCATAAAATCTTATTCTTAGATGTTCTTATTGACGCCTCTAATAAATCGTTTAACACTTCCACCTATGAAAAACGAACCAGCTTAAATTCTAGTCTTTTAAATTTCAAGAACGAGTGTGTCTATCGCTAAAAATAGTTTTAAAACCAAATTAATCTCCTCATCTAAGAAAATACTATTTATTGAATTAAAAAATATAAAACAAGTACTTATAAAACAACGAATTCCCTAATTATATCGTTGATAAACAAATAAAATTAATGATTCGAAACTTAAAAAACACCAGTACAAATAATAATAATATTCAAAATTACAACTCAAACTATATTAACATATACTATTGTAATCAAATACAAGCTCCAGATTAGAAGAAAAAGGCATGAAAAATATTATACACAGACACATATTCCCAATTGACAATAATAATCAAATTAGACTCATTATTTACTATGAGAAATCTAAAATTCAAAATATTGTAGTAAAAAAAACTCTTCACCAACCCAACATCCACTAGAAAAAACCAATGTTATTTATTAGCTAAAATTCCCTTTGGAGAATGTAACTCCCATAATAATAATCAAGTTAATAGCTACATTGGTTTTAAAAGCACTACCCTATCCAGCCGCCTCACCATGCATCTTATAAACTCTAGCTCAATTTACCAACATCTACAAAAACATGACTGTCCTCCCTCTGATTTAAGACAAATTCTAGTTAATAACACTAAAATAATACATTCCGAAATAAAAACAATTTTAAACTAAAAATACTGGAAGGTATCTACATAAAAACACAACTATCTAAAATTAATAACATCACGTATGAAACTAGTGACAACATTTTAAAATGCTTAACGTAATGCGATTTTATTCTGTGATGCCACTTTAGCGTCGCTGAATTTAAATCGTCAACGACTTTCCTGGAACAATGCGAAAAACGTTCTCTGCGCGTTTCTCCGCCGTCTTTTTTTAAATTACATTTTTTTCTCCAGCTTATTTATTAATTTTCTTTTGCCACCTGATGCTGATTCGACGAAGAATTGAAAACGTCCGTGAAATCTATGAAAGATTTTTTTTAATACAAGAAAGACCATCAGAAAAATTGAAAAAATAAAAATGACATAATTAAACAGACGAATTATGTCATTTTTAACAATGTTTGCATAAATGAGAATATATATATATATATATATATATATATATATATATATATATATATATATATATATATATATATATATATATATATATATATAAATCAACAAACTAACAAAAACATAAACTCAAACACATAAGGTCTACCAAAATATTTCAGCTGCTAGAAATCAACCATCATCGGTTGGAAGTAAGAATTTTAAATGAAGTAAAAGATTTAAAGCTTTAAAAGTTCTTACTTCCAACCGAGGATGGTTGCTTTCTAGCAACTGAAATATCTTGGTAAAGCTTTTATATGTCTTTTAGTTTATATTTTTGTTAGTTTGTGGATTCGCTCATCATCAAATCCATTTTTATTTTGCTTTTTGTCTGACACATTGTTTCTACTATTCCTCATATATATATATATATATATATATATATATATATATATATATATATATATATATATATATGTATATATATATATATATGTATGTATATATATATTAGTCAATGTCGAATAACTATTGTAAAAATTTCACAGAAATCGGAGGTATCTGAATTTTCACGAAGGGTTCCCACTTTAATTTTGCCCGCTTTGCATGAAACTAAATTAAACTAAATATAGCCCACATTATTTTCCCTTGCGACCGGAAGTTGTGTTTGAAATTCATAATGATCGGTTAAGTACTTTCGTAGTAAATCCTATACAAGAAACATTTTTCTCGAATATTTGAAAAGTCAAATGGGAAAAAAAGTGTACATTCATAAGAGTACGTTTTAAACTGCAAAGAAAGTCTCAAAAGTAATAACCTGCCAAAATTCCGTGAAAGTCGTGACCAATTCTTATCAATGTGTGCAGATTATCATCATAGGAAAGTGGAACGAACTCTCTTTTTAAATGAGGTCGGAAATTATTATACTGCCTAATGAGGGTTTGCGCTACAAATACATTTCGCGGAAGTTAGATGCCTCTTTTAGCTCTTTGAGTTTTAAATGGAAGAAGACTGTAATTATTCACACCCTGCCTTGGACAAATGCGCTTTGTAAAATTTACCCTACAGATACGAGCCGAATAGTAGTAAAGAATCATAGAAACCTCTATGACGGCTAGCAAGCAGATTCAAGATGGCTTAGTTATTGCATGATTATACTTACACAGACATAACAGAAGTAAGTAGACATTCCACAAAAATAATGGTGCTTTTTTACATAACACTTCTCGGTAAATACGCTCCTAAAATCAATTTATTGGAAAATGTTGGGAAGTACTTACGTGTGATGATAAAAAACTACCGATAACTAAAATTTACGGAAAACAATCTAATAGTTTATTTTATTATTTACGAAATTCAATTTTTTAATTCGCTTGAACATTTTAGTTGAGAGACGCCATTTTGTTAAAAATAAGAGGCCAGTAATCGCAATCGGTACTCTTTTATTTCGCTAGGTGGCGTGCTTCTTCTTGATGTTTATATATAATCTAAGTAATAAAATGGCATCTCTTAATTCAAATAATCATTCGAAAAAAAAAAATTGAATTTCTAAAATAATTTTTAAAAACTACTGAATTGTTTTCCGAAATATTTGGTAAGCGTTTTGTTTTGGTTTCAACATAACACGTACGTATTTTTAAAAAAATGGCTTTTTATTTAATCTATTTACTGGGGAGTGTTATTACAAGAAGTACCAAAATAATCTATATATGTGTAAAGTCATACTTTATTGTCTCCGTGACTAACGGTCTTCTTTCTCCTTCCATCGACAGCTAGCACTCGGAGCCTAAAAAAGCAGCAGTAAAAGTTTCAACCATCAATATTTTATACTAATTCACATTTGTGTTTAAGATACGAATTTATCTATCATATCTACCATCTCTAGCATCATCGAACATACCCTCATATCAATGATCTAAGTATTACACCAACCATAGAATAATTAGAATTGTTAGGGTTTAAGAAGGGGCATATTTAGGTCAATCTGAAGGTGGACTTAAGTAACCCCAAATCGCTGCAAACCTTGCGATTCAACTTTCCACCGTCAAGTAAATGAGTGTGCAATTCATCACATAAGGAAAATCACCAATATTATCTTGCCTAGGTCGATCAGGACTCTCTGGCAGCAGTCTTTATTATTAATGATAACACGGATGTTCATTTCTACGTATATCTCGCTCTCAGAGGAGGACACCTTTACTAAAGTAATTACATGAAGTAACTAGATTGAATTCCATCCGAACGTATTTAGGTAAGATATGAGAGTTTGGGGATACTGTAATTTGGTTAGATCAAACAAAAATCGAATTATCTAGAAAGAATTCAGCTGGTTTTGTGTGAATAAAAGACAGATGCAGCTATAATCCGAAGAACACCATCCCTCGCGTAAACCTCGATAGTTATAATATAATAGTATGTTAATGTTTTTCCCATGATCATACTAAATCAATCCACGTGATAAAATGTACTATAAACAGATCGATATATTTCAATATGTATTAGCCTTTCTCCGACCGTTTCAGCTCTAAGATGAATCGTACTTCCAACACGATAATATTCCTAAATATACTTCTGAAGTCAGTCGGGAATTGCTCACTCTGAACATTGTGAAGTTCCTACGGTGGCTCACCCAATCTCCAAATCGAAACCTAATTGATAATTGGAATTGAAATTTCAGTTGAAGTGCCCGAGAAATATTAAAGTAGTTCAGATTACTTATAATAATTAGAGTAATGTGTATTGTGCTCAGGTGGACTACAACTCATCAAAAGTGGGTATATAATACATAATATAATGTACAATTGTCAAGGAAACGAACAATGTACGGGTCGCGATATGCACAAGTGCATGTCTATGAAGGGGGTGCATCAGGTGTAGTTTTGTCGAATTTCGAGAAGCATGAATGTTTTAAAGGATGCAGTACTTCAGTGGTCAACGACTGATGCAGAAAGTTGGTTTCGTGCTTCAGCAATTCTGCACTTGAAACAATTTAATATGTTTGGCAATACAGCTAGCTAGATGGACTAAGCAGAGCTGTTTAATTTGACATTGATATGGAACAGGATAGAGAAAGTAGTAACCCTAGTGAAGTTAGTATCTCTAATGATTCTGGTTTAAACAGAGCTAAGAGGGAGAATATAACTAAATGCTAAGGTATTGTGTACGACATGAAAAAAAACTGGAATCTTAGGAAGATCTCTATCATTCCAGTAATGGTACCGGGCTTAAGAAGAATAATTTTTTTAAATTATCTGAGAAATATACCCGATGAACCAAGTGGAAGAGAGACTTAAATAAATGCACTTAAAGAGATGGTTAGAATCTTAAAAAGACTTCTCGGTTTGAGTCTCTGAAATAGCAGATGAATGTCTGGCATCTGGCAGGACGCCCCATCACTAACAAAAACAAAATGATAAGAAAATTCAAAAACAAATATTAGAATGAGCTAACGTTTCAACGCGTAGTTGCAAGGCCCTTTCTGATGATTATCACAAGCATTTCTCAGATTGCATAGGCTTGGGGAACATGTCGATCTTATAATCGATTAGCTTTGTCTTCTTTTCTTATTATCGATTAGTTTGTTTTCTTTTTCATATCGTTTCATTACTTTCGTTTATATATTTCAAGTAGATAATATAAAATAAATTGAGAAACCAGCAAATAATATCATTATAATAATAATAACGTTTATTTAAAAAGACTTATATGTATTCCTGTTCCTATAATTGACTCGCAGTGTTTCTTGCATAAGATCGTCTGCAGAACACCCCTCAAAGTTCAAATACGATTTTAATGAAATTTAAACCATTTGTATAAGTTTTCTACCATTTTAACTTCTTCTGAATATATATAGTAGGCGACACGGTAGAAAGAGGCAGTAAAAACAATAAAAGTAATATGGTGTCATGACTATAGTGAAAAGGTACATTATAGTGATACTCATTCAATTCCGGAAAACGTCGGATCTTCCTGCTAGTTCTGAATAAAAGAATATATATAATGTGTTCCGCGGCAGGATTTAGCCGTATAGGAAACATAAAAGCATGTAAAATGTTTGTTTTACTACAATTTTAATTTTAATATTTCGGACAATCATTCGTTCTTTATCAAAAAATGTATTTACTTATAAAAATTGATTAAATATGACTCTTTATGAAAAAATAGATATATTCACCTTTTTATAACGCTGATTTCAAATGTCATTTGATAACACTTCTGTGCTTTCACGTGTATGTCGGTCTCTAGTAAAAGTTTACGTTTAGACATAAAAGAATATATAGTTTTGATTAGTTCAGACATGTGGTATATATGTGATCCAGTAGTTCTCGATACTAAAGTAATCATAAGTCTAGCTGGTATATATATTTGTGGGGTATTTAGCTTACATAGAAAAGTCGAGGGTTCGGACTGTAAGACCTCCTCATAGCCAATCTGTTATTGAGTTCAATAGTCGATGTAAGCCTCACAACCTACATACATATAATATATCTGTGTGTATGTGTGTATGTGTCTGTGATATTTACCCTTCTTTTCATGAAGAAGTTTGAAGGTGACACAAGTTTATTTCTTTAACCTGAACAAAATCCAGCTCATTCGAGGTGAGGGATACCCTGGAAGGTTAATATCCTTGATAAATCCCTGGCAATAAACTAATCTCCCATCCTGAAAGAGGTGGAGGAGGTAATGCTCAAGAGAATGGCCACCTTAGACCGAGCAGGACCACTCTGATTGATTTACTCAAAGGTCACTTTTAGTCCGAAGACTAAAGACCAGAAGGATTTCTTATGGCGCTTAAGTACTTCTTCGTTAAAATCTGAAATTGGATCATTGAATTGGTCACCCAAAAAATAACAAATATCCACGGACAGAGACAAACTGATACTAAATAAATAATTTAATGAAAAGTAAATAAAAATGTCGGGAGTGAAATCCTTCCGAAGCATAATCGATAATAACAATTTATTTAATGGTATTATTGAACTAAAATGTCATTGAATTCAATGCTAGTAACATTTAGCGAAAACACAAGAGAAAGATTGTGTATAAAACTTGTAGAAATTAAACTTTAAGAATATTTAAAAATTGACACGTTTTACACCCTTCGCCTCTACATATCTCAAACACTAAACTGGATATGATATCGCCTAGATTATTATAAACTGAATGGTCAGATTATATATATATATATATATATATATATATATATATATATATGGGAAGTATTATATATATATATATATATATATATATATATATATATATATATATATATATATATATATATATATATATGGGAAGTATTTATATATATATATATATATATATATATATATATATATATATATATATATATATATATATATATATGGGAAGTATTTATATATATATATATATTTATATATATGGGGAGTATTTATATATATATATATATATATTTATATATATGGGGAGTATTATATATATATATATATATATATATATATATATATATATATATATATATATATATATATATATATATATATATATATATATAAACGGTTTTTGAAACTAGTAAAATACAGAGACGTTTTTTTCTAAATTAACATATTTATTTAAAATTCAAATGTTCGATTCGCACAGGAATCTTCATCAGGATAATAGACAATATTTTTTCCTTCCTGTTTTCTTTTTTTTTAAGCGACATGCTGTCGCTTGATCTTATGCTTCAGTTGTTAACGAAGCACGTGGTGTAATAATATCCACAAGTGGTGCGTGTGCTCTGGTCGCACCTTATAAGTATTACTAAAATATTTCCACTGTATAGAATGCATCTAAATTTTGTCATTTGAAACGGTTCTTAAAAACAGTAAAATGCACTTCTTATTTTTAAATAAACATATTTATTTATTGAAAATTCAAATTTTCGATTCACACAGGAATCTTCATCAGTATAATAGACAATATTTTCTCTTCTTTTTTTCTTTTTTTTAAACGACTTGGTGTCGCTTGATCTTGGTCTTCAGTTGTTGACATTATTACACAACGAGCTTCGTTAACAACTTAAGCACAAGATCAAGCGACACCATGTCGTTTAAAAAAAAGAAAAAAAAGAAGAAAAAATTCATACATATATATATATATATATGTATATATATATATGATTATTTTTATTTACACAGACATGTACAAAATCTGCGACACTGGCATGTCAATGTTATCGATGAACAGTTATTATAAACTGAGATCTCATCAGGCAGAGTTAGAATCCGATCTTAACCTCAGATCATATTTGGAGAGGTTCTCTCCAAATATGATCTGAGGTTAAAATCGGATTTAAACTCTGCCTGATGAGATTTCAGTTTATAATAACTGTTGATCGATAACATTGACATGCCAGTGTCGCAGATTTTATACATGTCTGTGTAAATAAAAATAATCATATATAAAGCTCTATTTGATATTGAGCACTTTTTATAAACCTGGTTGAAATTATTTGGATTACTACCCTGTGAATGTTTTTACATGGATTATTACCATTATTGTATATATATATATATATATATATATATATATATATATATATATATTAAGCTAAATTCCAGTGACCAAGTTTTATTCATTTTTTTCATTTTTCTCTCTCCAAATCCAGAAAACTTCGGTGCATTTTGACGGATCGTTTCGCGCATAAGTGACCATCTCTAAATTTATATATAAATTCAGGATATTTCATCAATGTTGCTCTTCAGAACGTTCTCCTCCAGAAAAATATATTGTTCAACAACAAACATAAAAAATCACAAACCGAACAACTTACACTGAATCCAGTTTCCATGGGCAAAAAAAATGGATATTTACGCCACATTCTGAAAAAAATAGAAAGAAATGAATGAAAACTCGGTCACTGGAATTTAGCTTAATATTCTGCTGTTAAATGTAAACAATCATCAATTTGTCACCTTTCAGGCTCAGAGAAAGCTCTCCGTGTGGCTAATTTGCATAACTATTCTTAAAGAGTGTATTATTCATTAATATGCAGTGTTATTTGTTCGCAAGTTTTTTGTCGTATATTACTATATAGATGCAATACTTTTTCGAAAGTAAAAAAAAGTAATTAAAGTGATTTAATAAACGGAAAAATTACAGAAACTTTTCTTAAAATATTACGTTCATTAATTTTCAAGGGGAAACTTAAATGAAAACTAGTATGCTTTTACTTACAATAGATTTATATTAAATATATTAAATGTAATATTTACATTTAAAAGAATACTTAGATGGCGGGAGATCTCTCTCTCTCTCTCTCCCACTCTCTTTCTCTCTATCTGTCTTTCTCTCTCTTTATATATATATATATATATATATATATATATATATATATAACCTTTTTAATAAATATGTTTAATATCAATTAATATATATATTCTTTCGAGTTACTTTACACTCGTCTCTATCGATGACGTAACCTATCACCAGCTGGATGATTCAAACCCCGGATGCAAGTATTTTGAACAGTGATGTCATACTGCTAGGCCGTTGTGACGATCACGTATCTCAATTCGAGAAAAATACGTCTTGTATTTATCTGTAAACACAGGAAATTATATCAAAACTGTGCATGTATAAATATATGTACATATATATGTACTGATATTTGATGAGTATTGGCTTTTTGCCACCTTTAATTGGTGAAGATAATACATATTTGTGCTACGACAATTTACCATTTTTGTATTATTTAATGCTGAAAAATGATATATACTGTAAGTAATTCATTGTATACGATTCAGTAAACATAAGTTGATATTATGTATGGGTTATTGCTTTTGCTATTTTGCCCATACCTGGAGTAAATTGTGTGTTCATTCCCTTTCCAACAGTCTAACAAGACTCTTTTAATTTCTTAAGAGAGATACAGGCTCGAGGAAATCGTCCGTAACACAGCGGACGTATTTTCGTCAAAAAGCAAATATGTCCGGAGTGTGTCGACAAGCGTCGTCTAGTACGATTGATAACAGTACGTGTCTCGATAATATGGGGTTGGGTGTTGATCATAGTAGTAGTTGTAGCATAGCGTTGATCTTCTAACAACACATTATTATTTTGGGTTCGAATATACTTTTTAGTTTTATTTTTGTTTTAGTTCCTCTGCAAATAATTACCTTCTGAAGAGAATTACACATTTTTTAGTCTTCTCCTATGCGTATACCTCATAGGAGGAAGAAATATATCTTTTGAAAACACGTCTGCCTCATCTCCCAGACAAAACCAAAGAGAGATAGACACTAGTATTTATTTTTGCTACGTCTCACTATTCTACGTCACTTCCAAAAATCGACTTCCTGATCGCTACGTTACTACTTGATTCTAAGACACAAACTCTCATTCGCTAATCTCGTTTTCCGTAACTTACTGGATCATTAAGTTAATGCTACAACGTTATTAATGCATATGTTTACCTGATAGATTTGCTCGAGTTTGAAGTCGATCTCAATGTCCGCGACGACATCCATTAGGCTATTGATGCATTCCCTAGTGTATTTTTATCCCGATTATATATGTAAATTATAATTCCACATCTTAATCGAATAGAAGATCGATTTCTGCCATTATCATAGGAATGAAATTGACTTCCGTTACATTCGGTAACTTTCTATTTTTTAACCTTGTGCGATAGGGGTAAAGAATATATATAATCTATCGAAAAGTACAGCATACATAAGAAATAAATCGATTTCTCAGCTTCTTTTTCTCGTTGGTCTCGATCTCATTGATCATAAATATGTATTGTTTCTTCTTCAACTTGAAGTTTACAGAGATCGAATGTCGTCCAATATTTACATCTATAAAGATAGATCGAATTTTAAAGTATTGCATAATTTAAGTCGGTTTCTCTTTTCTCCAATCATTTCTGACGATATTAAATTAGAACTCACTTACACGCATGCATTGATGAAAATCAGACTTTTTATAGTTATGGATGCCAAAAAACAATAAAGTATTCAGCTTCATCTTCCCTGGACACGAGCACAGTCTAAAATTAATCCCTACAACTGTAGCAATATCTGATCGTGGGTGTGCTAGATACGGTATTTTCCACATAAAGTTAGATACAGTAAAAAAGGGATTTTTTTCATGAGAGTTTAAGTTGATGTGTGCAGGAAGTTACGCCATGACAGGACGTTGTGTGCCGAAGTGAACGGACGTATTTATCGGGCTCTTCCACCACCCCAATCAACTAGATGAATGTGATTAAATAAAATTAATTAACCACCAAATAAAATAACATGCATACCACAACAAATAATGAAGTTGATTATTTTTAATTGCTTCAATTATTAGGTCGTT
Organism: Sepiola atlantica; assembly: GCA_963556195.1. Lineage (NCBI taxonomy): Eukaryota > Metazoa > Mollusca > Cephalopoda > Sepiida > Sepiolidae > Sepiola > Sepiola atlantica. Next base: position 34,705,321 of record OY744519.1, on the reverse strand, counting down.
ACAAAAATAATGGCCGGTTTCAGAAACATACATGTCTTCATGAAATGTTGTCACCTTTCCAATACTCTGTAAATAACGTGAAACTGTTGCAGTGCTGAGAGCAAGTGTCTGAGACATTTCTTTGGATTTTGCTCAACAAGTGCTTGCAATTGTCCATTGTCACTATTACACGACCGTCCTCTACCTTCTTCATCTCCAAGGCTCTCACCTCAACTACAGAATTTCTGGGGCCACCTTTTGTACTGTGTGATCGCTTGTGGATCCATCTCCCAATGCTTTATTGATATTGACCGAAGTTTCGAAGTGCCAAAGTTGAACTCATGCAACATAAGAAGGCGAAGGTCATGTTTTGACGTGTTCATCATTGAGGGTATTCTATGCTTCAAATATAATATCTAGCTGAAAATATGTTACAAATTATTATTGAGAATACATTAATTTTTATATATGTTAAGGTTTACCAGGAATAAACTACAGATTCTGTGTTAAAATGACTTGTTAAAACCAAGCGCTTCAGGCGACCATTATTTTTGTAACGCACTAATAATATTACATCTCGAGACAAGAATTGGTCGACTGTAACGTAACACAGATATTTGTTTATGGACACCAAACAGTTTTTAGTTACGTATGGCCGAAACAATATATAATTTACCAGATCTCTCCTAAAGACTAGCGCAGTCTAATAATAATAATAATAATAATAATAATAATAATAATAATAATAATAATAATAATAATAATAATAATAATAATAATAATAATAATAATAATAATAATAATAATAATAATAATAATAATAATAATAATAATAATAATAATAATAATAATAATAATAATAATAATAATAATAATAATAATAATAATAATAATAATAATAATAATAATAATAATAATAATAATAATAATAATAATAATAATAATAATAATAATAATAATAATAATAATAATAATAATAATAATAATAATAATAATAATAATAATAATAATAATAATAATAATAATAATAATAATAATAATAATAATAATAATAATAATAATAATAATAATAATAATAATAATAATAATAATAATAATAATAATAATAATAATAATAATAATAATAATAATAATAATAATAATAATAATAATAATAATAATAATAATAATAATAATAATAATAATAATAATAATAATAATAATAATAATAATAATAATAATAATAATAATAATAATAATAATAATAATAATAATAATAATAATAATAATAATAATAATAATAATAATAATAATAATAATAATAATAATAATAATAATAATAATAATAATAATAATAATAATAATAATAATAATAATAATAATAATAATAATAATAATAATAATAATAATAATAATAATAATAATAATAATAATAATAATAATAATAATAATAATAATAATAATAATAATAATAATAATAATAATAATAATAATAATAATAATAATAATAATAATAATAATAATAATAATAATAATAATAATAATAATAATAATAATAATAATAATAATAATAATAATAATAATAATAATAATAATAATAATAATAATAATAATAATAATAATAATAATAATAATAATAATAATAATAATAATAATAATAATAATAATAATAATAATAATAATAATAATAATAATAATAATAATAATAATAATAATAATAATAATAATAATAATAATAATAATAATAATAATAATAATAATAATAATAATAATAATAATAATAATAATAATAATAATAATAATAATAATAATAATAATAATAATAATAATAATAATAATAATAATAATAATAATAATAATAATAATAATAATAATAATAATAATAATAATAATAATAATAATAATAATAATAATAATAATAATAATAATAATAATAATAATAATAATAATAATAATAATAATAATAATAATAATAATAATAATAATAATAATAATAATAATAATAATAATAATAATAATAATAATAATAATAATAATAATAATAATAATAATAATAATAATAATAATAATAATAATAATAATAATAATAATAATAATAATAATAATAATAATAATAATAATAATAATAATAATAATAATAATAATAATAATAATAATAATAATAATAATAATAATAATAATAATAATAATAATAATAATAATAATAATAATAATAATAATAATAATAATAATAATAATAATAATAATAATAATAATAATAATAATAATAATAATAATAATAATAATAATAATAATAATAATAATAATAATAATAATAATAATAATAATAATAATAATAATAATAATAATAATAATAATAATAATAATAATAATAATAATAATAATAATAATAATAATAATAATAATAATAATAATAATAATAATAATAATAATAATAATAATAATAATAATAATAATAATAATAATAATAATAATAATAATAATAATAATAATAATAATAATAATAATAATAATAATAATAATAATAATAATAATAATAATAATAATAATAATAATAATAATAATAATAATAATAATAATAATAATAATAATAATAATAATAATAATAATAATAATAATAATAATAATAATAATAATAATAATAATAATAATAATAATAATAATAATAATAATAATAATAATAATAATAATAATAATAATAATAATAATAATAATAATAATAATAATAATAATAATAATAATAATAATAATAATAATAATAATAATAATAATAATAATAATAATAATAATAATAATAATAATAATAATAATAATAATAATAATAATAATAATAATAATAATAATAATAATAATAATAATAATAATAATAATAATAATAATAATAATAATAATAATAATAATAATAATAATAATAATAATAATAATAATAATAATAATAATAATAATAATAATAATAATAATAATAATAATAATAATAATAATAATAATAATAATAATAATAATAATAATAATAATAATAATAATAATAATAATAATAATAATAATAATAATAATAATAATAATAATAATAATAATAATAATAATAATAATAATAATAATAATAATAATAATAATAATAATAATAATAATAATAATAATAATAATAATAATAATAATAATAATAATAATAATAATAATAATAATAATAATAATAATAATAATAATAATAATAATAATAATAATAATAATAATAATAATAATAATAATAATACCACCACCAATACCAACAAGTGTATCTATATGAAAATAAGACATATAATTACGGATGACCGAAATAATGTACAATTTATATTCATCTCATCTAAACAAATACCTTGTCTAATGATCATAATCCCTGTAAGTATTTATTTTTAAAAGTCATACTTTTAAAGTTGCTGATAATGTTTTCCGTGTCTTCTGATAACTGACCCAGTCTAATAATAAACCCTACAAGCATTTATTTATTAATAAAAACTTTTAATGTAATTGTTATTATACGAACTATAGCTCTCATCTTAGATATTATTCTCACAACGTTTCGATCGATGTAACTCTCAATCTTCTTCGGGTGTGTCTTGTCGAACTTGGGAGCATTTATATTTAACACAGAGATCGTTGATTTGTAGACCGACTAATCAGGAAACGCCACATTCTAAAATAGTCACCACACTCACCGGATTGAACCCCACGATATTTTTATCTTTAGGTTTTTAAAAGAACATGTCTCCCATAATCAATTGCAGAACGTCATTACTCAGTAGATTCGTGACATATGTGTCAGCGTAATCGACAACCATGTCATCAGCAACAAGGCTCATATTTAGAACATGTCTTCATACATTTTAATTGTATAACCAGATATACTAAATGAACATTTATTTTAATTGTTATCATGCTAGCTTTTAGGAAATCTAAAGTTTTTTTCTGGTTCATAAATTATAAACAGGTAGAGAAATAACGTTAATATTGAGAGACCATACTATTTTAACTCCTGGTTTACTATTATTAGACTGGAGTCGTGTTTAGAAGAGCTTGTAAAACTGAGAAGATTTCTGGGTAATAGAAGTTTACGGAATAATAAAATGATTGCATGAATAATTTTTATAAATGAGTCAATGATATAGATTACATGTTAACATGATTTATCGAATATTAGGCAGAATACACACTCGGGGCGGGTCTTATAATAATGGCACACACTTCAAGAATGTGTAATAGAGAAGAGATAAAACACTAAAATACTTCACATCAATAAAAATTATCAAAAATCAATTACTATGGTAAAAGGTATGAAAAAGAGAAATCACACTGTAACGTTACGTGGTACTAATAAACCAGTTGTTACGTTCGATGAGAAATCCTTGAAACCCCAATCGATTTCCCGTCGTCTTTCCATCGACCGAAAACAGCTGTAATCTCGTTGACATAATGTAAGTTGTCAGCTCAATCGGTAGTCAGGTCTACTTTTAATGGTTGTTATTGTAGAGATATGGCAGAAACCCCTTTTGTTTTCCTCTTCTGTCTTACCATCTGGTTCTGTAATACGTAACAAATAAACATCACCAAAAGCAAACGTACGTTCAATGAAAAGGCTTTTTGAATCTTATTTGCGAGAGACCAACAGAAAGACCGTTGATTGGAAGGGCATATCATCTTATATAAATGCGTGTTTACTGTTATGTGGCAATAATAAGCTCTTTCTAACGTTAGATGAGAAATCCTTACGCCTAATCATTTATATGTCATCCTCTCAATTATGGAAAACAGCCGTAATCTCATTGACTCATTGTATGTAGTTGACAATGGTTAATCGCCTTTCTCATTCCTCTCTCTCTCTTTCTCTCTCTCTCTCTCTCTCTCTCTCTCTCTCTTTCTCTCTCATTCTGTCTCTTTTTTTCTCTTTTATTAAACGTCGCTATTGGCGTAGTAAACATTAAGCAGTGAAAGTTTATTTCCTCAGTTTTTTCTTTACTTCTGTAATAAGGTATAAAAAATGTAAAACGCCAACAACATGCCATACTATATATACCCTTATCGACACGTGTATGAAATCCTTTACACAAGCGTGTCGATCGTTTTGTCTTCGTAGTCGCTGTCACTATCATCGCTGTGAGCCCAGGTTGCTTTTTCGTTCGCAGATAAAAAACCCATACGTGTGTGATAGAGTAAGAGAGAAAGAGAGAGAGAAAGAAAGAGAGAGAGAAAGAACGATTACATAGTTATATATCACCACATAAGTGCACCCTTTGTCAGTTTTAGAGACGGCTCGCAAACACGTCTTTTCTCGTTCATGTTTCGCCGCCTAAGAACGAGAAAGAGGGCCTCGCCCGGAAATTATGTGGTTTGCGTAATTTCCGCTCAGTGCTTCCTCTGCCCTCTGACCTCCGAACCTTTTCACTAAAATACGACTATTACTATTTCACAATACTTATTTAGTGACATTATGCTCTTAGATGTTTAATTCTTTTCATCGTCATATAGTTACGGTAATGTCACGGCATCCTCTTGACTCTCTCATGCCAGCTCGCTCTATCCTCCATCACACCTAGTGGTTCTTTTATATGTGCATTGTGAGTATTCTGCTAGTCGCTTGACGTAGGTTCTGTGTGATCTACCCACTGAGACACATCCCTGTTTTAACATCCACAAAAGAACATCGCTGATGATTTAATCCTTAACCCCCCAGCAGTGTCAAGCAAATCTAACATCGCTGATGATTTAATCCTTAACCCCCCAGCAGTGTCAAGCAAATCTGGTTCTCCTCTCTCTGATCAAAATTGAAATCTGAGGATGTGTCATAGAGTTGCTCTCTCGTGGAATACTGTCTCCAGGAGATGTTAAGAGAAGCTCTTCGCATTCTGGTGTAAACGCCATCAATTTTATTCTCCAATCTTTTGGTGAAAGTCCTGGTGCTACGTTTGTATCATTGTAAAGTTGTACATTGCGTAAGCTCCTCATCACTCGTTACCCGGGGAGCTGGACGAAGACAGATGTTCGAAAAATCAGCTCACCTGTCAAAGAACAAAGATTTCGCTACCTTCATCGTTACGTTTCACTCTTGACTACCTGTCCATGACATCATATTCTGACACGTCTCCATAATTTTAATATTTCATCTTGTAATGGAATTTTCCACATTTCTGATTAATCTAAACTGATTCTAAAAATTGCCGTTTTTAACATCCAACGTATACGACTGAAGTTATGAATTTTGCGAAGGTAAGTTGGCACTAAGAGTGCACGAAACCCTCACGGAAGTATCTTAACTCCGATTTTAATGAGATTTAAACCACGGGTAAACGATGGAAAAATTGTAGAGATTTTCCAGATTTTATCAAATCTCTATCATTTTAATTGCCTCAAAGGAGGGATTAACTCGACAAAAAAGACAACAGGAAAAAGACAGAAATCGACGGACTTAACAAAATGTCGGTTAGGCAAATACGATTCGACAGAAAAATCAATATTGAATAAAACTAAAGGGCGTTCGGGTGAAAAAGCGGGAAGGAATATGCAGATGGCCAAAAATACAACAGAATTAGATATTGGGGTAATAATTTGTTTTAGGGAGAATGTTTCAAAATCACTCATTCGGGCAATATTCCGTAAAAGAAATCTGAAACGTTATGTCACGACGAGCTCCTTACAGCAAATAATTTAAAAGAACGCAAGGGAATTTACGAGAAACATGAAACCAAAACTTTCAATCAGTCTTAATATCATTTTCCTGCCGAAATAAAAATAACAAAACGCGTTTGAAGGTGCTTCAAGATGAATTGAATACAATTCCAAAGGCGAACATTATGAGTTTTTTTACTCTCTATCGAAGATAATACATGCCTTAAACGTCTCTAATTAAAAATTAATTTTATATTTCGGATCTGTTTAGATGGGGATTGATAATGTGTATTATTTGGATTATTCGGACTACTCTTCTCATCCATGTTGTTATTCTCACGACGGTTTCGACTGATGTAAAATCCGACCCTTTTGTTGAACTCGGGAATCCGCCGCCCACTAAAAGTAAGGTTAGAATGACATCGGAAAGCTGTAATACGTAGAGATATTGAAAAATCTGGTATTTCTGAAAACATATGGAGGGAAAAGGGACACCATCTACCCGTATGAGATGAAGCAAAAAGTAATAGCAGAGGAGAAATGTGGCGAGTAAGGGGTCTCAAAGAAGCAGCGCATATGTTGGGTGACAATTACCTCCTAAGTAGACCTAGTATAAAATGTAATGCAATATGGGAACAATTAATCGTAAACAAATAGATTAGAACACTATTAAACAGAATACAATACAATTTTAAAGGCATACATTGACGGAATTTTTCAATCTCTTGATAAGTGAATAGATGCCTGAAGAGTCTTTATTAGAAAGTAATTAATTATAAAAATCATGAATAAAATGAACAGAGTAGAAACTATTTCCACCAAAATATGATAATTGCGTTGTATTTTCGTAAATTTTCCCTGGGTTTTCTATCGCAGTTCTGAACCCTTGCTAATGCAGATTAACGTGTTCAGCTAACACATATTGTATATTCTAGCTTTGATGTTTCTTTAGCAACGTACGTGTTCGCTTGTATCTTATTGAACATGAGCTTGTCATTTTGGATCTTATGTTATCGTGGATAACACAGTTATTGAAAGTAAAAGAAAAAGAACAATGATGAAGAAATAGTTGGATTTACATATATACACAGTTTGCAGAAAAAAAACGTAAGAGTCATATACAAAACATGATACATAAAGTAGTGAAAACTAAAGTCATAATTACTAAGTGAAATAATACATTAATGTCCAAACTAAATCGATGGAAACATGTGTTGCTAGGGTCATAGAATAGAGGGGTTCATATAAGTAAATGTGATTACTGATTATTCTGTGCGCCTATACGGCTACAAAGATAGGCCAAGCAATGATAGAGAGCCGGTCGAACCGCCTATTTGAGACAAAGTCAAAATCTGAATCCTGTGAAACTGAACAACTTATTCTAGATCAGTAATTATCACGTCAGATAAACGAGATGCGTTGAGAGTAAATGTAGACAAATATATATCACAAAGACGATTGCTAACCTACGGCTTGCTCATGTTCCGGTGTATGTGCGAGAGATTTACACGCTGTCTATTCTTCTCTCTCTCTCTCTCTCTCTATCTCTCTCTCTCGCTCTCTCTCTCTCTCTCTCTCTCTCTCTCTTTCCCTCTCTACAACAAACGTAGTTGTATATAAATTTACAAGGGAAATGTCGTCATCTAATTTCAGTCGACGAACAACCAGGAGACATATCGTTTAAATATGTCAAAAAAGAAAACATCCAGAGATGGAGGTGAATTCTAAATCACCTAGTTACATCTACGTAGATCCGGAGAGATAGAATATAAAAAAACTCAATATAAGAAAGGCATCGAAGCCTTCCCCCGCACTATATAGCTACTAATAAACTTCACTAATATGAACCAACTTCTACTTACTACACATTGTCCCAAAACTAACGCTACTAATTCAACAACACTTATTTTTTTAGTAACGAGTCATTACTAAAAACACTGGAAGATAAAGGTTAATGAGATTGACAGATTGACAGTTCAATGATTATGAATACTATGAAAGGATTGTAAATCTCCAAATACTACTCAGTCAAAACAACGGACGACTCTAAAAATACCAATGATTTCCCCTGTATCAGAAATATGAAATTAATGGCTTTGTCTTGAGGAAGCACTTCGTTTTGATAAGCTCCTGGGACTGACTTTCAATATAGATCTGAGACTTACATCAAAGCAAGACAAAATTGTTGGATCATTCTACTACTCCAGAAAGTATCTCACTCCTGACGCAGTCCTCTCGTAAGATTAGAGCCAGATTCGTATTAAGATGGAGGATTATTGTCACATCTGTGGAGGTGCCGCTCAGAGCACCCGTTTCTGCCTTGACAGAATACTTAATCGACTTCGATACCTATTGGGGTGTCCTCTTCTCTTCTCTATAGCTTATTTAGCACAGAAGAGACGTTACTAGTCTTTCTCTACTCTATCGTTATTTTCATGGTAGGTGTTCGACTGAGCTTCAATCTCTGGTCCCCCACCTCCTGTAAAACATTAACAGCAAAAACTGTCTTGCGCAATATCATGGTCGTTTTGAAGTCCAATGTAAACAAAATCTTGTTGAGCCGTCCTCGAAAATAATCAAATTCTACCCTGTTTTAACCATAGTTTCCAATCGTCAAGATGCTGTCTAATCGTACACCTGACAAACTCATAAACTCGTATCCTCGAGTGGCCTTCGGGCCTTAATAACCGGTGACTCGTTAGTACAAAGAAGAAGAAAGTTCTCTTATTCTACACAATGTCTGATGAGTCTAAGATATTGAACTCATAGACAATCAGCGAGGACTGGATTATAAAAGCTAGTTTTCAAGAGAAGGTATCCTGATTTCTCTATATATAAAGCAAAAGTTGCCTGTATGTGTGTAGGTGTGTGTTTCGGCATTATACATAAACTGTTGATCTAAAGGCCGAACCAACCGTATATTTGGAATCAGCACCTTCAATCCGATGTCCTCATTGATGTCAGAAGTTTTTTAAAAATCTTTTTTAACTCATTATTTAAAATTGAAAGTACGTAAAAATAACGTGAGAAACACACGTTCCGATATTTTAGCGTTCCTGTTTTAATTACAAATTTTCTATTATTAGCCGACGGAATTTAAATGAAAACTATTTGACATTTAATTTTAATTTTAACCAAGAAACATATCGAGGAAATATGTCAAAAAAAGAAAACATGCAGGGACGGGGGGGGGGGGGATCCCAAATTATCTAAAGCTGATTCTTTCTCTTCCGGACTGGAGCACGCGTTGCAATGGGAAAAATTTATCGGGTTAGTTTTATTACATCTGAAACTAAGATTCTCTCTTTCACCACCAATGCCCGAAGCCTCACTTTGCCCCAACTAAAGAAAACCCCCGCTTTGAAAAACTTCTATGACTGACTTTTACTTATAATAATCTGAATCTTTTTACTAGCAGTAAGAAAACGAAATAAGTTCAGCTAAAGAATAAGAATAAGTAAAAATCTTTTTATTGCTGTTTGAATCCTTTACGAAGGAATCGTTTTTCGCGTCAAAGCATCATTAGTTTTTCGTATAGTGTTTACTTTGAAGAAACAATGTTTATATTAAAAGTGGATAGAAAACTATTTGATAAATGTAGCAAACCAGAAGAGTAACCGACTCAAAGTCAGCAGCAAACGGTGTTCAGTCAGATTTTATTCCTGATATTAAAAACTTTCTTTTTGGGTCGCTTACTCTTCTGGTTTGCCAAGTTTGTTCTAATTTTTATTTATTAATTTATTTATTAAATTGTTAGGTGTTAACTATTCTGTACTTTCACCTAACAATTTAATAAATAAATTAATACTTTTTGGGAAACAAAAACTCTCGCCGGAAGTTATATTACGGATGAAGTTTAATATCAGGAACTAAATCTGACCCAATACTGTTTGTGTCTGACTTTGAGTTGGGTACTCGTCCCGTTTGCCATAAATGTACATTTATATAGATGAAAATAAGAATTTTTGTGTTGTATTTATGTTTCTTTATGTTTATTTATTTATTTTAAACAATCAGAATGTTAACATCTGCGCGGGGGGGGGGGAACAGTTTTTAATTTTCTATCCTTACGCTGAATTTATAAACACAGTTTGAGTGGGTTTAAAAGAAGAAATACTTTTGTTTTATCGGTGGCCGTGTGGATAAAGAATTCGCTTTCAGTTCGAATGTGCCATCTACCAGCGTTCACATCTCGCATTAGGCAATGTTTTTTTTTATTATTTACATAGTTCATCCCAAACAAGGCAGGCCGCCACTGTAGACATAAGGAGCCACATAAGGGTATAAGTTATTGGGGTCATCCTAAGTTGGGAGCTGTGCGGCGAGATGTCTGTTTGCATTACGTCTTAGTGGCAGTATGCTTTGTCTGGGGTAAACTCTAGTTTTTAAAAAAAGTTAAGGTGGACGAAATTGCTAAAGACTGTTTCTTTCTTTTCACCTAACCCTTACCAAAAAAATATGCGATAAACTGTTTTCTTTTTTACCCTAACTATAACGGTACAAAAAAAAACCTAACCCTACCCTAGTATGTCAGGTTCAAAAGCTATACCAGTAAAAATAAAACAATTCATCGAAACAAAGAATTGTTTCAATATATTTGCTTCGTTAAAAAAAAATGTTTTCATTAAGATTACAATACAATGACTGTTTTCTACTGCTTTAAATGTTGTTTCCTTCATTTTTCCTGTTTTTAATTTGAGACAACGAAGTTTTCATTCGGCTTTTCCCGGCTTTTTACATAAACTACCGGAAAATGCCGACGAAACGTCTGTTTCAGCACTGGTCGTAAACTGCATAAGTACCACTTTATCAATGGCATCATTCTCTTTGATGTTTTATTCTTTAACGTGCATTTATCATTTGCTCATCGGGGAGGAGGAGCATGAAAAAAGTGTTGAATTATCGCTGACCTCGTTGGGCTGGGTGCACCCGTGTTTCGTCTTGCTGGCTGATGTGTCTTGTGTTTCGTCGTTTTAGTTAATGCCCGCACTGTTAAACTCGGCGTTGATTAAAAAAAAAGCAGGCGGATGCTGTTGTTGCGTTATTTTAACAGTTTTATTTAACAGACAAGTCAGGAAAACTTAACGTGTGTGTAGTCAGTAGTAAAGACTGAGAGAGAGAGAGAGAGAGAGAGAGAAAGAGAGAGAGAAAGGATAATGGAATTACTGAGAGAGATTTACATGAGTCATTCTGTGCTACTGCTCCACTCCCCCGGCCTGCCTTGCTGGCAACAGCGGTCGTTTTTCACACCTGTGTCGCCCGAGGATCTGGAACAAAAGAGATCGTGTCGGCCCGTGGCCACCGAGAGTTACTACAGGCCAAGCAACTAACTTCCTGCCCCCCTCTGACGTCACTGACTTCCGTGTCAAAACAAGGACCGTAGTAATAACAATAAGAAGGCATTTCGACTTCTCCATTCACTTAATAATCCATCAAAATTCAGGAAATCAACCAATTTTAATGAAATTTTCAGGATTTATTAATTAATGATCACGGAATATAATAAATCCATTACTTTATTATAAAGCTTGGTGCAAATGTATTATTTCTTGTAAACAAAAAACACCTTTACTAAAGTTATTCAAAATATCAAAACATACCATACGATATTGTAAATATTTAAAACAAAGCATTAGAAAACTTTAAAAATTGCATGTAAAAAAAGAAAAGAAAAGAACACGATTCGATTCATCTTGAAACTGATCTTTATTCAATATAAATTTAAAGAAAATAATAATTCACGATCAAATACTGCAAAAAACTGAATTATGAATTACCATTATTTAAACTTCTAACCCAATCAACCGTAAGTAATTCAGACTTTGAAATTTGTTTAAAAATTATACAAAAAAAAATTTCAATGTTAACTGTTTGTTTAATAATGGAATCAAAATTCAGGAAATCAACCAATTTTAAAATAATTTCGCGCTTTTTAAAATTTCATTTCATAATTCACAAAGTTAAAATGCCTACTGCATATGTTTGGATTTCCAAGAGAAATAATTACTGCAAATATGGATACACGTAATAATGTTTACACCGACTAAATATAGTGTAGTAAGTTTGAATTTTTTTTAATTATATAAAAAATCAAGTCTGAATTACTTATTCATTATTTGATAAAAAAGTAGTGTTCCATTTTTTTTTATTACTTTTTTTCGATGTCTTAAGTGTAGTATAGTTTATCTTTTCTCTGTACTTTTGTAGATTAAATAAATGAAATAATAACATCATATTTAATCAAAATTTTCACAAAAGATATTAATTAAACAATGCTTTATTCAATGATAATATCGTTAATTCTTCGAGTTATACTGATTTTATTAACAAGAGTGTAGGGGCATTTTCCGTAATATATACGAAATAGTTTTTAAAAAAAAATATTTTAAACATATACAGATCTTATTTTCATTTTTAAAAAATCATGGATTTGTTTTATATATATAAAAATATACGTTTAGTAAAGGTGTATTTTATTTTTAAAAAAATAATACATTTTCACTAAGATTTAAAAAAAAATGTTTCACTATATCTCCTGTGCTTGTTTATTAATAAATATTGAAAATTTCATTAAAATTGGTTAATTTCCTGAATCTTGGTGAATTTTTAAGTGAAGGGAGGGTCAAAATGTTTTTACATTTTGGGGATAGGCCTTTGATTTTGCACGTACCTATCTCTTAATAGCAAGATAGGAGTTGGTGATTCCATTATTAAACAGACAGTTAACATTGAACTTTTTTTTGTATAATTTTTAAACAAATTTCAAAGTCTGAATTACTTACGGTTGATTGGGTTAGAAGTTTAAATAATGGTAATTCATAATTCAGTTTTTTGAAGTATTTGATCGTGAATTATTATTTTCTTTAAATTTATATTGGATAAAGATCAGTTTCAAGATGAATCGAATCGGGTTCTTTTCTTTTCTTTTTTTACATGCAATTTTTAAAGTTTTCTAATGCTTTGTTTTAAATATTTACAATATCGTATGGTCAACATGTTTTGATATTTTGAATAACTTTAGTAAAGGTGTTTTTTGTTTACAAGAAATAATACATTTGCACCAAGCTTTATAATAAAGTAATGGATTTATTATATTCCGTGATCATTAATTGATAAATCCTGAAAATTTCATTAAAATTGGTTGATTTCCTGAATTTTGATGGATTATTTAGTGAATGGAGAAGTCGAAATGCCTTCTTATTGTTATTACTACGGTCCTTGTTTTGACACGGAAGTCAGTGACGTCATTTTCTAGCTAACCGGCCTGTAGTAACTCTCGATGGCCACGGTCGGCCCCGAACAGAAGTGACGTAACTTTCGTCTGCCGTTTTCTTCCTTCATCCCCCCCCCCACACACACACACCTTTTCGGGCGTATCGTCGATCTAGCAGCTTTCAATATCTGACAAAAGCCGTTGGAATCCAAGCAGCTCAACTAACTGCCAGAAGGAAACTTTTCTCTGTTTATCACTACGTGTCTCTTTGAACGATCTGTCTAGGACGTCAAATCCAGACATGTAATCCTAAGTCTTACCCCTTTACTTCTTATGAAACTTTTCACCTCTCTGCTTACTCTAACCTTATGTGAACAAATCCGTCTTTAACACTATTTTTACATACCCACATCCAATCTACAAAAGATCTGACTGGAATTGAACCCGGTTCAGCCGATCCCATTATCTGAGTCGTTATCCCTCGACCACCATTTTAATGAAAAGATAAATACAAACTAGTGTTGGGAAAAGCAATCAGAATCGGGAATGGTAACAATCGGAACGTTTTTTTGGGGGTGGTATCAAAATCAGAATCGAAATCGGAATCGAAAAAGTGCAGACCTAGTTTCCAATTCAAAAAAACGATACTTTAATTTTTGTTTAAACTTAATTACTGGTACTAATGATAAAATGATGAATATCCATTGATTTTAAACTACCAGCGATACTAAAATTTATAGAGCATGATCACGAATTAAGGTAAAAATGTCCGCGGAAAAAATGGCAAATAGGTAAATAGCAAAAGAAAAAATGACAAATAAGAAAAATAACAAAGGAAAACATGGCAAATTAAAAAATAGCAAAAGAAAATAATGGCAACTAGGAAATAGCAAAGAAAACATGCCAAATAGGAAAATAGCAAAGAAAAAATGGCAAAAAGGAAAATAGCAAAGAAAAATGGCAGATAATAAAAATATCAAAGGAAAATATGGCAAATAGGAAAATAGCAAAGAAAAAATTGCAAATAGGAAAATAGCAAAAGAAAAAATGGCAAATAGGAAAATAGCAAAGAAAAAATGGCAAATAGAAAAATAGCAAAGAAAAAATGGCAAATAAAAAAAATAGCAAAGAAAAAATGGCAAATAGGAAAATAACAAAGAAAAAATGGCAAATAAGAAAAATAGCAAAAGAGGAAATGGCAAATAGGAAAATAGCAAAAGAAAATTGGAAAATAGGAAAGTAGCAAAGGAAAAAATGGCAAATAGGAAATTGCAAAGAAAAAATGGCGAATAAGAAAAATAGCAAAGAAAAAATGGCAAATAGGAAAATAGCAAAGAAAAATGGCAAATAGGAAAGTAGCAAAGGAAAAAATAGCAAATAGGAAAATAGCAAAGAAAAAATGGCGAATAAGACAAATAGCAAAGAAAAAATGGCAAGTAAGAAAAATAGAAAGGAAAAATGGCAAATAGGAAAGTAGCAAAGGAAAAAATGGCAAATACGAAAATAGCAAAGAAAAATGGCGAATAAGACAAATAGCAAAGAAAAAATGGAAAATAAGTAAAATAGCAAAGGGGAAAATGGCAAATAGGAAAATAGCAAAGAAAAAATGACAAATAGGAAAATAGCAAAGAAAAAATTGCAAATAAGAAAAATAGTACAAGAAAAAATGGCAAGTAGGAAAATAGTAAAGAAAAAATGGCAAATAGGAAATTGCAAAGAAAAAATTGCAAATAGGAAAATAGTATAGGAAAAAATGGCAAACAGAAAAGGAAAAAATGGCAGATAAAAAATAGGAGAAGGAAAAAATTGCAAATACGAAAATAGCAAACTAAAAAATGGCAAATAGAAAAATGGCAAATAAAAAAAATAGCAAAGAAAAAATAGCAAATAAAAAAATAGGAACGGAAAAATGGCAAATATCGTAATAGCAAAGGAAAAAATAGCAAATAGGAAAATAGTATAAGAAAAATAGCAAATAAGAAAGATAGCAAAGAGAAAATGGAACATAAGAAAAATACCAACGAAAAAATGGCAAATAAAAAAAATAGCAACAGAAAAATGGCAAACAGGAAAATAGTATAAGAAAAATGGAAAATAGGAAAATAGCAAAGAGAAAATGGCAAATAAGAAAAATAGAAAAGAAAAAATTGCAAATAGGAAAATAGCAAAGAAAAAATTGCAAATAGGAAAATAGCAAAAGAAAAAATGGCAAATAGGAAAATAGCAAAAAAAAATGGCAAATAGAAAAATAGCAAAGAAAAAATGGCAAATAAAAAAAATAGCAAAGAAAAAATGGCAAATAGGAAAATAACAAAGAAAAAATGGCAAATAAGAAAAATAGCAAAAGAGGAAATGGCAAATAGGAAAATAGCAAAGAAAAATGGAAAATAGGAAAGTAGCAAAGGAAAAAATGGCAAATAGGAAATTGCAAAGAAAAAATGGCGAATAAGAAAAATAGCAAAGAAAAAATGGCAAATAGGAAAATAGCAAAGAAAAATGGCAAATAGGAAAGTAGCAAAGGAAAAAATAGCAAATAGGAAAATAGCAAAGAAAAAATGGCGAATAAGACAAATAGCAAAGAAAAAATGGCAAGTAAGAAAAATAGAAAGGAAAAATGGCAAATAGGAAAGTAGCAAAGGAAAAAATGGCAAATACGAAAATAGCAAAGAAAAAATTGCGAATAAGACAAATAGCAAAGAAAAAATGGAAAATAAGTAAAATAGCAAAGGGGAAAATGGCAAATAGGAAAATAGCAAAGAAAAAATGACAAATAGGAAAATAGCAAAGAAAAAATTGCAAATAAGAAAAATAGTACAAGAAAAAATGGCAAGTAGGAAAATAGTAAAGAAAAAATGGCAAATAGGAAATTGCAAAGAAAAAATTGCAAATAGGAAAATAGTATAGGAAAAAATGGCAAACAGAAAAGGAAAAAATGGCAGATAAAAAATAGGAGAAGGAAAAAATTGCAAATACGAAAATAGCAAACTAAAAAATGGCAAATAGAAAAATGGCAAATAAAAAAATAGCAAAGAAAAAATAGCAAATAAAAAAATAGGAACGGAAAAATGGCAAATATCGTAATAGCAAAGGAAAAAATAGCAAATAGGAAAATAGTATAAGAAAAATAGCAAATAAGAAAGATAGCAAAGAGAAAATGGAACATAAGAAAAATACCAACGAAAATATGGCAAATAAAAAAAATAGCAACAGAAAAATGGCAAACAGGAAAATAGTATAAGAAAAATGGAAAATAGGAAAATAGCAAAGAGAAAATGGCAAATAAGAAAAATAGAAAAGAAAAAATTGCAAATAGGAAAATAGCAAAGAAAAATTGCAAATAGGAAAATAGCAAAAGAAAAAATGGCAAATAGGAAAATAGCAAAAAAAAAATGGCAAATAGGAAAATAGCAAAGAAAAATGGCAAATAAGAAAAATGGCAAAGAAAAAATAGCAAATAAGAAAAATAGCAAACTAAAAAATGGCGAATAAGAAAAATAGCAAAGGAACAAATGGCAAATAGGAAAACAGCAAAAGAAAAAATGGCAAATAAGAAAATAGTAAAGAAAAAATGGCAAATAAGAAAAATAGCAAAAAAAATGGCAAATAGGAAAATAGCAAAGAAAAAATGGCAAATAGGAAAATAGCAAAGGAAAAAATGGCAAATAGAAAAATTGCTAAGGAAAAAATGGCAAATAGAAAAATAGCAAATAAAAAATAGCAAATAAGAAAAATAGCAAAAAAAAATGGCAAATAAGAAAAATAGCAATGGAAAAAATGGCAAATAGGAAAATAGACAAGAAATAATGGAACATAGAAAAATAAAAAATAAAAAATTGCAAATAAGAAAAATAGCAAAGGAAAAAATGGCAAATAGGAAAAGAGAAAAGAAAAAATTGCAAATAAAAAAATTAAAAAGAAAAAATGGAAGCTAGGTAAATAGAAAAGAAGGAATGGCAAATAAGAAAATAGCAAAGGAAAAAATGGCAAGTAGGAAAATAGAAAAGAAAAAATTGCAAATAGGAAAATAGAAAAGAAAAATGGAAAATAGGAAAATAGCAAAGAACAAATGGCAAATAAGACAAATAGCAAAGAAAAATTGATAATATGAAAATAGCAAAGGAAAAAATGGCAAATAAGTAAATAGCAAAGGAAAAAATTGCAAATACGAAAATAGCTAAGGAAAAAATTGCAAATACGAAAATAGCAAAGGAAAAAATAGAAAATAAGTAAATAGCAAAGGAAAAAATGGCAAATAGGAAAATAGCAACAAAAAAAATTGCAAATACGAAAATAGCAAAGGAAAAAATGGCAAATAAGACAAATAGCAAAGAAAAAATGGCAAATAAGAAAAATAGCAAAGGAGAAAATGGCAAATAGGAAAATAGCAAAGAAAAAATGGCAAATAGGAATATAGCAAAGGAAAAAATGGCAAATAAGAAAATAGTACAGGAAAAAATGGCAAATAGGAAAATAGTAAAGAAAAATGGCAAATAGGAAATTGCAAAGAAAAAATGGCAAATGGAAAATAATATAGGAAAAAATGGAAAATAGGAAAGTAGAAAAGGAAAAAATTGCAGATAGGAAAATAGGAGAAGTTAAAAATGGCAAATAAGAAAATAGAAAAGAAAAAATGGAACATAGGAAAATAGGAAAGAAAAAATGGCAAATAAGAAAAATAGCAAAGAAGAAATGGCAAATAGGAAAATAGCAAAGAAAAAATGGCAAATAGGAAAATAGCAAAGAAAAAATGGAACGTAGGAAAATAGAAAAAAAAATGGCAAATAGGAATATAGCAAAGAAAAATGGCAAATAGGAAAATAGCAAAGAAAAACTTGCAAATAAAAAAAGTAGTACAGGAAAAAATGGCAAATAGGAAATTTAAAGAAAAAATTGCAAATAGGAAAATAGTATAGGAAAAAATGGCAAATAGGAACATAGAAAAGGAAAAAATGGCAGATTGGAAAATAGGAGAAGGAAAAAATTGCAAATACGAAAATAGCAAACTAAAAAATGGCAAATAGAAAAATGGCAAAGAAAAAATGGCAAATAGGAAAATAGCAAAGGAAAAAATGGCGAATAGGAAAATAGAAAAGGAAAAAATGGCAAATAGGAAAATAGGAAAGGAAAAAATGGCGAATAGGAAAATAGAAAAGGAAAAAATGGCAAATAGGAAAATAGGAAAGGAAAAAATGGCAAATAAGAAAACAGCAACTGAAATAATGGCAAATAGGAAAATAGCAAAGGAAAAAATGGTAAATAGGAACATAGCAAAGCAAAAAAATGGCGCGAGTAAATAAGTAGAAAAATTTCAGGAGTGAAAAATTCAAATGAAAATCTTGGATAAAATACATTAAAATTTTGTCAAATTAAAAAGAAAATTATCTATATTTTAAAGAAAATTAGAACTCTCCGCTAAATCACACTTCGCCCAAAAAAGTAGAATGAAATTCTACTTTTTAGGCGATTTTAGAATCTGAATCGGTAATTGTATCGGACTCGGGAATTTAGGACAGAATCGGTAATTGTATTGGAATCGGGAAAAATATTGCAATCATCCCATCACTAATGCACACTAAAATAAACAAGAATGAATCTTAAGATGCGTCCATTCGGTCTGTAAGTTTTGCGATGACAATTCCATTTCAAATAGAGATGCGTGGGCGTACTTAAAATAAGATTCGCCGATTTAAATCGCATATTTAACAGCATAATGAACACCCACCACAAATTATATCCATGGAATGGTTAATAAAATTCACAATTCTTTTCAGCAAGTCAACCATACTTAGTACAAAAAAACTTCACTGACTTCTCCACTAAGATTCACTCATAAATATCGAACAGTCATTATTTTATCATTGTCAAATGATAAGCACACACGAATACACAGTGCACAATTTTCAATAACTATGATATACTTCTTTCTTGACACTGCGCTGATTTGAACTCTGATGGCCAACTTCAGTTCAGGAATAGTCTTGGGATTGTTTTGAAAGATATTATCTTTGAGATAATTCCACATATAAAATATGGGGAGTTATAGTCCGGTGAGTCTGAAGCTCATTCAGTATCACACCTCACTAAAGTCTCCCTGCATATCATTGAACGGCGATAAAAAAATAGTGTTAGATATTACTGACTGGAAAATGATGGATGAATCACGCATAGACTGGATTTTATTTGTAGCAAATATGGTTGGATTGATAAAAAGATTGTGGATTTTATTAACTATTCCATGGATGGCATTGTTAGGGGTCTCCGGCTATGTTACTTCTATTTAGAACTAAAGTTTGACAGTCTAATAAAAATGTTAGTTCAAACTTACGCTTGACATGACTAAGAAAATATTATTACAAATTGAAGCGTGACCAAGCCATAGACAGACAAGGCTTATCATAGAAATGATTGAACGGATGTAAAACAAAGTTCATGAACAAATGCTTGTAGTGCGATACTATGGGTTGTCCCACACCTACAAAGCCGAGGAAATGATTCATCAAGTCGCACACAGGCGATCGGAAAATAGAATGAGGAGTCAGATGCGGAGTGACCGGACATAGGATTTTCGGTATGACTAAATATATTAAGAAGTTAGAGTTGTTTGCGCCCGTTGAGTTTCACGACGGTTTTGTTTAGTGGCAGTTGGTGGCTGAAAAACGAAACGATCAGATGGGATTAGATCGGGAAGAGCCTTAGCAGTCCCCGAGATGAGCTGACTCCTACCAAGCGACGGTAACGACTCGACAGACGAATTATATCCGTTACCGATATCCGATATTGACGAAGATGTGGACGTTAGTGTGTGTGGGTCTTTCTCCGCGACGGTATCGCACACACAGCCAGGACTCCAGGACTTATACATAATGTATCTGAGTTTGTGTTTTTCTTGTGAGTTTGCTGTTGCTTTTATTTTGTATACTTGTAAACCAGTGCTCGCGCCCTCGGCGATCGCCAACAGACGACATGGCCAGATAACCACTGTTGGGGTCGACGGTCGTCGAGAAAGCAGCATATGGCCTTACAGTAAAAATAGAAACACAAGTTTCTAAATAAAATAGCAAAATAATTGAATCAGTATGATCTTAATCACCACTGCTCTTCAAAGTGCAGCCTTAGACAGTTGTTAACCCCGAATATGATGTAGAAGATCAGTATTATGATAGAGATGCGTGGATTTCATTAGAATAAGAAGCGCGCATTCGAGCTGGACGCTTAACTATGAAAATGTGTGTTCAAATTTACGCATAACAAAAAGACCAGAATTGTATTACAAACTCTAAAACAAATAATTTGGTTGGCCCCACCATTTCTTCTTCTCTGCACCGTCTATTACACAGACGTGATGTTGCTTATCTCAGTACTATTATAGCATATGTTCTTCAAAGAATTGTCTGTTTTATTCCCGGCTTTCTTTGTTCGAGCCCGTTTGACTCGGTAGTCAAGTTGTCTTCAGCAATTCGCTGTTCTAATACTTCGTTATAATGCGGCTTTCTATTCCGGTAGTTTTTTTCTTTCAAGAACTGCTTCAAACTCTCTTCCTTCTGACTGTTTTCCTTCTACCTATAACCGTGGTCTTTTCAAGACTAATCTCAATTGGCAGCTCATGTCTTTGCGATAATCATCTTTTATTCTTGTTAACTCCTTACCTCAAGTGACTTCATGCCTTGTCTGGAGCGATGTCCATGATAAAAAAAAATTAAGCATGACAGACTCATCAATAGACAAAGCCTATCATAGAAATGCTTGAACGGATGTAAAAAAAAGTCCATAAACAAATGATTGTAGAAATGGAAACATAACGTTTTAAATGAAACAGCAAAATAATGTCTTTAAAAAAATTCTTAAAAATACCATTTTAAGATTTCAAAGAAAAACAGACATAACTTGCTGCATGGAACATTCCAGACTGACCTTCTTGTTATTTTCCCACTCGCGGGTCAATTAACTCGAAACTCGTTTAAGATTAAATCGTGTATCGGAGTCGTTCCACTTAACCTGAAAAGACGCTTCTCAACTATTTCGTCCTCCTACCCAACCTCACCTCACCTTCGACTGAATTAACTGCAAATCTTTTTTCTCCTAATGGTATCGATTGTAAACTCACATTATTAATGACTTTCGTTTGGAATTTGAATAGCAATCGTAAACACATTTGTTTCAATAAATTATCCGAAATAATCAGTCAACTTGCTTGCATTGTCGATCTTTTATGCCCCCTCTCTCTCTCCCTTCATCCCCCTCTCCCTCTCTCTCTCTCCTAAATCTCTCTCTTTCTCTCTCTGTCTCTCTCTCTTAATATCACTCTTTCTCTCTGTATATTCCTTAATCTCTCTTTCTTTCTCCCCCTCTCTCTCTCTCTCTCTCTCTTAATGTCTCTCTTTTAATATCTAGGTCTGCCTCATCTTAATCTCTTTCTTTCTCTCCCTTCTAATCGCAATGTATCACTCTCTTAATCTCTTTCTCTCTCTCTCTCTCTCTCTCTCTCTCTCTATCTATCTATCTATCTATCTATCTATCTCCATATGTGTGTGTCTGTCTCGCTCATTATCTCTCTCTCTCTTCCTCTCTCTCTATTTTTCTCGTTCACTGTCTCTCACTCTATTTATTCATCTTCCTACACTCTTTTTTCTTCAATTTCCATATCTATAGTAAATCTAAATCTCTTCCTATCTCTTTTCCCACACTCTCTACCTACCTCTTCAGTTCTTCTGTTTCCTTTCATCTTCAATACTTTATTTTTCTATTTTTATATCTATAGTAAATCTCTCTCTCTCTCTCTCTCTCTCTCTCTCTCTCTTTCACACTCTCTTCAGTTCTTCTGCTCCTTCCTATCCTGTACTCTTTATTCTTTCTCTATTTCCATATCTATAGCAAATATTGCTCTCTGTCTCTGTCTTTCTCTTTTACCCCGCCTAATAAATTGGTATTGTCCGGGCCTTTGGGTCTGGATTTACGCCGGTCTATTGGGGGTTGCCGGTCCTGTGCAGTTCTAGGAGGTGCACCTTCCCAGGCTTTGCCTCCCCTCTTTGGGGAGGATTATGTTTATTGCTTACTGTCTGATGCGCCTCTACAGGGGGATGCCGACGGGGCTGCCCAAGCAATTTTTAAATGGCCAGAGTGCTCACCTCTCGAGCGCTGGCTTATCTAATCTCACTTTCCCGACCTTGTGTCACATCTTACCTTGTGGAAGGTAGATAAATAAATCTGTCTTTCTCTTTCTTTAGTTTAAATTTCTTCCGTTACCTTATATCTGAAACTTTCCATGTTTATAGTATATTTATCTCTTTCTCCTCCCTCTCCCTTCCTTTATTCCTCTCTCTCTCTCTCTCTCTCTCTCTCTCTCTCTCTCTCTCTCTCTCTCTCTCTCTCTCTCTCCCATTCTTCCTTTTCATCTTGAATACTTGATTTTTTATATATGTATATCTATGGTAAATCTCTCGTTCTCTCTCTGATCTTATACTCTTTATATATATATATATATATATATATATATATATATATATACTTTATAGTGTATTTATCTCTCTTCCCTCCCTCTCCCTTCCTTTATTCCTCTCTCTCTCTCTCTCTCTCACTTTTCCATTCTTCCGTTTCGTCTTGAATACTTTATTTTTTATATTTTTATATCTAGAGTAAATCTCTCGTTCTCTGTCCGATCTTGTACTTTATATATATATATATATATATATATATATATATATATATATATATATATATATATATATATATATATATATATTATCGAGAGATAGGGAGACGGGGAAAAAGAGATTTAGTATAGATATGGTAATAGAGAAAAAATAAAATATTCAATATAAGAGGAAACGGAAGAACTGAAGAGAAGGAGGGCGTGCGAGAAGAATAGAAACAGATCGCTTACACTTCCTGTGGTTTCTCTTTGTCAGTTTGATTAATGCTTTAAAAACGAATTCATCTTTTTGTTCTAGAGAAAAGAATAAGTTTGAATGAAATATCATTTATTTACTGAGAACTCGTTTTTTAGTCGATATCGTTAGTTAAGAATGAATGACGTCATGTCGAACGGTCAAAAACAAATGAAGTAGTAACGAATAAACGTGAGATGTACAGAAAGTCACTTTCTAAGGAATCTGATTTATCTTTAAGCTGAATATTTCAGCCGGTAAAGCAGACACCAAATCACCACCAGATGTTCGTATTCTGTCACTTTTCACCTTTACCATATCTGTTTCTTTTTTCTCTTCAATAACCTAGTGTTACCAGATCAGGCTGTCTTAAGATATCTGTTTACTGACTCAAAATGCATCAAATATTGATGTTTTATTGTTTTTTTCTCTTTGCGAAACTCAATCATATTCTGCAATATCCAAAAAAAACTACAATTTCCCTCCCTCCCTCCTTTCTCTCCCCTCCCTCCCTCCTCTCACTCCCCTCTCCTCTTTCACTCAATCAAACACGATGAATAACTACTTGACATATAAAGAACTTGAAGTATAAAAACTTTAACCAAAATGACCGGATTCGGCATTAAATAACCCGAAAAGATTTGATATGCCGTAAAAGAAAACAAGCAAACCAAACACCATGAATAAATACTTTAAAATATTAAGAACTTGAAGCGTAACATTTTTTCAACATACTACAACTAATGTATCTTCATAAAAACAAAACAATGTCTTAAATGAAAACTATTCGTTAGTAAAAAGACGTAAATCCGATATGTAATACGATGTGTCAAGAGTTCAGACGATTTGCGGTAAAAACTTGGAAGAACGCGTCTCGATTCGAAACTATGTAACGGAAAACAATAATAAAACATTGGAATCTTATTTGAAACGTATATGGTTCGAAAATTTATGAGGCGCAATTGTTTGCGTGGAAATTCCTTTGTATGACCTCAATCAACGAACAATGGGCAATCATAAAATCTTGTAATCGGAAACAAAGGCACAGTGAGGTACGCTGAGACATACAGTTAAATAGACGAAGAGAACAACGGACAAACAAGCGGACAGAAGTCCAGTGGAGAGAATTACAGACGGGGTGACAGAAATACTGGTTTACACATATTAGCCAGCAAAAGAATAGTACGTACAAATGCATACATATATGTAAACCCTCATAAGATATTCAAAATAACATAGTATTCGAAGTCTAAACAAATCCTCTCACCATGGCTACACACTGACTCAGACCAGGAACGGTGCACCTTCTCCTAGTGATGCTTTCTCAGGTAGCAATACTAAACTGGGTACTCCACCAGACCAGATGAATTATTGTCCTAGGATACAGCAGGAAGAAGAAAAAACACAAGAAAGATAAACTATAATATAGTTAAGTGGTCTATAGGGGGTATATTCTTTATTGTTCTACTTACGTTTTGTGAAGTAGGGAAGCTCTTTAAATAAAGACATGAATAAATGTATAACCTGTAAAGAAAGCATATGTTAGGCCCAGAAAGTAGACCCTTGATTACTAAGTACTAATTGAACTAAAATGTAAAAAGAGAAAAGCCATATACTTGTAAAGTATACGGATATTTTTCTTTGAAACATATTGATGCTGGCGATCACCTGGAAGGATTTATTCGCGGAAAAGTGAACAAACTATGTTTTGTTAAAATATATGGTTAATCGATAAATGAACATAAGAAAGAATTGTTTTCTGCGATATATTTCATATATATATATATATATATATATATATATATATATATATAATAAATAATAAATAATAAAATAAATAATGGTAATAATAGTAATAGGAAAAAATAGCAAAAATATGAATTAATAAAATAAATAAATAAACAATAAAACCAAACACACAACGATACCTATAAAACATTAACTCAAGTCTTCTTATTTAAAAAAAAAAATCCTAATCCTGAAGACGACTACGAAAGTTGAAAGCGCTCGAACAAAAAATGGCCGAATTAAGAACTATCGGAGAAGTACTATACGGATTGCCACCTGAAACCAGAAGGATAGCTCGACGGTTTGAGAACCTCATGAAGACGATATACAAACGCGAAAGTTTCGTGACGTTCAACAACGCTTGCTTAGATAATGACTTGCTGCCTAAGTATATATATATATATATATATATATATATATATATATATATATATATATATATATATATATATATATATATATATATATATATATATATCAGTTAAACTCCAAGCGATGAACTTTTGATCTATTCATAGCGTATGATTGGCCAGAGCGTAGGATAAATTAGATGACCATGAAAAATGTTTCTACATTAAACGATACAGAAAAAAGGTTTTGGTTTAGTCAACTATAGTAATATTTATGAGGATAATTAAAGAAACTATATGTAAACAAGATAGATGTATTAGGAAAATGACTATTGATCAACACAAATAGACATTAAATGCCTAAATATTAAAAATAATTGTTGATAGATACTGCATGTATATCACTGCACTAAAATTATTGAATATTCTCATTATTTTCAAAATCATTCACGTTCAATGATCCCATTAAGTCTTTTATGTTTTGGGGAAATTTGGATACTTTGTTCACTTCCATTTTCTTAATGAACTTTTTATCTTTGTAAAGAATATATAAATAGATATATCTATCTATCTATCTATCTATCTATCTATCTCTCTCTCTCTCTCTCTCTCTCTATATATATATATATATATATATATATATATATATATATATATATATATAGAGAGAGAGAGAGAGAGATCTATATATGTATATATAGAGATATAGATATAAATAGTAATTATAAAAGCAGGTATTTCTTCCAAGAATGTTAGAAGTGACTCTGTATTTCTTTCTGCGACTTTAAAAATGGTGTACGTACATTAGTATATCGGCGAAAAATATCTTTAAATATAATTACTTATCGAAATATATAGATTAACTTTATAATTTGTTGTTTTTAATTGTTAAGCTTTGTTCATTGCGTAGGAAGTTCATCTTTAATTTTGTTCATAGCATAAGAATTCATAGCCTATGTAGTTCATAGCGTAGGAGTTTTACTTTCTTTGTTCAATGCTTAGTTTCCTCGAGTCACAGAACCGGCGACAGCCAAAATCATCTAAAGGAAGCTACTTCTCAAAAAATGAAGGGTACAAATCGGGATTATCTGCATTTTATCGTTTTATTTTTTATAACCTAGGGGTTTATAATCGCACAACCTATCACGTGACAGATAGAAATTATCTTGAACTTTTCAGCTTTGTAATGGCTGCAAGATGTATGCAGATGGGTAATACATTTCTGAGTTGACATCGACTGGTACTCATGCACCCCACCACTATGTGACGCGTAAATTATATCCTCTTAATAGAAGAATGTCCATCCATGCGTGATGAAGAGCCATATCGTTTGGATGTTACTATGTTGATAAGCATAGAC
This sequence comes from Sepiola atlantica, assembly GCA_963556195.1. Lineage (NCBI taxonomy): Eukaryota > Metazoa > Mollusca > Cephalopoda > Sepiida > Sepiolidae > Sepiola > Sepiola atlantica. Next base: position 34,678,132 of record OY744519.1, on the reverse strand, counting down.
AGAATACGGCGGATCTAGAGGAGTGAGCTTTGACCACAAATCTTGCTATTCGTATTCCACGTGTAGCAATAGAAATTCTTCCGATCCCAAAAACTATGGCAACGTTGTCTCGTAGTAATAGACGTCTCGTTGAAACGTCGTAGCTGTTATGCTAGCCGTAGAAGTAGCGATCACGTGTAAAGTCCTTCAGCCTCTCTCGTTCTTCATTGTAGCATTAGCTGTAACTGTTGTTAGTGACAGCAGTACACGTTTATTTTGTGTCTTAATACTTTTCTATTTTTATTTATTTTTGTTTAAATTATACATTATCTTTACAATATAGATAAATTTCTCTTGGCATTATAATAAAACATACTGTTCTTCTCACCCAACGTCCCGTGTGGGGGAAATCCGTCTGATCGACCTCATCGTCAAAAGATAAGAGAAAAGTCTAACTCGCTTATTCTATCATATCGACTTCCGTTTGTTACGTCACTTCCAACACGTTAGTATAATTTCTAGTGGAAATTTTCTATTCTTACGTAATGTAAATTCTAGTGGAAATGTACTCTTTCTACAAAATCTAACAAATGACACACCATATAACTACAAAATAACTAATGTGACTTTTTTATTGCCCCTATGTACTTGTCTCGTCACGATCGCAAAGTTAGACACAAGGTCAATGTTTTCATGCAGGGAAAATATCCAGCTCTTATAAAAGGGGAACTCTGGATTCGAACAAAAGTAATAATAGCCTCAGTTTAGAAGGATTTCTCCTACACTGACTGGGGACAGAAAAGATGAAGTGTGGTATCAAAAGAAATACTACACTTTATTCCTAGCCAAATTTCTGATTTAATAAAAGCAATTCACATTTTTAAATTTCATTTATTTATTCGATGGACTGTTTAAAAATATAGCGGCATCATATTTTTATCTATATAATAAAAGTGAACTATGTGCATCCGGCTCGCTTCAGTAATTACGTATGCAAATTTAATTTTTATGAAGAAAGTAAAATAGGTTTAATCTAATAATGACTGATAATTATAAAAAGTAAAAAAATAATTTATTTCATATTTAATATAGACACGCAAACATTTCCTTATTATTATTATTATTTTTAGTATTTTATTATTATTATTATTATTATTATTATTATTATTATTATTATTATTATTATTATTATTATTACTATTAAAATAGAACGAATGGACAGAGAGAGAATTTTGACTTTTTTTCTTATCAATTATTTTGTCTTCTTATCGATTAGTTTTGTCTTCTTATCGATTAGTTTTGTCTTCTTTTTCTTATCGATTCATTAGTCTTGTCTTCTTATATATTAGATTTGTACTCTTTTCATATCGATAGAGAGAGAGTGAACGATAGAAGAAGTTGTGTCTTCTTTTTCTTATCGATTAGTCTTTGTTTCAATGACTTCAAGTAATAAATAGGAATTAAATTGCGAAACCATAGCGAGCGCGTGAAACCTGCTAGTTTTAATACGAATTACTTGTTTAATCGTATCTGCTTTCTCTAGTCGGCCATTTTTCTTTTGCCCTACGTGGTAAATCCTCTGTAGCGGATGCAATAATCAAAATTAAATTATATAGTTCCGATCTTTTTTATTATTTTTCTAAACGCAAAGAAAACATCGGCATTTACCTTTGTATTCATTGTCCATGTTTTTATTTGCCCATACCTTTCCTCACTCGGACATAATCACGTTAACACCAGTTCTCGTTAGATAGCCGAAGTTAAGCGACGTTGAGTCGGGTCAATACAAGATGGGTCGTCATTTGGGAACATCGAGTGATGTATGTTGATCCTCTCCAAGTAATGAATGAGTTCCAGAGGGTCTCAACCGATCGTTGGTTACGTATAACAGCTTACGAATATAGACGGGGGCTATCAAAGTAGACTCTTGTATCATCACACGACAATAAGTTCAATGCTGTAAAATCACCAGAAGTCGGCTAAACCCATTCTGAGTAAATGCCATTACAAATCAGACTATTGCCCATTTCACACGTCTTGTTGGACTGAAGTCAAAGTCGGAAGAAAAGCACTAGAAGTCGGCTAAACCCATTCTGAGTAAATGCCATTACAAATCAGACTATTGCCCATTTCACACGTCTTGTTGGACTGAAGTCAAGGTCGGAAGAAAAGCACTAGAAGTCGGCTAAACCCATTCTGAGTAAATGCCATTACAAATCAGACTGTTGCCCATTTCACACGTCTTGTTGGACTGAAGTCAAGGTCGGAAGAAAAGCACTAGATTGCTTCAGACAACTCATAGTAACCTCACGCTTAGAAAACTGAAAGATGTGACAATCCTAAGTATGTATTTACTCTATCGTAATATTACTTAAAATTAAATGAAACATAAACGTATATAATTGTAAACAAGTCATGTTTTTTTAGTAATGGTCCACCGTTTACGAAGGTCCGGTGCTACTCGAAGATAAGGGTTAAAAAGATCGTCTGTTGGACGATGAATACCACCACGCGAAGATTGGAAACAATAGTTGGTATGAGCAAAAGAGTTCTTAAGAGGTCGTGATTATCCAAGAGGACAGCTCAACAAGTATCTACATTATAAATTCATATTAGATTTGAAGATGCCTATGTTGTAGTCGGCTGGGAAGCAGTTTGGTGGCATTTTGTTCCACAGATGGGACGCTCTGGGAAAAAACTTTGTTCATGAAAGTTCCGCTTCGTTTTAGGTATAGAGAGATAAAGGACAGTTCTCTGCTGTGGTTGTAGTTAGACGAGTTCTTGCTGTGAATGTTTTACAACGTCGTACTTCGAAACTGTATGAGAGAGGTACGGTAGCGTATGGATACTTCACTTATACGTTTGTCATATCGTACCGTTCAAAGTTTAAAAAACACAAAGATACATGAAAAAGATTACTTAAAATTGGTCGCCTGCTGGGTTTTTTTTGTGTGTTTTTTTTTAACAAAATCACCCCAAACAAGGCATGCTGCCACTTTAGACGTAAGGGGCTACTAAGAATTAGGGTGAAGTATTGGGGCATCCTAATTTGGGAGTTGTGCAGCAAGTTGCTTGTTCACATTAGTTTTTAATTTCTGCGTGTTAGTACGGGGAAGCAGGTTCCAGGGAGGGAGTTTCAAAGAGCTGGTTGAGTAGAAGGATCTCCAGAATCTAGGGACCTCCACAGTAAATGGATGGGATTTAGCTGATTGTTGGGTTGGTCGAGTGAATTTACGTTGAGAAGGCACCAGAGCAGCAAGTTCATCGGAGCACATTCCATTGAATTACTTGTAAAACAAGCACATGGTTGAAATATTGCGGCGATGGGATAGGGGATGGAGCTTAGTAGATAGTGAGGGATCTATTAGATTAGGGACTCTTTTTTGGACCTTGTCTAAGATGAAGAGACTAGTGGGTTATGGGCAAGCGCAGATGTGACAACAATACTCCATGCATGGATGGATGGTGGCTTTGTAGAGATAAAGGATAATGTCAGGTGTGAGAAGTTTACTAGCACGGTATAGGGAGCCTACTTTCTTTGCTCCAGGCTTTGCAATGTCTTCTATGCATTTGTTCCAATTCATGTTACCTGTGAATGTTAGGGTGAGGAGTTACAACGTTGGACTGTCAGGTAGAGTGTTATTTGCCATAGCAATTGGTTGTTGATGAGGTTTCTTGTAGTTGTTGAAGCATCATTAAATGTTACCAACCATTTACGACCCCAATCCACTACAGCCTGGAGGTCACTTTCTTAAGAATTCAGCCATTGCCTCGGATATGTGCGCATCTGTTTTACCTAAATGACGAGAGTAGAGCTTGGTATGTCAGAAATATATACCAATCTCAGATACAATATTATAAGTGAGGTTGTTTATGAAAATCAGGATCAATAAAGGTCCAAGGATCTATCTCTAGGGTACACCTGCATTTATGTCATATTGTTTGGATGAACGATCATCTAGAAAAACCTGGATCTTTTGGGGGAACAGGAAAGATCTTATTATATTAAATATTCGTACAGTAATACCATATGAATTAATTTTTATGACAAGAGCTTTATGCCATACCTTTTCAAATGTGTTGTATACATCAAGCGCTACCGCTCTAGCTTCATCTGCCCTGTCCAGTGTATTGGTATATGTGTTAGCTGCATAACCCTTTTCGCTGATTCTTCATCATTATTTGAACCGTATGTAATAAATAAATGTTATAATGAAGTTAATAATGAAATTATATCACACTAAAATAATATGCTTCTTCTGGTTTCATATTTTTGCTAGTATATATAATGCAAGTGTTGAGTTTGCTAATGCATAGCTGATTGCGATAATTCCTTCTTCACATACGCTCCCCTATCAAAAGAAAGAAAGTAATGTATAGGATGATTGTTTCATGACAACAGAACTACACTATGAGCCGAATAGAGGAGCAATGCCTGTGAGGATGGTTTCATGACAACAGAACAGATAATACACTACCCCCAAAAGGAGGAGATAATACTTGAGAGTATAGTTTCATTATGAATCAACATATACTACACTACCCTTAAATGACGAGGTAATGATTGGGAGTATGGTCTTATGGGAACAGAACACATACTACCCTTTAATTGAGCATTGAAAGAGCTAACTAACCAATGGCATTAACAAATCCGTAACGGTCAAACATATCGTGTTATTGTTTTTTGATTTTGATTTTTCGGTGATTATTTTTTAATGGTTCATATCATCAGTTGTCTGGTTCAAACAAAATACCTTTTTAAAATTAGTTGTAGTTAAACACGCCATTATATTGCCAATGACAAGGTACAACAATAACAAATTAAAATTAACTCGTCAGAAGCAAAGTTTGATTTGTCAGCTTAAATGCTATTTGTGTCTGACTTTAAAAATATGACAAGATAACATTATATATTTTAGATATATGTCTGTGTTTGCATTGTGTTTCTGTTTCTGTTTTTAATTAATTTATTATTTCTATTTTTAGATATATGGCAGAAGCCCTACAACGATACAGCTCAAGGTGAATTTCATAATGATTCCGTAATTCTCGTCACCTACAGCGACGGTCATTGGAGCATACCATACTACGACTGCGGGGGAGGCGATATTTGGATGATGACATATACCGTGCCATTTTTCGGTTATAAAAACGACACATTTTACTTCAAGTAAGATCCAATTTCTTTCCTTGTCTTATTTATGTATACATACAACTGTCCGACATTTCCAGAGGGGGTAATTCATAGATTTAAATGTCATTGAATAATATAAATATTAAATAAGCCATAGAAGTGCGTCTCCAATAAAAAGGTTTCAACTTCTCCTTCTTATATCTATATTAATACTTGTTCAAACAGATATACAAACGAGCGTGTTCAACAGTTAGTACTCAGGATTGTCACGTGATTCTCCATGCTTACTTACAAAGAACAGTTTTATGTGTGTCTGTCGAGTGGTTCAATTTCAGTCCTATAAAGTATCGCAAATAATTGCATCAGCAGGATTCAACGCTTTATTCACTATGCTATGAATCATCAGTAACCTAATATAAAACAACTATATCCGACCCCAAACAAATGTTAAATTTGCGTTGGATATTTGAGGACACGGTTGATAATTTAATAAAGAAACTATATCAATCAATAATGTAAAAACATAGCAAAGTGCTGCAAGCCATGTAAAAAGACAGTAAGAAGATATTGCATCTATATACCGTCTGAATGTTTGTCCAAAGCGACTGTAAACCTGGATATGGCAAGCATCATCACGACCTCCTCTGGTAAGCTGTTCCAGTGTGCAGAAACACAGACAGGAAATGCTGCGTTGCACTTGTTTATACTTCCGGTTTGCAATCTGTGGGTCGTGATTCCCATGGGGATCACGAACCTTTTTGTAAGGGGTCGCAAGAACTGACGATTTGTTGTATTTTATTAGACTTAGACCTAAAAGAACATTTTTGTTGAATATGTGAGATAGAATTAGAATTAATAATATAATTAAGTTTACTTTGAGTATGTTGGCCCCTTTGAAGAGTGCAGGTCCCTTTTGCATAAGAAAGACTCACTGTCGTCGGGATAATGTTTTCTTTTTCTATGGAGTACTTTGGAGACTTTGGTATACTTTTGGAGTACTCTATAGAATACGATATTTTGGAAATAGGGTTTTGTTCCGCATATGATTTCACATTATTTTTAATTATGCTTATTTTCTAATGTATGCTTGGATCGATTATTTTGGGAAAAGGTGGTCAGTTTATATTGGTTATTCATAGGGGATCGCAGTACTGAAAAGGTTGAAAACCACTACTTTAGACAAAGGCGACGATGGTACATCATCTTCGCTTGTCCACAGAGACCGCGACTTGACGTATGGATGAAAAACTCAACGAAAGATAGATTTAAATTCATGTAGATGATAATGTATGCCAGAATCAGGTCCCCTCGCATCCTTCGTAGCTCAAGTTAGAACAAATGTAGTCTTCAAAACCGTATTTAGTCTGTAAGCAAGCGTGGGGAATTCCGTAACACTTCTGTGTGCCATCCGTTAAGCACGCCCGAGGTGTAGGATATTTTCTGAAAATAAGGATGTGTTGCTTGAATGGCATACTCAACAATTGGTCGTACCAGAGTTATGTATGAAGGACAGAAATCGTCTGTTGTTGGGCTTAGAAACAATCTCCGGGTCAGGTGGAGAACCCGCCTTGCTTTGTTCGCGATCTCGATACAATGACGTATTCGTTTGAAGGAGGTATCCACAACTGTTCTAAGACCCTTGGCGTTAGCAACGATTTATCTGACTAATAACTGATATACAGAGTGAGTCGGGTATTTGAGAACATATTTAATTATTTAATGAAACAGCAATGCCTGACCAAAATCATATATAAAGACACGTCAGAAGTAAATAGACACGCCACAGACAATGTTTTTTGCTAGGCTGGGAGGATTATTTAATTGTCAAAAAACTACATACAATACGTAGTTAAAGCAAAATAAATTGGTTTAGACTGTTAAAATAGTTTATAATGCTATTGATTCATTTAATTTTGTTATAATCGCTTATGTTTTAATTAATGTTTTTAAACATGACATAAATTATAAATCTATGACGTCAGGCTAAAGCTATAATTATCTTATTAAGGTAATGTTTTAAGCTCTATTTTATAAGAAAGTCCGAATAAGTAAGTTGGAAGAACCTCAGACTGAAGATCCAAAGGATTCGGTTTCGATATCCGGTCATATTTGTTGAGAATTTATTATTTACTATTAATGCAATATTCTCCATTTCTAAAAGTAGTTAAGATCTAGGATATTTCGATACCGCAAATGCCGCAATGTATTTATTACGTATAAAAAAATTGTGACTGACGGGCGGACAGACAGACAAAATCTTTATTTATATAAGATTGATCGTTATTTTCTTTTGTGTTTATTCGCGAAGCAATGTCTACACTAGATGTATTCCTCTACCATACTGTTAGGATTAAATATCCCTGGAAGAAAGTTCAATTCTCGCAGGTGAGAATGCAATAAGAATTATGTAGATAAGTGCAAAATAGAAACAGGGCAACAGCTTTGTGAGAAGGAACACAACAACAATCATATATAAGTTTTAAAACAGTTTTACTTGTGAGAAAACATGAGGGCAAATATATACAACAAATGGTGAGTTCAAAGTTCAGAAAGGAGGAAGTTAATTAAGGTTTGCGAAAACGTGCTTCGCGAACTTATCTTGTGGGAGTTCTGGTAACAGGTTGCACGTGCGCCCGCCTCCAATTCTGGCCTTTGTCGAGATGTAGTCACTTCAGTACAAGATGGTTGGTAACAAGAAATAGTGGGGGCTCTCTGCAACTGCCGTCGAGGGCTTTGTCACAGAAGCATCCAGCCGCGGTCCTACCAGGTTCAAAAGGTGAGTCGAAAAGAGACCGGGACACAGCGTGCAAGCGTTTTTATGGGCTGACTCGCGTGACCCTTAAGGGAGTAGGGGTTGGGATGCCTGAGAGCTAATCCGTGAGACCCTTATTGGACAAGGCTGCATCCAGTCAGTGAGGGAGGCGTTAATAAATTCCAAAATACACGGCGAAATGCTTAGCCGTGATAAAGCATTGGCCAACCTGAGATTTTATTCTAGGGTACCCAAACGTCTCCCGACGTTTTCCCAGGGCCTCCATTCTGTATCTCATTTCCGCTATGGTATTGTAACTTGTGTGCATTTCATATTCGTACTAGCGCAGACGATTTTTGTCTAAAATCGGCGTAACTTCGGACATAGTTGAGTCTGTCCAGACTGGAATTCCAACGCAACATCTCTATATCTTTGTAGCCATTGCCAATAGTCTTACTGATTCCTTTTTCGACGGCCAACACCCGGAGCCGTACAAAGCAGGAGTAAATGTTTGAAACATCTAACTTTTATACTAATTGACATTTTTATGTTTCAGAGACCAATATATCTATCATGTATCACGATTTAAGTACAACACGGGTAAAAAACGCATTAAAACTGGTTTTAGAGAAGTCATATTTTACGTCAATCTGAAGGTGGCCTCATTCAGCGCCAAGTCGCCACAAACATCAAAATTGCACTTTGCACTGTTCATCGAGTGATTTTCCAATTCATTAGAGATGGAAAATAATCAATATAATCTCGCCTAGTCACCAGTCGCCATTATTAATTAAAATAAAGAATTCTGCAATTTTTATGTATACTGAGTGCGTCGAGTATTTGAGGATAACGTTATTAATAAGCAACTATATCTGACCGTAAACCAAAATATGTGCATGACACACATATATTTTATTATCTTTATTATAGGTGTGTTCCATAGAATCATTTTCTAACATCAATAACTCTCCTGGCACGTGAATCGTGTTTTTCTTATAAATTCCTGACATTAACTTGAAAATGGCGTTGAATCAATTGTATTATGAGGATATCACTTAATGCTATACACATAGTAGTTCAAGGGAGAATAATCTGATGAGTTTTTAGGTCAGATATTATACGTGTAGATGATCGTGAAGATTGTTTCTCGTGTATTCTTAGATGTGTTGATGTGTGTGTAAAAGTTTTGAGTCCTGTTGAGACACGCACGGCGTCATGCGGACGTTTAATTACTTACTTCCTGTATCTACGAAGTCAGTAAGGTCCCAAGAATCTCAATCCAACAATCAGCATTAAACGTGGAAATAAATTAGTTACTTTAAAATAACTTGTTTTAGTTACCAGCAGGAAGACCCGGTGTTGCTCGGAAATTAATGAGGAACACTATGTCCGTAACACCAAATGTATTTTACTGTCCCCGTTTCTCACCACCACCACCTCCTAATATAGTCGGAAGAATCTGAAGTTTTGAAAAACTCTTTTTTTAGTGTCTTATGCATATGATGTAAATTTCATGAAAATAGATATACGTATTTAAAGCCTTAAGGCCCCCCCAGAGCTCAATTAAAGTGGGCACGTAGAGATTCGGCACATTGATGGGCATGTAGAGATTTGGCACATTGATGGGACACATAGAGATTCGGCACATTGATGGGACACGTCGAGATTCGGCACATTGATGGGACACGTAGAGATTCGGCACATTGATGGGACACGTAGAGATTCGGCACATTGATGGGACACGTAGAGATTCGGCATATTGATGGGACACGTAGAGATTCGGCATATTGATGGGACACGTAGAGATTCGGCACATTGATGGGACACGTAGAGATTCGGCACATTGATGGGACACAGATATTCGGAACATTGATGGGACACGTAGAGATTCAGCACATTGATGGGACACAGATATTCGGAACATTGATGGGACACGTAGAGATTCGGCACATTGATAGGACACATACTGATTCGGCACATTGATGGGACACATAGAGATTCGGCACATTTATGGGACACGTAGATTTTCGGCACATTGATGGGACACATAGAGATTCGGCACATTGATTGGACACGTAGAGATTCGGCACATTGATTGGATACATAGAGATTCGGCACATTAATGGGATACGTAGAGATTCGGCACATTGATGGGACACGTAGAGATTCGGCACATTTATGGGACACATAGAGATTCGGCACATTGATGGGACACATTATGATTCGGCACATTGATGGGACACATAGAGATTCGGCACATTGATGGGACACGTAGAGATTCGGCACATTGATGGGACACATAGAGATTCGGCACATTGATGGGACACATAATGATTCGGCACATTGATGGGACACGTAGAGATTCGGCACATTGATGGGACCCGTAGAGATTCGGCACATCGATGGGACACATAGAGATTCTGCACATTGATGGGACCCGTAGAGATTCGGCACATTGATGGGACAC
>OY744519.1:34515300-34662800 GCA_963556195.1 Sepiola atlantica | reverse complement strand
CATAAGTTTTAAATGTCTGCATATCGGTACAGTCGGGAAAACAGGGAGCAGGGAAGGGGGTTCCAAAGGCCGGTAGCACGAGAAAAATAGCTATTTGAGTAGAAAGCTCTCGTGCATCTGGGGACCTCCACGGTGAACGGATAGGATTTAGCTGATTGTTAGGTATGTCGAGTGTATTTATGTCAGTTGGTGAGGGCGCTAGAGAAGCTAGTTCATCGGAGCGCAATCCATTGAAGTACTTGTAAAACAAGCATAAGATTGCAACATGGCGACGATGGACAGGGGCTGGAGCTCGGTGGATAGTGAGGACCTATTAAATTAGCGACTCTTTTTTTGACCTTGTCTAAGATGGGTGAGACTAGTGGATAGTGCTCCAGCCAAGATATGGCAACAATACTACATGCATAGGCGATAGGTGGCTTTGTAAAGATATAGTATACTGTGGAGAAATTTTCTAGCACAGTAGAGGGAGCCTACTGTTTTGCAGCAGCCTTGGCAATGTCTTCTATGTATTTCTTTTAATTCATGTTACCTGTGAATGTTAGGTCGAGGTGTTTGTATAGCAATCAGTGGTTGGAATGGTTTCTTTTTGTTGAACGAAAATAAGCTGTGTCTTAGAAGCATTAATGTTACCATCCATTTTTGACCACATTCCACTACAGAGCGCGGGTCACTTTCTAAGGATTCAGCCATTGCCGTGGATATGTGCGTGTCCGTTTTACCCACATGACGAGAGTAGAGCGTAGTGTCGTCAGCAAATATACCCATCTCAGACACAATTTAGTTTTTTTTTTAAATATAGCGTTTTTAAAAATTTCTTAGAATTTCATATTTACAGGAAGATAATAGATGGGCAAGTCGTCCTCTAATGCTGATAAGTGAATTCCTAGCCGAATATTACGTCAGAACTCAAATGCGTCAAAACACCCAGACGGGTAGCAACATATTACTGGTATTAAGGCAAAATACGAAATTTACGACCCCATAGCTCTTTAAATTAGTGTTTAAAGATTTGGAGCCATGGTGACACCTTTACTAGACGAGTCCATTATTAATTATGCATGGTTTATTCGCTGAAATAATTATCAGTGCTAGAAGAATAGAGCAAAGCACTGAGTGATTTTTCATAATCGAGCATGTGTGTCGGAATACGGTAAAAATGTTGTTGTATGTTAGTGATCAGTATGTTGTTACCGACCACTCTTGCAAATGAATGTTACAACATTTGATCCGACATGCACGAGCGTAATCATTTCTTTGAGTCAAGGAAGATAATTTACATGAAAACTTCCGGTTTAAACTTACGGCATTAGTAAAACATCTGATTTCGCTGTTTTGCTGAGAACAGATGTTATATTTACATGATGTAAAAAATATTTCTCAAATTGTTAGGCAATTTACGTGTGCTGGACTAATCATAATTTCACCCCTTGTATTCATTTTTTCATTGTGTGCTTCAAGGTTGGCTTAGGAATCGTGTCGATTTTAGCATTAGAATTTAAATTAACTGTTAGGGTGACGGTTAAGAAAACAGTAAAAAATCATTAAAGTTTTGGCATTGCAAAGGGTTCATTCTACGTTGCCTGTAGTAATTTATTTGTATCAATAACAATTACTGTAAAACTTAAAAAATCGAAACAACTAATCGAAATAAAATTTACCCCACCCCCGCCTCCAAAAAAACAAATAGGCAAGTTTAATCTTATTTAGAGAACAAATACGCGAATAAAATTTTACGAAGAAAATATGCGAGATATGTTTTACTTAAAAAATAAACTAATCCGTTCTCTCTCTCTCTCTCTCTCTCTCTCTCTCTCTCTCTCTCTCTCTCTTTCCTGAATCTGTAAATAAAGAATATGCGTGTCTGTAGATTAATTCCTATTTTGGTAACACAAATTTTAAGAACAGGTGAATATTTTTGTGTCTATTAAAAATGAAAGAAATACTTTCCTTTATTTTTATAATCATTTTTTCTTCTTTGCTCATAAAAATTAAATTGGCATACGTGATTATTCATTACTTTCTTTATTATTTATTATCACTTATTATTAATATTAAGCCTTCCTTCTCGGCACATAAAAATATTTTTCATATGTGATTATTGATGGAAGCCGGATAAACGTACGTTTATTTTTATTATATAATTAATAATAATGAGGAGTGTTTATTTTACACAATTGTTTTTATTTAAAGTTACACACAGACATCAATAAATGTCGCCCATGGTATCGTTAATAAAATCCACAATCTTTTCTACAATCCAACCATATTTGATACAAATGACTTCAATCTATGACTGAGTTGTCCACCAAGTTTTAGTCTCGAATGTTCAACAGTCTTTGTTGTATCAGCGTCAATAATATGCAAGCCTGGATACTCCTATCATAGAATCGTTCTTATTTGCGCTGTGATAAGCTTCTTCAGTTCAGGAATAGTCTGTGGATTTGTTTTGATAGACATTATTTTTAATAAAAATCTGGGGGGTTAAGGTCCGGTGAGTGCAAAGCTAATTCAGTATAACACTGCATACTGATGAGATGATCACCAAAGTTTCCCGCGTGTTATAAAACAAAGAATGATGGGCATTCATGACTTAAACTTGATAGACAAGTCAAGCATAGACTGAAGTTTATTTGTATCTATGGCGGGAGTAATGGTCCCGAGCCAGAATCGAGCAGTGGAAGTGGCCCTGGCTTGATTCGTCCCCGCCATAAAAGGATCCGCCTTTTCCTGGCCTGTAGTTGGAAAAGTAAAGAAATTTCAAATTCATAGGTTACTAGTGAGGATTGAACCCACGACCTATGAGTAACAAAACGAATGCAATAAGCAGCTTCACCTTAATAACAAAAATAGTGAACTAACGAATTCTTTATTTTCATTGGTTAAACAGAATTAACTGAGATTGAAAATATGCTGATAAAAAGGTAGGAAGAAAGAAAAAAACGCGAACAGAAGTTATTAAAAAGGTTGTCAGAGTCAGAGTCAGCGTCTTTTGTGAGCCGGATTATTTTGTCTTATTAGAGCTCTAAGAGAGATTGTTGGTTTTATAAAGTTTTTTTTAAGTGTTTAGGATCCGAGTGATAGACTTCCAAATCCCCTCTTTCAGTATCAAATATGGTTGGAACAAAACATTGCGAAATTTACGAAAGAACTGTTTTCTAAACCGTTTTAATCTTTTAATACTGATGTTAGTTAGTTCCGTTACGTTTCATTGTCCTCTTATTTGTGCGATTTCAGTTTTTTTTCTTTTGCATGATATCATTATAGTTAGTTGAAAGAAAATGGCAGTACGTATCCTATCAATGATTTATATAGATCAGGTCGTCAGCAAGTCTAAACCGGGACAATTACAGCCTATTCTTAAGCTCTACAATGTTGATTTTTTATTGTTAGATAACATTTTTCATCGGGTGGTGTTTGATATGAGGACTTATTTGATGCTTTCTCGTGATATGAAGAGATTAAAAAATGAAGACTGCTTCTGACCCAATCGTTTGTTCTGCTACCGTGATACTGAAAGTGATTCTGTGGCGAGATCAGAGACGAGAGTGTAAAAATGAAGGTTACAAACAGAGATTACTATAAGATTAGGTTGAGGTCTACATATTAACACATCCGTATTGTTTCGCTTCTAAACGAATTCCCTTAAAACCTACCAGGATTATAACATTCTGAAAAGATTCTAGAATAATGTGCATCCAAATGTTTAACATTTTAGTAAAAGAATATCACACAGCCATAATACAAATACAGATCCACTCGGTAAGAAAATGTAATGAAAAATCTAATTTAAATATATATATATATATATAATAAAATCATAAAGTATGTCTGAAATTTATTCAGAAATGTTTTTCATTATTCTTAGTAGTATTTATCTTCATGGCATTATTTACAGCGACGGAGCGGATAGCATGCGTATATCCTTTCTAATGTTTTCACGAAAAAAATTTCTGTAAATTTTTTTACGTCTTCAGGATTAATAAAGTATTTTATTTCAATGACATAATCGGTTTTTTAGCGTTACTGCCTTTTTAATATATGATTTATCAAAACAAAAATCTCCTTTAAAAAACTAAAACAAAAAAATCGTTTTTCTTTATTCAGTTGTACTCGTTTATAAAATAAATGACAGCTTAATCGATCTTCTCGATTTCCAAGGTTATGCGTAAAATCAAAGTTGAATTCAAGTGTAACGTTGTTGTGTCGTGATAAGGTGTGTATAATATTATACACACATGCTGTTGGGACCCGCGTGTTTGTTGTCTCTGTCTTCGATCAATTCACAAGCACACGAGTTTTCTTTAAATGGAGGATTTATTCGCGTGAGAAATATATTCAGCAATTATATATATATATATATATATATATATATATATATATATATATATATATATATATTAGTTACACACTTGGCTAAAGCGAGAGGGTAAAGGCATTGGCCGCCATTATGCTAGACTATTGATCACTCGCTTTGCCTCATTCAATTAAGGCTTGAGACGAGCACCTACTTTTTATATATACACGCTTTTAAATCTAGCTGGAACAAGAGACCACAACTCCCTTTTGACGAAATAACGTCAAATGTCAACTCATGTTTTCCATCGGGGTCATGCTTTAACCACATCAATCATTCAGTGAGTTTTGTCGCTTTTGACTAATCCTCCATTGGTAGACATTATATAATACAAGTTTAAGTTCTCACGATTCGTCCGTGTCCCCTTGACGAAGAGACGGTTTATTTATGCATTCAATAATGGAAAAAGGGTTGATATGCCGTAAACAATACAAACGAAAAGAATTAATGAATTATGTACAATATACATTATTTTGGCATTAAATAACTCCAAAACAGTTGAAATGCGCAACCCGTAAATCATTTACAATGGTTATAGTAGTTCAGCATTAAATAATAAAAAGGGGTAGATATGCCGTAACAATATAAAATAAAGCAATCACTTAATCGTGTACAATATACATTGTATTGAGGCATTAAATAACAGTAAAATGGTGTATATGCCGTGAAACGTACAAATCGAAGCAATCCGTAAATCATTGACAATTTGTATAGTAGTTTGGCATTAAATAATTAAACAGGGTTGATATGCCGTAAAAAGACAAAACATCAAATAACTTAAAATAAAATGGTTTATACACCGTGAACAGATAAATCTAATCAAAACATATGTATAAGTCGAGTGAGAGTCTCTATTTACTTGTTTACTTACGAGAGAATGAGTTCAACACAAGGTCGGTTTTTAATGTGGGGAAAATCAAGTTCCCCACTCTGGATTTGGACAAAAATTAAAATACTCTCAGTCCAAAGGGTTTACTACTTTACTGACCTAAGACAGAAACGATTAAGTGTAGTATAAGAACAGATACTACACTTTGTTCTTAGCTACAAAGGAACATAGACTTGCATTGTCTTGGCCTTCGAGGCTTGATTTACGCCTGTCTATGGGTCTGTCCTGTGCAGTTCTAGGGGGTCCACCCTCCCAGGCTTCGCCTCCGCTCTTTGGGGAGGAGTAAGTTTATTGCTTACTGCCTGAGGCGCCCCTACCAAGGAATGCCGACGTGGCTGCCCAGGCAATTTTTAATGGCCAGAGTGCTCACCTCTCGGGCGCTGGCTTTTCAAACCCCACTTTCCCGACCCGACCTTGGGTCACATCTTACTTGTGGGGGTAAGATAAAACTGGCCTTGTGCTTAACTCCTGGAGAGGAGTAAATAAATACAAAGGAAGGGTAGTTAGCGTAATTATACTATTTTACCACTGTCTCTAATTTCTCGCCGTTTCACTTTACCTTTTCTGTTGTGTATTTCTAATTTTTTGCTCCTGTCTTTTCTTTCTTTGCTTTTTCAGAGGTACAAGTGGAATCGATATCGATCTCGAGAAAGTGGATATCAATCAGTGTCCGCAGACAGACGGATCATCGGAGACGAATGTGTTTGCCGGTTCCCATCGTTGCCGGACAGCAACAACAAGGGTAGGTGAGGTGTTTAGAAAGTAGAGACAGAAAGAAGAAAAAGAAATCGGATAAATACCTTTCCTCAATCAATTATCTGAACCTTTTATCACAAACTGATCACGTTCTGCTTCGACCCTACAACAAATGATCGCTTAGTGCGCATTCGAGCGACGAACTCATGTCGCCGTCGTTTATAAAACGAATATACTTTTTAAATGATCCATTTGTTTGATTTTCACGACAAATTCTGTTGCTACTGTTTTTTTTATGAAGGAGTATTAGTTTTATCTAATAGTGATTAAAAAAACGAGCACGGCAGGTAATCTATTTCTATTTTTATAAAATCAGATATGTGTATGTGTTTATATATTTGTATGTACAGGATTCAGTCATAAACTATTTTTTTAACATAGTTCACCTCAAACAAGGCAAATTGCCACTGTAGACGTAAAGGGCTACTGAGAATTAGGGTGACAGTTTTGGGTATCATCCTAAATTGGGAGCTGTTGAGCTTGATGCCTGTTCACATTAGTTTTAATTTTCTGCATGTCGGTACAGTCGGGGAAACAGGGAGCAGGTAAGGGAGTTCCAAAGGCTGACAACACGAGGAAATAAGTTTCGGCATCTTGGGACCTCCACAGTGAATGGATAAGGTTTAGCTGATTGTCGGGTTGGTCCTGTGTATTTAAGTCGAGGAGGCACCAAAGCAGCAAGTTCATCGGAGCGCAATCCATTGAAGTACTCGTAAAACAAGCACAAGGATGCAACATTGCGACGATGGAACAGTGGTTGAAGCTTGGTGGATAGTGAAGGACCTATTAAATTAGCGACTCTTTTGGAGGCCTTGTCTAAGATGGGAGAGACTAGTGGATGGTTCAACAGCCCAGATGTGGCAACAATACTCCATGCGTGGACGGTAGGTGGCTTTGTAGAGATATAGGATACTGTCAAGTGTGAGAAGTTTTCTAGCACGGTAGAGGGAGCAACACTTTTTGCAGCAGCCTTGGCCAAGTCAACTTATCATTATGAATTTAGAAACACAGATGCTCGACGTAAAAGATCACAATGTGGTTTATAGTAAGTTTAATTTAGTTTTATGCAAAGTGGACAAAACTAAGGTAGACGCCCTTGTGAACATTCAGACACCTGCAATTTTGTGAAGTTTTAACAATGCTTATTAGACATCAAGTAATAAATAATTTTCAGTTGCTTTGGAAAATTTAAAGGGCTTTTTGGAGGGCATAATATGGGCATAACCTCTCATTTGAAAATTCAAATATTTCAGATTTGCATTGAATTTGATTTATAGTCAATAATCACTTATTATACAAGATTCGCTGAATGCCAGTTTCTCTTTAAGCTACCTTAAGTTTAAGCCTTCAATTTTAGACAATTTCTAGAATAAAAACCATGTAATGAATTTTGATAAACATTGGAATAAGGATTGTAGATATGTTTAGTGTGATTATATCTTTATTTTAATATTAGTAAGGGGACATAACATTGATGCGAGACTGTTTTTGTTTTCAGAGAATTGAGATTACCTGTTCGGGGACGGGTATTCTTCTTTTTCTATTGTATATATGGAAAGGGAGATTACTGATTCCAACTTAGCTGTTATGCATATTTCTTCGTAAAAAGTATAGAGTTCCCGTCTAGTTTCGTAATATCGAATATGTAACATAGTGCTCAAAACAACAAGATACTATGAGCAGGCTGATTTCGAGTCAATCAGAGATCACATCAGTGACGCTCCATGGATGGAAACCTTCTCACTACATGCAAACCAGTGTGCAAACGAATTAACTGAATGGGTCAAAGCAGGCATTGAAGCCTATGTCCCCATGCGAAAATTCTTTAGCAAGCCCCACTCTCCTCAATGGTTCACTTCAGAATGTGCAGCTGCCATTTCTGCGAGGCAACAAGCATTTCGTAAATTTGGCCGCCATAAGTCAGCGACTAATAGACATAAATTTATAGAGTCAAGAAATAATTGCAAGGCCGTGATAGGCGAAGCAAAGAGAAGGTATAATGAGTTAACAAAAAGACGCATCCAGTCACAGAAACTAGGTACTCGCGATTTCTGGAAAATCTACAATAGTGTAGTGAATAATGGTCAATCAACGATTCACCCACTATCAAACCACAATGATGTCGTTTGCACGGCCACTGATAAGGCTGAACTACTTGCCCAGCGTTTTGCTTCTAACTCCACTTTAGATTCAGACAGCCACCCCCTCCATGAATTCCCTTTGCGGACCGAAGTCACACTTGATAACCTGGTCATCACCCCATCCCAGGTCAGAGACATCATAAAAAAACTTGACACCTCTAAAGCTTGTGGCCCGGATCTTATACCTGCAATAGTAATAAAGAAATGTTCTACTGAACTGGCCCCTGTCCTCTCCAAACTCTTCAATAAATGCCTAGCTTAATCTTGCTTCCCCGATAGCTGGAAAATTGCCTCTGTGGTACCTGTCTACAAGAGTTCTGGGAATAGAACCGACCCTCAGAACTACCGCCCAATCAGTCTACTGCCGATCTTTGCCAAAATCTTTGAATCTCTAATCAATCTAGCGATAGCACGGCACTTAGTTAATGCTAAACTTCTATCTGACCGCCAGTATTGATTTAGACAAGTACGATCTACTGCAGACATTCTAACGGTCATCTCTGAACGCATGTATCATACACTCGACAAGGCAGGTGAAGCTAGGGCAGTAGCGATTGATATATCCAAGGCCTTTGACAAAGTTTGACATAGAGGGCTTCTCCTGAAAATACGCTCATACGGTATTACTGGGCAACTACTTAATATAATTAGATCCTTCCTAAACAAAAGAAAAATCCAGGTTGTCCTCGATGGCCGTTCATCTAAGCAACATGACATAAATGCAGGTGTACCCCACCCATCTATCCTTGGACCTCTGTTGTTCCTGATCTATATAAACGATCTCCCTGACGACATAGAGTCTGCGATTGGTTTATTTGCTGACGACACCACGCTTTACTCTCGCCATGTTGGTAAAACTGACGCGATCATATCCGAGGCAATGGCTGAATCTTTAGAAAATGACCTCCAGGCTGTAGTGGATTGGGGTCATAAATTGTTAGTAACTTTTAATGCGGCAAAGACAAAGCTCCTTTCCTTCAATAACTACAAGAAACCTCTTCAACCATCGATTCCTTACCTGAGAGTTCATCATTCAAACTCCTCGGCCTAACCTTCACAGGTAACATTAATTGTAACAAATACATTGAAGACATTGCCAAGGCTGCCTCAAAGAAGATTGGCTCCTTCTACCGTGCTAGTAAACTCCTCACACCTGACATTATTATGTATCTGTACAAAGCCACCATCCGCCCATGCATGGAGTATTGTTGCCACATCTGGGCTGGTGCATCATCTACTAGTCTCTCCCTCCTTGACAAGGTCCAAAAAAGAGTCGCCAACCTAATAGGTCCCTCACTGTCAACCAAGCTCCAGTCCCTGTCCCATCGCCGCAATGTAGCATCCTTATGTTTGTTTTACAAATACTTCAATGGGTTATGCTCCGATGAATTGGCTACTCTGGTGCCCCCTCGACGTAAATTCACTAGACTAACTCGTCAATCAACTAAATCTCATTCATTCACTGTGGAAGTCCCCAGATGCCGGAGAGCCTTCTACTCAAATAGCTTCTTTCCTCGTGCTGCTGGTCTCTGGAACTCCATCCCTGCCCCCTGTTTTCCCGACAGTACTGACATGCAGAAATTTAAAACTAATGTGAACAGACATCTCGCTGCGCAGATCTCAATTTAGGCTGCCCCCCAACCTTCTCCCCTTTTCTTTTTTCTCAGTAGCCCCTTCCGTCTACAGTGGCGGTCTGCCTTGTTTGGGGTGAACCATGTTAAAAAAAAAATGTTAAGAGTTCTCGTCTAGTTTCGTAATATCGAATATGTAACATAGTGGCGGGTTTACTTCGATTCCAGATCGCAACAAAACATCTCTGGCCAGCGTCGTGTTGCGTCAGCACGTCGTAAGTTGTTCCATGGATATTTACGTCTCTCTCTCTCTCTCTCTCTTACTCTCTCTCTCTCTCTCTCTCTCTCAGTCTCTCTCTCTTTCTCTCTCTCTCGCTCTCTTGTTAACTTCTAATTAAATGTTTCACTATTCTAACTCTATGCTTACTCTAGCATTTTGTGAAAAACTGCCGCTTTTAACATTACTTTTACACACCTGTCCCTGATCTTGCAACATTTATATATATATATATATATATATATATATATATATATATATATATATATATATATATATATATATATATATCGAAGTTCTCAGAAATCAAGGGCCCCCTTCCTGGGGCTAACACTTAATCTCTATATTCGAATATTCTATTAGTGTTCCTTTATTTATCAAACGTTGAGTTAGTAAAGAAATGAAGAACATTAATTTTCCTCGTCCCAATTGACCAGTTAACTATGTTATAGTATATCTTTCTTGTAGTCTATTCGTTTACCGGATTCCATGACAAGAATTTATTTAGTCTAGTGGGGTATCCAGCTAAGTGTTGTTACTTGAGGTAACATCACTTGAAGGTACATTATTCCTCGTATGTGCAAGTGTATAGCCGTGCTGGGGGATCTTATTTGTGCTGTGAATACTATGTTATTTATAATTTTTTGTCAGGGTTTACTTGTAGGGTGAAGTACTCTTATGTCATGTTGTCCTTGCAAACCTTTGTACCGAGAGACCGAAGAAACTCGAGGATAGTGTCTAGTAAATAATTCAAACTACCCAGTAGGTAATTCAAACTACCCGGTAGGTAATTCAAACTCCCCGGTAGGTAATTCAAACTCCCCTGTATGTAATTCAAACTCCCAAATATATATATATATATATATTTATATATATATATATATGTGTGTGTATGTGTGTGTATGTGTGTGTGTAGTAAAGTGTGAAAACTGCTTGTTTTTATATATCTACGTGGTGTTTAGTCTAGCTAACTAACCAATCAGATTCGTTGTTATTTCTCTCCCACGGGTTAATATTTTGATTAGCATATGGCCGAGTTTCTCGCAAATCAAGTCCCGGATGACTTTTATTTTACATCTTTTTTTTTGTTTGTTTGGGTGCGCCGCGTCGTTTTTGTGAATGTATAGAGTTAACAGTTGACTTTATTTTAGCAAGTTCCTGATTGAAAAAATATATATTTTGTTATTCATTGCTATCTTACGTGTTAATTTAGTTTTTATGTACGTAGTTATCCGAAAGTAAAGTTTATTCTAAAGTTGATTCCTATTTCGCTTCCGCAGTTTAGTAAGTTTGGGGATTTTTTTAATTTAAAATTTGAAGCTTCTCGTTCAAACATAATCTACACGGGTAGTCTAAATGTCTACATGTACTGGCCCATCGTACTATTTCCCATTCAATTATTAGCGAGCGTCCGCTTTTTTTTAGTTCCCCGTAATGGTTCGCTATTTATGTTTTAAATCGGCAATTTTTGTTCTATATCTGGCTTTAAACTTTAGGGAGATTATACCTACGTAATACTTTTTGTTATTCAGGTTTTCTCTGACAAATATCGCGGCTTGGTAAACAATGACTTAAGCAGTTATTTTGTAGTGGGCAAAGTACACTAATTCTACAGTTACAGCTTGCTTTTTTATTTAAATGTTGGTTGTTGCTGTTAGGGCTTGAACTATTACTATTTCTAGGGTTTCTATTATTGTTGTTCTTAGTGTTGTTTTTATTGTTGTTATATTGATCACTTTTTAACGCATCTTTTTCTCTACTACTCTCGTATGCTTTAATTATCATTTCTAATGTATGACAGTTATTTTTATTTTGTATTGTGTACGGGAAAGTGTTTTATGATGGGATTTAAGAATTTCTTGCCAAGTTATGTTTATAACATCTGGTTATAGGGAGATGTAAACCAAATGCTATTTCTCTGTCTTTTATTTTAATTTTATTATAATTATTGGCATCATGTTGCTTAAATTAAATCCCGATATTATTATACACACTATATTTTAGAGCTATGTTGTAAATGTTGCTTGACTTATAAGTCAAGCAACATTTACAACATACATTTTCATTGCTAGAGTTATTGCTTAGCTTACGTTCGGTAGAAGTAAGAATTTTTTATGATTGATGGAGGTGATTGGACATTTGGTTTACGTATATTGGATTGGCGTTATTCTTTAGATATGGCTCGTATGTATTTTTGCTTAAGTTGACAGTGGCACTTAAAAATGAGTTATTTTATGTCTACTCTGAGACCTATTTTTTCCATTTCGATATGTATAATTTACTTGAAGTTTTCACCCTTGACCTTGTTGAAATCTCTTATTATAGCCAATCGATCATCTCTATAAAGATCGAAATGTGTGTTATCTAATATATAAAGTTAATGCGATTTCCCCCTGTACCTTCTTAGAAAATAGGAAAATAACTACATGCATCACAGGCTACTAAACTTACCACTATATTACGCTTATTCCCCCGAGCGTGTTTTAGTAAATCTATTATATTTTTCTCCGGCTAACACTAAATATTACGTTTGTCCTACCATCTAAGACTCTCCTAAAAACATACTCCATGTAGGTGGTAGCAAAAACTTTCCCCCTAACACTTCAGTAATGACTCCGGGAAGTAATAAATATTTGTCTGCTATTAATTTTTTACATAATACAGAACATTACGCACACATTTAATTCCGCTTACTTTTGAGAATATCGAATTATGTTATTTCCATCTATTACGTATACATTTATACTCATTCCGGTTTTAGAGAATGCAATTAACAAACATCGTTCCTTGCAGTATTTCAACATTCAAAATGGCGGCTAAAATTTCTTCAGTGACTCGACTACGCCAAGATACTGGACAGATCATAAAGTTGACATTTTTATCCTACACCTTTTACACGCATAATATCCAAAAATTGAAACAAAAACATCGATTTCTTCTTATGGAAATTACCCAAAACGTGTGACTGGTGGACTCTACATTTGGTCGCCCTATGGCGGATCGTAAAATAAAACGAATGGCAGCTACTGGTTGGCTTCGTTTAAATTATTTTTCAATTGATTTCATTCGCACTTTCGTGGCCCAGTGGTTACGAACGCAGATCCAAGACCGAGAGGTTTAGCGTTCGATCCCAGTTGATTCCGCCACTTTTGTTTTACATTGTTCAACTTTCGCCAACGGAGGGAGAGGGATAACTATAAGCCGGTTTTTTTTTTAATTCAACGTAATTAATTAGTAATTTTTACAGAAATCATTCTTATACGTAGTACTTTAATTATTAAATCAGTGTAATACGTAGTACTTTATTGTGAATACCATAATTCCCATTCGAACACACATTGTTTAGGCCACCATAATTATATGTGTGTGTTTCAGTAGTGCTCATTTTTATTTTTTCTCTCTTCACTAAAAGGGAGAATTTCTATACAAAGATAACGGGGGGAAATTGGTTTTAATAGGGCACTATAGGCCTCTCTTACTTTAAAAGTGCCCATTATAATAGACAGGTATTTTAAGTTGGAAGTTATGCAGCAAGATGTATGTTCACATTACATTTAAATATCTGCATGTTGATACAGTCGATAAACAAGAAGTAGAGGGGCTAGGTAAACAGTGTGAGGAAAGAAGCTATTTTAATATAAAGTTTTTCGGCATCTAGAGACCTCCACAGTGAAGGGGTTTTATTTTGCTGCTTATTGGGTTATTCGGGGGGATTTACGTGCAGTAAGTTCTCGGAACCGATTCAGTGGAAGTACTTGTAAAACAAGCACAAGGATGAAACATTGTGGCGATGGAGCAGCGGCTGGAGATTGGTAGACAGTACAGGACCTATTAAGTTAGAGACTCCCTTTTGCAACTTTTTCTAAAGGCGGGGGACTAGTTGTCGATGCATCAGCCCAGATGTGGCAACAATAGCCCATGCATGGGCGAATGGTGGCTTTAGTTCTAGGGTTTCACTCGTCATAGACGTGTACATCTGCTAGTAACATAACAATCGTAAACAATAAAAGTGAATGTTCTTCAAACTATTATAAAGTTCTATTCGTGTCTCTTTGTTGTTTTCGAATAGTTTGCGGTCTTCATAATAGCGATGTGAATATCAATAGAGTTCAAGTAGAAAAGTTTAACACAATACAAAAAACGTTGTTTCAATACGGATGCACATTAGTTAATGATGAACTTTTGTTCGTCGTGAAACATCAATAAGGTGGAATGGAGAGACATTCAGAGTTGCGCCATTGTTATAAGTGACCTTTCACCAACGAAAAACACTTGATGTAATGTCAAGAAAATGTATATGTCACTCTTGAAGCGAGCCACAATTGAAACGAAGGAGAACAATAATTACCGGATTTCCATTAGAAACGATAAACAAAGACATATTTCAATCCTACTATGATTAACAAGCAGTTCATCTTGGTCATCAATATCGTGAGAAGTTTGATCTCCCGTGTTAAAATATCACGCTTACACGAGACTTCGGTAATATGGAAATATATACATATATATATATATATATATATATATATATATATATATATATATATATATATATATAGAGAGAGAGAGAGAGAGAGAGAGAGAGAGAGAGAGAGAGATAGATAGATAGAGAGAGAGAGAATGAGAGAAGAGAGGAGTAATACTTACTATATATATATATATATACTTTTTTCCTTATAGTTTAAAACTTTGATTTCGGTCTGAATATTCACAATGAGCCATGACGAGATTTTAATTATGACTTTTGATACGCCTGTTACTTTATCAACTTTTCACCAGTTCTGTCAGGATAAATACTTTTCCAATTTGGTGGGGGTGGGGACATTTCCTCACTAGAAACGAACTCTTTCTCTCTTGGATCTGAATACCCCTATCACCTTGAATTAGAAGTCTCTACAGCTCCGAATATCTTAAATACTTCAACCCAGAACCCTAATTTACCCCATGCTTGAATCTTCGGATTCGTCTATACGAGCTCAATACGCCTTTTCTACCGTGAATTTCTTTGCTTTTATAAAATATATAAAAACAAAAAAATTCACATTCTTCTATATTTTTATTATTTTTGAAATGTTAGGATTATAGCAAACTTTATTTTACTGAGTTATCTGTCGAACTTCTTCTTACGATCAGACTACATCTTTGAAAGTCCATGGTTTAAAGAAATAAAAATTATTTCTCTTACATATAACCCTTTTTTTAACAATTGATGATTTAATAAATATTGCATTTTGCCCAATGTTTATTCTCATCACTTATCTACTTATAGCATTGCTCTATCTTCGTATAATTGAGCATTCACTATTCAAGATAATATATAATTAAGTATATAATTTTTATCTTTATTTTTACACTTCACACTTATATATATATATATATATATATATATATATATATATATATATATATGTGTGTGTGTGTGTGTGTGTGTGTGTGTGTGTGTGTGTGTATGTGTGTGTGTGTGTGTGTTTGTATTTGGTTAAACAAAAGTGAAAGTTCTTGTGTGTTCGTTTTTTATCTAATTCTTCTAGTTTGCCGGCTCACGATCTAATGTTGTGCGTCAATATGAACAAGAACTATTTTCGTAAAAGTGTTTCACTCTCATGAGTCTTTGTCAGGCGCGTGATAAAGGTATCGAATTAAAATTGCCCAATTTACTGCAAAAGCGAGAAAAACCGTTTAAAAACATTTTAATATACCATACAGGGTTAACTTGCGTAAGCTGTTCTAATGCTTATATAAGTTTATTCTTATAAAACTTTACTTTGTATTGAGTACGTTTGAAAACTATAGGTTCTAAGTTCATTTCATCAAAAGTAGTTGAGCTTAATTAATTAATATATATATATATGTGTGTATATCTATATATATATATATATATATATATATATATATATATATATATATATATATATATATATATATATATATATATATATATATATGTATATTATAAAAATTATTTTACGTAGCGTATTTTTATTGCCAATGTGTGTCTACATTATCTTACTCCCAAACTCATTTCTTTATAGACGTTGCTCTCGCCGCCGGACCCACTAAGGGGAGCAAAGCACAAGACACCATCGCTACCAGATGATAATGTTGGCTTTGCCGTTGTTTACCGATCGACTGACTATATTTATCAAAACATGTTATTATATTTACAGTTCTAGTAATATATTCTTTTTAGTGTGTACTTAAAGAAATTTTAATAACATACATATATATATATATATATATATATATATATATATATATATATATATATATATATTATGTAAATAAGTTTTTAAGTAAACTAGTACGGTAATATGCTCCACGGGCGGGAAGCTCTTGAATAGAAGCTCTATCTATGGAAGTTCCACCTGAGGAAGAAAGAAAGGTTGTTTTGAAGAGTTCTTGCAGTGAATGTCTTACAAGTAGGAACAAAAGACTGGAGCTCAGTTGAGCATCTACCATGAAAAATCAATATTACACAGAGATTAGCTACACATCTTATGTGAGAAAGTGGTTCTATGAAAGAGAAGAGATGAACCCCCTTCTAGATTTCAAAGTAGATTTTGTACTACAAGACAGGAAAGACTGTTCTGTGACACCTCCCGAGATGTAGAAGTAGTATTCAATTGTTGAACATATCTGCCACTCATATAGGTAGAAGGTTCGCCAGTGGGGGAAGATACTATGTCACTGGGGTCCCTCCCCAAAGGAGACATCGTTAAAACAGTTTAACAAGCGAATGCGTGTATTTTTCTTTTACAACTGCAGGGTATAGTTTTATCTTCACGAGAAGCGACACGCTTTAATCAGAGTATATTAAGTCAAACCTAGTAAATGCGCATGACAAATTGCTAGAGACTGTGGGATTAATCAATCAGGAGACCGTAACCCACTGTCATGTCTACAGTAGGCGCTGTACACCACGGATTAGTATGGGAAGCAATCCTTGAAGACATCAACAATGCTTTACTGAAAGATGGGGTACGGACACGTCAGCGTCGATTCGACAGACTAATTTACTGCTGCCGCTTTGATACAATGCTAAACAAGCCAGATTTTCGATCAGCTTTTACAGATTAAATGAGAAATAACACACACACACACACACATATATATATGTATATATATATATATATATATATATATATATATATATATATATATATATATATATATATATTATTTTATTTTTTTTAATACTATAGATTACTGCATCCACTGGGAATATCCGGGTTTCGTCCATCTGGTCATCCTGGAATTAGGAAAAATTCTAGCTTGTTCTTTCGCCAGAAAGACTCATCAGTCTTGTTAAATGAGGGATTCTGGCGCAAATACCTAAAACGAAAAGATTAAAAAAGGTCCAACTATATAGCAGTGAGTATATATGTATAAGGAAAATGGAGAAAAAAGATACAAAAATGAAAGTGACATCCCAACGTTTCGCCATAATGTTTCGATAACTTTCATGTATTGATAAGAAATGTTTAAACTAGTAGCTGACGTACTATTTTTCCATATAAAGTAAAAGCTGTTTTGTATGTTGCTATTTTTCGACTTCTCTTGTCACTCTTGAAAACTTCTGAACATGAAAACGAAACGATCACTTTGAGTTGTTGGTCTTTCTTTATTATATTTTACTTTTATCTCGTCGGCTTTATTTTATCCTAATATATATATATATATATATATATATATATATATGTATATATATATATATATATATATATATATCTACATATATATATATACATATATATACGTATGTATTCTTATGTAATATTTTTATTGGTGATTGCAGCGTTCGTTTTTTTTTTGCTTATAATTATTTCGAGTGTCTCACTCCCTAAATAATTAAGATGTAGAAAATTTCATTATTAGTCGCCCTTCATTTTATAGTACGTATTTTTCGTTCATATATATTTTTTTTTTTTAATTTTATACGTACATAAAAGTACGTATAAAATTAACAAATATATATACATATATATATATATATACATATACATATATACATATATATACATATATGCATATATATATGCATATATATGCATATATATGCATATATGTATATCTACATATACATATATAAACATATATATAACTATATATCTATATGGATATATATACATATATATATATATATATATATATATATATATATATATATATATATATATATATATATATATATATATATATATGTATATACAACAGATGAAAGATTAGATAAAAAATTGTATGGATACAATATTTATTCAAACATCATAACTTCAAAGAAAGGAGTTTTATATTATTACTCCATGGATATTCAAAGACAAACTCTTTTCATCAGAGGATGAAAAACAGTTATGTAATTATGAATATTATCGCAACATTAAACTTTGAAAAATGTATACACAAAGAAAGTAAAAAAAAACTTTTGGTTAACAAGAAACGTAACGTATGGGTAGTCACCGTCAAAAACACATCAAACACAAAACAGCTGTTATAGTGGAAATAAATGGTTGAAAAAGAATGCTCAAAGTATATAGGAGTCTAAATGTTGTTGTTAAGAAGCTGATTATTCGACGGTGGACAGTTGAGTGCGTGTATCCTGTGTGCGTAAAAGTCCGAGGTGAGATTTATCTAATTCAAAACATCAAGAATCTAAGTTTTTAGTCAGAGTATGATGTTTAGTCTTTGGTCTGAAGAGGTTGACTTACTGTGAAGAGCACAACCGAAACATGTATGCACATATGTAACCAATAATGTGTGTATAAATAAATAAATATATATATATATATATATAAACTTTGAACTATTTTTTAAGACTTTCTTCGTGCATAAGTAAAAATAATGAACTGTTTTATTATATATTATTTTCATTATTATGTTCTTATAGAAGTATTTTAATATATATATATATATATATATATATATATATATATATATATATATAGTTGACTCATAGTTACGCGATGGATAACCACCAATACCACTATTTATTTTACTTTAATTTCATCTGATAATTTATAAACTGTGAACTATTTTTAAGACCTTCTTCTTGCATAAATAAAAATAATGAACTGTTTTATTATATATTATTTTTATTAATATGTTCTTATAGAAGTATTTTTATTATATATGAGTAAAGAGGCTTATTATTTTTCCAGTTTATTTACATACGTGTTTGTGGTGTGGAAAGACACATTATAACGCTAAGCAAAGAGAGTAACTATTTCTGTAAATGTTAACAGAGACATAAAGAAGTATTTGTGGAATCGACACCGAGTGAGAATAGGTAAGAAAAATACACAGGTACCTGAGGCAGAGATGAGTGACTTGTTCAATAAGTATAAATGATTTATTGCAATCGAAAATTCACTATTTTTAAATGTTTTTAAATAAATGAAGGTTTATTTTAAAATCTATATGTATATTTCTACGTCTTCTCAAACTTACAAATTTATTCAGATTAACACGACGCTTTTAAGTGAGGAAAAATCTTTATTCATATAACGCGCGCTAACGCGTAATATCCCCTCGTGATTAAATATTTTCAAATATGTCGCCGTTAAGATCACACGGGCTTTAACATCTCCCCAGCACAATGTCGACAGCACATAACAACAACAAAAACAAAAAAGAGAAAAAACAAAAGAGAAAAAACAAAAAAGAGAAAAAACTAAAAATGTTTTTATGTCTGATGAGGATTGATTCGCAAGTGAAAATTCACTATTTTTAAATATTTTTAAATAAATGAATGTTTATTTAAAAAAATATATATTTGTGCGTTGTTTCTGACTTCTCGAACTTGCAAATTTATATATATATATATATATATATATATATATATATATATATATATATATATATATATATATATATATATATATATATATATATATATATTGCCGCTTTAATCATGTAGCTCCCGGTTATATTTGTCACCGAATTTCTAAAATTAAATGTAGAAATTCGTTGGCAGTTCAACGTGTATTTCTACAAGACGAAATCCTCTTTATCTCCGATTCGTATAATTTGTTGCGAAGTAAATATCTACTACATTGGCTATGGTTTGGAAGGAATTTTCTTTCTTTGACAAACTTCGCTTTTCAAAGTTTTTGTCTAATGGCGATATTTTCACCCCCAACAAAACAGCTTCTTCATATAATAAATATTTGCAAAATTTGATGACCAAGAAGTTCGACACTAGAGCATATTCGGATAAAAATATATTTAATTATTCGTCTTATTCTCTATCCAATACTGAAGAATTTGTCTTGTGTGCCGGCTTAGAATTTTGTATTCCTCCCCTCCGCGTTGATAAAATCAACATATTCAGTGAGATGGAACTATTATATTCTCAACTAAAAAAACATTTGCCTATTTACACTGATTAATTAACTAACGTTAAAATCCAGTTGGGTGAATTATGCAGGAGGTTTTCTGCTATACGTACTAAATCAATCGATTGTATTTGGCAGAAAAATCATTTTGAAACTGCGAAATTACTTAAGTCGAACTCTGATATTTATATCACTCGTCCAGACAAAGGTCAGGCGTTGTTTTCATGAACCAAGTTGATTATATCTCCAAAATGTGTAACATTTTGGATGATAAAAATTAATTTTTCAACATGGGTGGTTTAAGCCATGATGACACTTTTCGTATGGAAATAAAAATCCAGAAAAGGCTTCTTCAACTTTTAAAAGCAAGTTTATTTCTAAAGAGATTTATGAGAGAATACGACCTATCGGCTCTCAAAGGTCTAGAATGTACGGCTTACCCAAGGTTCATAAACCCAACATTCCTTTACGGTATATTCTATCAATGTTGGGTTCTACACAACATGCACTTGGTTAATGGTTAGTTGATATTCTTAATCTCGTACTTACTTTTTATTCGGCTTATTGTATCTCTTATTCCTCTCAATTTGTGTCTTATATACACAAATTATCTCTCTCAAAGGATACCGAGTTCTTTGCTTCCTTTGACATTAGTAGTCTGTTTAACAATGTACCATTAGATGAAACCATTGGTATATGTGCAGATTATTTTTACCGTTGCCCCTTAAAATCTCCACAATTTCCTGAACAAATTTTGGTTGAACTGATGGAACTTGCTACTAAATCAGTTTCCTTCAGTTTCAATAATATAGTGTATCGGCAAATTGATGGTATATCCATGGGTAGCCCTCTTGGTCCATCATTAGCCAACATTTTCGTTGGATCTTTGGAAAGCCAATTATTTTCGAAAGTGACCAAGCCGGCTTTTTACACACGTTACGTTGATGACACTTTTGCTTGTGTTACCTCACGGAGTGATGCTGAACAGTTTCTTCGTCATCTTTGTGACTTGCATCCATCGTTGAAACTCGCTATGGAGGTCAGGGATTGTGGTTCCCTGCCATTCCTCGATGTTTTAGTGTCTAAAGCTGGTTCATCGTTTGAAACCTCTGTGTATAGAAAACCAACGTTTACAGGCCTTTATCTAAATTGGTTTTCCTTCGCCCAAGATCAAGAAAAATAAATATTATTAGTACTCTCACTCATCGAGCACTTATGATTTGTTCACCAACACAACTCGATGCAGAACTTGGTGAAATTACTAATATTTTTCTTGCTAATGGATATCCACTTAATATTATAAAAAGCACCATTGCACGCAAAGTTGCTATATTAAATGGTGGTAAATTTATTGGCCCGTCACGTTGCCCTATTTATTTGAAACTCCCATGGTTAGGTTCTGACGGTCTTGACATTGTCAAAAGGATTTCTTCTTCTACTCAACATTGTTTTCTAGCAATCATGCTGAGAGTAGTTTACACGACTCGAACCTTTTGCTCTTCTTTTCGTAAGGATGATTTGCCAGCCATTCAAAATAATTCTGTTGTTTATAAATTCTGTGTCAGTGTGTAGCTGACTACGTTGGCAAGACATCCCAAAGATTAGAAATTAGAATATCCCAACACATATTACGTGATATTCGCTTACACAAGGTTTCGAGATCATCCGGGAACTTCCAGGCACAGGAATCAGCCATCGGTAATCACCTTGTTTGTACAAATAGTTGTTCTGACATCTATTCCGATGGGTGGTTTTCTGTTTTACACAGTGCCAGGTCGAACTACCATCTCAATATTATTGAGGCGTTAGTTATTATCAATTCTCGACCTAGCCTGTGTAGACAAAAGATTTTGAAGCATAAGTTGGAGATTTTTATTGATTCAAATCCACCATAACGTTGAGAGATTTACTTTTTTTCTTGTTTTTGTTTCAATCGTTTTCTCCAACTTAAACAAAAATGTTTTCCCTTCATATCTCATTCGATTTTCTTAGTTTTTAATTTATCATTCTGACGTTTCCTCTTAGAGGGTCAGACAATAAGGCTTTATGGAAAATTTTAGCAATTTTCTTTTTTCCCACCCGCCCGTTTCATTGATTAAAAAAAATGTTTCCTCTGAAATTTATCCTACGATTTTGTTGTACGCGAAATTTATTTTATATATATATATATATATATATATATATATATATATATATATATATATATAGAGAGAGAGAGAGAGAGAGAGAGAGAGAGAGAGAGAGAGAGAGAGATAGATAGATAGATAGATAGATAGATAGATAGATAGATAGATAGATAAATAGATAGATATATATATATATATATATATATATATATATATATATATATATATATATATATATATATATATATATATATATATATATGAAGTCCGAAATCAATATAATACTCTATCACAAAAATGCGAGAGCTAAAATGCAAATTATTTATTCAAAAACTGTTACCTTTTTCAGAGACGTACCATGGTTTCATTGAAATGGATTGACAGGAATAAACCTCTAACCAAAATCTCACCCATTCATCGACCAATAAACTACACCACACACCATTACCCCTAAATATGAATACATCATTGAAACAGGGTAACATGCAGCATCCGATATCAACAATTAAATTATTCTAAATAATACTTAGTTACGATTAAGACCCATATAAACATATAATGCGCCTCTATTGACTTGGTACTATCTCAATAAGGGACGCTTGAGCAAATTCACCGGTGATTTTTAAACACCATTCTTCGATTTTCTTTTATTTCATGAGTCGTTGATGATTTGAATGGACTTTAACAGTATTTTAAACGCAAAACGGTCAATCCGTGGCAATAAAATCATGGTAGGTTTCTGAAATACAGAAGTTGGACAAAATAATGGAAACACCTTGAAACCCTCTAATGAAATCCAGTCTTTCCACGAACAGTTTTTGTTGAAACAGGATTATCCAGATGATTGTTAAGCTCTTCTGTAATTTTTGGTGCCGTGATTTTGTGCTCTTTCTTCATAAACCATTACAAGGACTCTACGATCTCTTTAAGACAGCTGCGGATTTCTTCCAGAATTTTATTTAGAGGAAAATGTTTTCCCTTCTTTTTCATAAACTGTCATAAGATTCGAGACAGTTCCTCTCGATATGGCGACTATCTCATCCACTTCCGTTACAGTAGCACCTGCCATACAGACACCAACAATCTGCACTCTTTGAAAATCTGATAGATATGTCATGCAAAGTTTTCTTACTAATATGCAATCTTTGAAATTAAAAATATAATTTACCAATTAATTCAGGACAACAGTAACCATAAATAAAACAATTAAACCAACATTGTATTTTTGTTTTCAATTCTTATAGGCGTTTTAAAATTAGATACAAAATTTACCAGGTGTTTCCATTTTTTGTCAAACCCCGGTATGTAACATACAGTTTTTAAATAAGTATTTTGTATATATTTTATATATAATTTTGAAGTTTCAACCTATACTTCTGTGTATAAAGATATATGTAATATAAGTCTTTTAAAAATTAAAAAATAAAAACAGGTAAATGCATAATTCTGCAAGTCACTGTCTTGTTCGTTAGTCTTTGATTGGCTTATGGTTGTAGCTTTTAGAATGGCGTATTTATATATTGTTTGCTTGTTTGTTTCTGTTCACTTTTTCGGATATAAATTTTCATGTGATTTTCTTCAATCATGGTAGGGAAATGTGAAATACGGTCAAAATTCAATCCGTCTCTTTAAAAGGTATTTAGAAAAGCTCAAGCACTTGTTTAAAAAATCCATCTTTCAAACGTTTTGGTGGCGTGAATTCGTAGTCTGTACGCGTAAAATTCAAAATAAATTTTATATTGAAGTTTCTACCTATGCTTCTGGGTAATATTTGATATAGTTCTTTATGAAATTAAAATTAAAAAAATAAACAAATAATTCTGAAGCCCACTGCCTTGGTTATAAGTCTACTGTCAGCTTATGTTGGCGATTATAGAAACACGTATTAACCTATTCTATTTGTTTATAAGTCTCTTGTCAGCTTATGGTTGACCATTTTAGAAAAACGGATTAACTTATTCTATTTGTTTATAAGTCTCTTGTCAGCTTATGGTTGGCCATTTTAGAAACACGTATTAAACTATTCTATTTGTTTATAAGTCTTTTGTCAGCTTATGGTTGGCCATTTTAGAAACACGTATTAACCTATTCTATTTGTGTATAAGTCTCTTGCCAGCTTATAGTTGGCCATTTTAGAAACACGTATTAAGCTATTCTATTTGTTTATAAGTTTCTTGTCAGTTTATGGTTGGCCATTTTAGAAACACGTATTAACCTATTCTATTTGTGTATAAGTCTCTTGCCAGCTTATGGTTGGCCATTTTAGAAACACGTATTAAATTATTCTATTTGTTTATAAGTTTCTTGTCAGTTTATGGTTGGCCATTTTAGAAACACGTATTAACCTATTCTATTTGTGTACAAGTCTCTTGTCAGCTTATAGTTGGCCATTTTAGAAACACGTATTAAGCTATTCTATTTGTTTATAAGTTTCTTGTCAGTTTATGGTTGGCCATTTTAGAAACACGTATTAACCTATTCTATTTGTGTATAAGTCTCTTGCCAGCTTATGGTTGGCCATTTTAGAAACACGTATTAAATTATTCTATTTGTTTATAAGTTTCTTGTCAGTTTATGGTTGGCCATTTTAGAAACACGTATTAACCTATTCTATTTGTGTACAAGTCTCTTGTCAGCTTATAGTTGGCCATTTTAGAAACACGTATTAACCTATTCTATTTGTGTATAAGTTTCTTGCCAGCTTATAGTTGGCCATTTTAGAAACACGTATTAACCTATTCTATTTGTGTATAAGTCTCTTGCCAGCTTATGGTTGGCCATTTTAGAAACACGTATTAAATTATTCTATTTGTTTATAAGTTTCTTGTCAGTTTATGGTTGGCCATTTTAGAAACACGTATTAACCTATTCTATTTGTGTACAAGTCTCTTGTCAGCTTATGGTTGGCCATTTTAGAAACACGTATTAAATTATTCTATTTGTTTATAAGTTTCTTGTCAGCTTATAGTTGGCCATTTTAGAAACACGTATTAACCTATTCTATTTGTGTATAAGTTTCTTGCCAGCTTATAGTTGGCCATTTTAGAAACACGTATTAACCTATTCTATTTGTGTATAAGTCTCTTGTCAGCTTATGGTTGGCCATTTTAGAAACACGTATTAATCTATTCTATTTGTTTATAAGTCTCTTGTCAGCTTATGGTTGGCCATTTTAGAAACACGTATTAAACTATTCTATTTGTTTATAAGTTTCTTGTCAGTTTATGGTTGGCCATTTTAGAAACACGTATTAACCTATTCTATTTGTGTATAAGTCTCTTGCCAGCTTATAGTTGGCCATTTTAGAAACACGTATTAAACTATTCTATTTGTGTATAAGTCTCTTGCCAGCTTATAGTTGGCCATTTTAGAAACACGTATTAACCTATTCTATTTGTGTATAAGTCTCTTGTCAGCTTATAGTTGGCCATTTTAGAAACACGTATTAAACTATTCTATTTGTGTATAAGTCTCTTGCCAGCTTATAGTTGGCCATTTTAGAAACACGTATTAACCTATTCTATTTGTGTATAAGTCTCTTGCCAGCTTATAGTTGGCCATTTTAGAAACACGTATTAAGCTATTCTATTTGTTTATAAGTCTCTTGCCAGCTTATGGTTGGCCATTTTAGAAACACGTATTAAACTATTCTATTTGTTTATAAGTTTCTTGTCAGCTTATGGTTGGCCATTTTAGAAACACGTATTACCCTATTCTATTTGTGTATAAGTCTCTTGCCAGCTTATAGTTGGCCATTTTAGAAACACGGATTAACCTATTCTATTTGTGTATAAGTCTCTTGCCAGCTTATAGTTGGCCATTTTAGAAACACGTATTAACCTATTCTATTTGTGTATAAGTCTCTTGTCAGTTTATGGTTGGCCATTTTAGAAACACGGATTAACCTATTCTATTTGTGTATAAGTCTCTTGCCAGCTTATAGTTGGCCATTTTAGAAACACGTATTAAGCTATTCTATTTGTTTATAAGTTTCTTGTCAGTTTATGGTTGGCCATTTTAGAAACACGTATTAACCTATTCTATTTGTGTATAAGTCTCTTGCCAGCTTATAGTTGGCCATTTTAGAAACACGTACTAACCTATTCTATTTGTTTATAAGTTTCTTGTCAGTTTATGGTTCGCCATTTTAGAAACACGTATTAACCTATTCTATTTGTGTATAAGTCTCTTGCCAGCTTATAGTTGGCCATTTTAGAAACACGTATTAAACTATTCTATTTGTGTATAAGTCTCTTGTCAGTTTATGGTTGGCCATTTTAGAAACACGTATTAACCTATTCTATTTGTGTATAAGTCTCTTGTCAGCTTATAGTTGGCCATTTTAGAAACACGTATTAAGCTATTCTATTTGTTTATAAGTTTCTTGTCAGTTTATGGTTGGCCATTTTAGAAACACGGATTAACCTATTCTATTTGTGTATAAGTCTCTTGCCAGCTTATAGTTGGCCATTTTAGAAACACGTATTAAACTATTCTATTTGTTTATAAGTCTTTTGTCAGTTTATGGTTGGCCATTTTAGAAACACGGATAAACCTATTCTATTTGTGTATAAGTCTCTTGCCAGCTTATGGTTGGCCATTTTAGAAACACGTATTAAGCTATTCTATTTGTTTATAAGTCTCTTGCCAGCTTATGGTTGGCCATTTTAGAAAAACGGATTAACCTATTCTATTTGTGTATAAGTCTCTTGCCAGCTTATGGTTGGCCATTTTAGAAACACGGATTAACCTATTCTATTTGTGTATAAGTCTCTTGCCAGCTTATGGTTGGCCATTATAGAAACACGTATTAACCTATTCTATTTGTTTATAAGTCTCTTGCCAGCTTATGGTTGGCCATTTTAGAAAAACGGATTAACCTATTCTATTTGTTTATAAGTCTCTTGCCAGCTTATTGTTGGCCATTTTAGAAACACGTATTAAGCTATTCTATTTGTTTATAAGTCTCTTGCCAGCTGATGGTTGGCCATTTTAGAAACACGGATTAACCTATTCTATTTGTGTATAAGTCTCTTGCCAGCTTATGGTTGGCCATTTTAGAAACACGTATTAAGCTATTCTATTTGTGTATAAGTCTCTTGTCAGCTTATGGTTGGCCATTTTAGAAAAAACTTATTAAGCTATTCTATTTGTGTATAAGTCTCTTGTCAGCTTATGGTTGGCCATTTTAGAAACACGTATTAAGCTATTCTATTTGTGTATAAGTCTCTTGTCAGCTTATGGTTGGCCATTTTAGAAACACGGATTAACCTATTCTATTTGTGTATAGGTCTCTTGTCAGCTTATTGTTGGCCATTTTAAAAACACGTATTGAGCTATTCTATTTGTTTATAAGTCTCTTGTCAGCTTATGGTTGGCCATTATAGAAACACGTATTAAGCTATTCTATTTGTGTATAAGTCTCTTGTCAGCTTATGGTTGGCCATTTTAGAAAAACGGATTAACTTATTCTATTTGTTTATAAGTCTCTTGCCAACTTATTTTTGGCCATTTTAGAAACACGTATTAACCTATTCTATTTGTTAATAGGTCTCTTGTCAGCTTAGGGTTGGCAATTTTAGAAACACTTATTAACCTATTTAATTAGTGTATAAGTCTCTTGTCAGCTTATGGTTGGCCATTTTAGAAACACGGATTAACCTATTCTATTTGTGTATAAGTTTCTTGCCAGCTTATAGTTGGCCATTTTAGAAACACGTATTAACCTATTCTATTTGTGTATAAGTCTCTTGTCAGCTTATGGTTGGCCATTTTAGAAACACGTATTAATCTATTCTATTTGTTTATAAGTCTCTTGTCAGCTTATGGTTGGCCATTTTAGAAACACGTATTAAACTATTCTATTTGTTTATAAGTTTCTTGTCAGTTTATGGTTGGCCATTTTAGAAACACGTATTAACCTATTCTATTTGTGTATAAGTCTCTTGCCAGCTTATAGTTGGCCATTTTAGAAACACGTATTAAACTATTCTATTTGTGTATAAGTCTCTTGCCAGCTTATAGTTGGCCATTTTAGAAACACGTATTAACCTATTCTATTTGTGTATAAGTCTCTTGTCAGCTTATAGTTGGCCATTTTAGAAACACGTATTAAACTATTCTATTTGTGTATAAGTCTCTTGCCAGCTTATAGTTGGCCATTTTAGAAACACGTATTAACCTATTCTATTTGTGTATAAGTCTCTTGCCAGCTTATAGTTGGCCATTTTAGAAACACGTATTAACCTATTCTATTTGTGTATAAGTCTCTTGCCAGCTTATGGTTGGCCATTTTAGAAACACGTATTAAACTATTCTATTTGTTTATAAGTTTCTTGTCAGCTTATGGTTGGCCATTTTAGAAACACGTATTACCCTATTCTATTTGTGTATAAGTCTCTTGCCAGCTTATAGTTGGCCATTTTAGAAACACGGATTAACCTATTCTATTTGTGTATAAGTCTCTTGCCAGCTTATAGTTGGCCATTTTAGAAACACGTATTAACCTATTCTATTTGTGTATAAGTCTCTTGTCAGTTTATGGTTGGCCATTTTAGAAACACGGATTAACCTATTCTATTTGTGTATAAGTCTCTTGCCAGCTTATAGTTGGCCATTTTAGAAACACGTATTAAGCTATTCTATTTGTTTATAAGTTTCTTGTCAGTTTATGGTTGGCCATTTTAGAAACACGTATTAACCTATTCTATTTGTGTATAAGTCTCTTGCCAGCTTATAGTTGGCCATTTTAGAAACACGTACTAACCTATTCTATTTGTTTATAAGTTTCTTGTCAGTTTATGGTTCGCCATTTTAGAAACACGTATTAACCTATTCTATTTGTGTATAAGTCTCTTGCCAGCTTATAGTTGGCCATTTTAGAAACACGTATTAAGCTATTCTATTTGTTTATAAGTTTCTTGTCAGTTTATGGTTGGCCATTTTAGAAACACGTATTAACCTATTCTATTTGTGTATAAGTCTCTTGCCAGCTTATAGTTGGCCATTTTAGAAACACGTATTAAACTATTCTATTTGTGTATAAGTCTCTTGTCAGTTTATGGTTGGCCATTTTAGAAACACGTATTAACCTATTCTATTTGTGTATAAGTCTCTTGTCAGCTTATAGTTGGCCATTTTAGAAACACGTATTAAGCTATTCTATTTGTTTATAAGTTTCTTGTCAGTTTATGGTTGGCCATTTTAGAAACACGGATTAACCTATTCTATTTGTGTATAAGTCTCTTGCCAGCTTATAGTTGGCCATTTTAGAAACACGTATTAACCTATTCTATTTGTTTATAAGTCTCTTGCCAGCTTATGGTTGGCCATTTTAGAAAAACGGATTAACCTATTCTATTTGTTTATAAGTCTCTTGCCAGCTTATTGTTGGCCATTTTAGAAACACGTATTAAGCTATTCTATTTGTTTATAAGTCTCTTGCCAGCTTATGGTTGGCCATTTTAGAAACACGGATTAACCTATTCTATTTGTGTATAAGTCTCTTGCCAGCTTATGGTTGGCCATTTTAGAAACACGTATTAAGCTATTCTATTTGTGTATAAGTCTCTTGTCAGCTTATGGTTGGCCATTTTAGAAAAAACTTATTAAGCTATTCTATTTGTGTATAAGTCTCTTGTCAGCTTATGGTTGGCCATTTTAGAAACACGTATTAAGCTATTCTATTTGTGTATAAGTCTCTTGTCAGCTTATGGTTGGCCATTTTAGAAACACGGATTAACCTATTCTATTTGTGTATAGGTCTCTTGTCAGCTTATTGTTGGCCATTTTAAAAACACGTATTAAGCTATTCTATTTGTTTATAAGTCTCTTGTCAGCTTATGGTTGGCCATTATAGAAACACGTATTAAGCTATTCTATTTGTGTATAAGTCTCTTGTCAGCTTATGGTTGGCCATTTTAGAAAAACGGATTAACTTATTCTATTTGTTTATAAGTCTCTTGCCAACTTATTTTTGGCCATTTTAGAAACACGTATTAACCTATTCTATTTGTTAATAGGTCTCTTGTCAGCTTAGGGTTGGCAATTTTAGAAACACTTATTAACCTATTTAATTAGTGTATAAGTCTCTTGTCAGCTTATGGTTGGCCATTTTAGAAACACGGATTAACCTATTCTATTTGTGTATAAGTCTCTTGTCAGCTTATTGTTGGCCATTTTAAAAACACGTATTAAGCTATTCTATTTGTGTATAAGTCTCTTGTCAGCTTATGGTTGGCCATTTTAGAAAAACGGATTAACTTATTCTATTTGTTTATAAGTCTCTTGCCAACTTATTTTTGGCCATTTTAGAAACACGTATTAACCTATTCTATTTGTTAATAGGTCTCTTGTCAGCTTAGGGTTGGCAATTTTAGAAACACTTATTAACCTATTTAATTAGTGTATAAGTCTCTTGTCAGCTTATGGTTGGCCATTTTAGAAACACGGATTAACCTATTCTATTTGTGTATAAGTCTCTTGTCAACTTATGGTTGCCCATTTTAGAAACACGTACTAAGCTATTCTATTTGTTTCTATTTTGGAGCAAATGATAGTTTCTGCAGGGCTTGCATCTTCAGTCAATGTCCGAAATGCGAAATATTGTTAATATTCAATCTGTTTCCTTCAAACGCGTACATTCGTTAAAAAGAATCGTGCATTTGCTTTAATAAATTCGATTTTCTAAAGATTGGTAGCTTGAATTTTTAATCTGTCAGAGTATGATTTAAAATACATTTGCAAAATTAAAAACAAAAGCAATTAAATAAATAAGTCTGCAAATCGCCAGCTTATCGTTTAACATTTTAGAAACATATATTAACATTTCCCCATTTTTGGTAGAAATTATAATTTTTACAGGGCCTCTATCTTGCTTTCAAAAAACAAAGTACAGTTAAAATTTAATCTGCTTGTTTCAAACGCTTATATTATTTTAAAAGATCGTGCCTTCTTAACAAAGATCCGAGTTTAATACTTTTAGGTGCGGAGATTTGTGGTCTGTCCGGGTGAGATTAAAAACACACATTTTATAATAAAGTTTCCACTGATGCTTCTGTGCAAAATGTTATATGCGATATAATCTTTTTAGAAATTAAAAACAAAAACAATTAAATACATAAGTAAATATACCCGACCAACCCAACCATCAGCTAAATCCCATCCATTCACTGTGGAGGTCCCCAGATGCTGGTGAGCTTTCTACTCTAATAGCGTCTTTCTTCGAACTGCTATCTTTTGGAACTTCCTACCTGCTCCCTGTTACCCTTACTGAACAGACATGCAAAAATGTAAATGTAATGTGAACAAACATCTCGCCGCATAGATCCTCACTCTATACATCTGGCCCCTAATCCACAGTAGCCCGTAACATTTCAGTGGCAATGTGCCCCCTTGTTTAGGGTGAATTAAAGTAAAAGAAAAAGTCTGCAACTCACCGCCCTGTTTATCAGTCGCTGTTAGACTTATCATTGGACATTTTAGAAGCACGTATTAACATCGCTTTTCTTTGATTTTACCCGTTAATTGATCACTTATTTTCGCTCGGTTTGAAACGACGACGAAGGAAATGTAGAATCAAGAACGAAACGATGTGTTCGACTTCAAAATATCCAAACGCACATCGGTTAAGAACGGCGGAAATCGACTTTGATATTTCACATCGTGCGGGTCTTTTGCACCGTTACGAATGTTAATATGAAGGGAAAATTAAATGCAGTAACTCGATAACTCGGAGTTAAAGTGACTTTCAGAATTCTTAACACACAGACACAGACACACATACAGAGATGACGTAATCACTTGAAGATTGTCAATAACTGGATTACGGCACAACCGTGGCCACCGAGAGTTACTACAGGCCGGTTGGCTAGAAAATGACGTCACTGACTTCCGTGTCAAAACAAGGACCGTAGTAATAACAATAAGAAGGCATTTTGACTTCTCCATTCACTAAATAATCCATCAAAATTCAGGAAATCAACCAATTTTAATGAAATTTTCAGGATTTATTAATTAATTATCACGGAATATAATAAATCCATTACTTTATTATAAAGCTTGGTGCAAATGTATTATTTCTTGTAAACAAAAAACACCTTTACTAAAGTTATTCAAAATATCAAAACATGTTGACCATACGATATTGTAAATATTTAAAACAAAGCATT
The DNA here is from genome assembly GCA_963556195.1 of Sepiola atlantica. Taxonomy (NCBI): domain Eukaryota; kingdom Metazoa; phylum Mollusca; class Cephalopoda; order Sepiida; family Sepiolidae; genus Sepiola; species Sepiola atlantica. The sequence goes on along the minus strand of OY744519.1, from coordinate 34,630,186 downwards.
AGAAAACTTTAAAAATTGCATGTAAAAAAAGAAAAGAAAAGAACACGATTCGATTCATCTTGAAACTGATCTTTATCCAATATAAATTTAAAGAAAATAATAATTCACGATCAAATACTGCAAAAAACTGAATTATGAATTACCATTATTTAAACTTCTAACCCAATCAACCGTAAGTAATTCAGACTTTGAAATTTGTTTAAAAATTATACAAAAAAAAGTTCAATGTTAACTGTCTGTTTAATAATGGAATCACCAACTCCTATCTTGCTATTAAGAGATAGGTACGTGCAAAATCAAAGGCCGATCCCCAAAATGTAAAAATATTTTGACCCTCCCTTCACTTAAAAATCCACCAAAATTCAGGAAATCAACCAATTTTAATGAAATTTTCAATATTTATTAATAAACAAGCACAGGAGATATAGTGAAACATTTTTTTAAAATCTTAGTGAAAATGTATTATTTTTTTTAAAACAAAATACACCTTTACTAAACGTATATTTTTATATATATAAAAAAAATCCATGATTTTTTAAAAATGAAAATAAGATCTGTATATGTTTAAAATATTTTTTTAAAAAACTATTTCGTATATATTACGGAAAATGCCCCTACACTCTTGTTAATAAAATCAGTATAACTCGAAGAATTAACGATATTATCATTGAATAAAGCATTGTTTAATTAATATTTTTTGTGAAAATTTTGATTAAATATGATGTTATTATTTCATTTATTTAATCTACAAAAGTAGAGAAAAGATAAACTATGCTACACTTAAGACATCGAAAAAAAGTAATAAAAAAAAATGGAACACTACTTTTTTATCAAATAATGAATAAGTAATTCAGACATGATTTTTTATATAATTAAAACAAAATTCAAACTTACTACACTATATTTAGTCGGTGTAAATATTATTACGTGTATCCATATTTGCAGTAATTATTTCTCTTTTGGAAATCCAAACATATACAGTAGGCATTTTAACTTTGTGAATTATGAAATGAAATTTTTAAAAGCGCGAAATTATTTTAAAATTGGTTGATTTCCTGAATTTTGATTCCATTATTAAACAGACAGTTAACATTGAACTTTTTTTTTGTATAATTTTTAAACAAATTTCAAAGTCTGAATTACTTACGGTTGATTGGGTTAGAAGTTTAAATAATGGTAATTCATAATTCAGTTTTTTGCAGTATTTGATCGTGAATTATTATTTTCTTTAAATTTATATTGAATAAAGATCAGTTTCAAGATGAATCGAATCGTGTTCTTTTCTTTTCTTTTTTACATGCAATTTTTAAAGTTTTCTAATGCTTTGTTTTAAATATTTACAATATCGTATGGTCAACATGTTTTGATATTTTGAATAACTTTAGTAAAGGTGTTTTTTGTTTACAAGAAATAATACATTTGCACCAAGCTTTATAATAAAGTAATGGATTTATTATATTCCGTGATGATTAATTAATAAATCCTGAAAATTTCATTAAAATTGGTTGATTTCCTGAATTTTGATGGATTATTTAGTGAATGGAGAAGTCGAAATGCCTTCTTATTGTTATTACTACGGTCCTTGTTTTGACACGGAAGTCAGTGACGTCAGAGGGGGGCAGGAAGTTAGTTGCTTGGCCTGTAGTAACTCTCGGTGGCCACGGCACAACACGGTTCATTTTAGTTTCTTTTCCCCCAAAAGCGCGACTATTGAAGAAGCAACAATGCGACGAGAAAAAACGTTTCAGGGAACAACGAAAACGGATTTAAAATATCATCACAACGGCAACATCATTGTAAACAACAACAACAACAATCATAGTAATAAAGTAAAATAAATTCGTACGAATCAGAATGGTACAACTTCGTTAACCGGTTTGATTCTGACGTCGGCATTCTTGCAGGAGGGACCACGTAGTGGTTGCCAACATCCCTAAGTGAAAGTGGTATTATGGAATCGGCTGGATTCGAACTTAGAACAACCAGGTCGTCAGTCCGTGTCGTTATCCACTTAACCACCGTCACTTCTTCAAAAGTAATAATAATAATGAAAATCAGCACGATGGTGATACGCTAGGCTTTTCGTGTCCCTACGTACGTTATCACCTTTCACACCTATTTGAAAAGGTGTGATCGTCCGATCGCCAAAGATGAAATTCAAAAAGTAACTAAAACATAGCTAATGTCCCTGCTTGGCAAAAATTTTAATTTTACCAATTTCAAAATGAATTGTTTTAAAATTGAATAAAGCGTCATAAATAGAATTCTGTTTTATACTCTTTTCATCCTTTTTTTTTATTTTAATACATCTAATTGTTAAAATTTTGAATAAGTAAATTATTTATTCTAAAATGACTTAAAGTGTTCCAAAATAAAGACAAATTAAAAGGTGAAAACATTCGTTGTATTTATTTAAAGATATGTCTAGTTGACAAGTATTTTTGCCGTAAAAAGATAGAGAAAATGGTATGTGATCGACCATGGTATGTGATCGACCATGGAATTTCCACTTTTTCCTACTAGTAAACAGTGTAATGCCATTAATTGTAGGAGCACTAGGAACAAGACTAGGAAAAATCGGAATCAAAGGGAAGATTACGACAATACGACGGACGGCAATGATAAAAACAGCGGAAATCTTAGGAAAATCTTCGAATGCAGAAACCAACCCACATAAACTACAACCGTTAATCGGTCACACGAAAGTCAAAATAGAAGTGAAGCAAAGAAATGGAAAAACACACAAAGGAAATAAAACAGCCAGACATCTCATAAAAAGACATAAATCACTTTTAAAAAAACACGCACAGACACACACAAGCGATGGGACAAGTCTCAGATAGTACCACACAAAATTGTAATGAAGCGCCAAGGAGTATGGAAAGACCGAGAGGAGAGAGCAGCAACCAGATAGCCACTGAAAGAATGCGGAGGGTACTCGAACTTTGAGGGGTTATTGCAACTTTAACTCTGAGAACATCAATAGTCGTTGCTAATTAGAAATCAGAGGTAAACGGTCGTTGTGATAATGCAAGATGATTTGCAACGATTATCGAAAGAGGCAGAGAGTGCTGGAAATCTAGGATGACTTGTTGCCACGCGGACTACAGGGGACACCACTTGTTATTGTCAGTGATCAATCACTGATAATGACTAGTGTGAAAACTCCAATTGAGTAAATAATAATAATAATAATAATAATAATAATAATAATAATAATAATAATAATAATGATAATAATGATAATGATAATAATAATAATAATAATAATAATAATAATAATAATAATAATAATAATAATAATAATAATAATAATAATAATAATAATAATAATGAACTTCTAGAGAGCTAAAAAAATATATCGAACATGAAAAAAGTCAATATAATACCAATAATTATAGGAACACTAGGAACAGTGCCGAAAACCCTGGAAAAAGACTAGGAGAAATTGAAATAAAGGAGAAGACACACATAAACTACAACACTAACCAACCCCATGGAAACTGGCAACAAAAGTCAAACAAAAACATGGAAGGAACAACACATGAACCCAAGGGAACTGAAACTGCAATAAATCTTATACAAACCTCTCTCTAAATAAAGGTAGCAGCTTCGGTTGATATCTCACAAAATTGTTGTGAAGGGTCAAGGAGGATGGAAAGACCGAGGAGGGAGAGAGCACTAAACAGACCTCCACTGGATGAGTGCGAAATGTATTGGGACCTTGGAGAGGCTTATTGCCATCCAAATCCCAGTGAATAACAATGGTCGCCGCCAGTGAAGAATCAATGGTAAGCGACTGTTGCGATAATGCAAAGTCATTTGCAAAGATTATCGTAAGAGGTGGAGAGAATTGGAAATCTGGGGAGACGGGCTGTCATTCAGACTCCGGAGAACACCACGGTTTATATCAGTGAGTAATCTCTGATGATGACCCGTGTTTTTCCTAGTGAGTAAAAAAAAACAAAAAAAAAAACAACAACAACGACAACAACAACAACAACAACAACAACAACAATAATAATAACAAGAAGAAGAAGAAGAAGAAGAAGAAGAAGAAGAAGAAGAAGAAGAAGAAGAAGAAGAAGAAGAAGAAGAAGACTAATATTAATCATGATAGCAAGATCCTGTGGAAATTCCCCGGCGCGTTCTACACCAGTCTGTATAATTTACAGAAAATAATAAAATTCCTTTTGAAATAATAAATGTCAATAGTATGAAGAAAAAATGACTCTTTTAATTGTCATTTTTAGCTAATGTTTCTTTAGGTAAAAAAAAAACGAATATCTCTTCTACATTTATTTATTTTAAACAGAGGCAATTTAATTCTTTTTAAAACAATGATAATTTGCTGTCTTCTCACCGTAGAAAATAATTGTCAGCTAAACATTCTTTAAATCAATAAACCGAATGTGATATTTTTAATGTATTTAGCTAAAGGTGTTCTGTTTTAGTCGACGGGACGACATAATTTGATTTTGAAAAAAATCGGAACTTTTCCCTTAGCGACATTACCAATCACCGGGCGATCTCAGTTTGGTATGTGTCTACAAGGTAATAACATACGCACGAACATGAAATGACTTAGTGTATTATTATATAAAGTAGCAAAAATATTCTCCCTCTGGTAGCGTATTTTGCTAGTATATATGACGAACGAACATACACTACACTGCCCCCAAAGGAGAAGGCAATGCATGGGAGAATGGTCTAATCACTACATAACAGATACTACACTATCAACCCACCCCCAAAACGAGTCGGCAATGCCTGGAAGGATGATATAAACAAATACTACACCACCTCCACCAAAAAAGGAAAAGGTAATGGCTAGGAAGAATGGTATCATGATAACAGAACAGAGTACTACACTGCCCCCTGAATCGATCATTGAAAGATAGTAATAGTATAGTTTCAGTTGCAAACAGAGAGATAGCAAATCTACATTAGACCAACATTAATTATATTTTAGACTCGTCCTCACATCTCTGAGAGAGGCTTTGTGCGTCTGTTGGTAAGTCACGCTTCGGTTTCAAAATTGCTTTTTTCATCAACAAACGTTAAGCTTAATGGATGCATCTTAGATCATATGTAGAAAAAGCCCCACCAAAATAATTCTATACCCACTCAAAAAAACAGACAAAGTGCGGATTGTAATAATAAAAAATGTGTTATTACCCAAGAGGATGGAATTCATTAATGTCATTGAATATTTGCATAAAACGATCGTTTTCTTTATATTTCACATAAACTCACACAATTGTTGACTATTCCGCGATATGTTTCACAATGGCGTTTATTCTACATTTTGTGCAGCCTAACCCTACCCTAACCATAACCCTAACCATACCCTAACCCTAACCCTAACCCTAAACCTAAACCTAAACCTAACCCTAACCCTAACCCTAACCCTAACCCTAACCCTAACCCTAACCTAACCCTAACCCTAACCCTAACCTAACCCGACGATCAAGGAACAATTCCGTAAAAATTTAGATGAATCTGTCCGGTCCGCATCTTTTTGTTAAGGATAATGGCAATTTAAATGTCAAGTGAGCCGTACTACAACTAGGAAGAAGAGTGGCTGGAATACCCGATAGCGCCATAGCCTTCTAACCTAACTTTTTCAAGAATAAACTAAATCAAAAAAATTATTTCCTGTACTCCCAGTGCCTATTTTCTATGGTATTAACTACAGTACGAAAAACATGAATCTGCTCATTATTTAGTTGTGCGATACCATCCCGAACAATTGATGCTTTCTCATTCGGTTAATAACTAATTTCATGTGTCCATGCAGTAATGTCCGGGTGTGTATTAGATCGATCAGATTAAGTAAGACCCAATTTTGTTAGTGTTTTACCATTGATTTCATAAGTCATACTTTCGATATGAACAAGGGCCATAAATGCTTCTTTCTGTGAATCTCAAAGTGGTTTGGGATTAGACACTTCACATGTAATCAACATGATGGCAAACAAATGTTTAAAATTACATGCTGTTTGAGAAATAAATGCTTCCTGTAAAGTAGCATCCCAGTGGTTATCATCCTCAAGTACTCCATGTGCACTACATGCATCCCTGAATGTATTCATAACTTGACTGTAGTAACACTTATCTCATTATTGTAAACACGCGTTCCAGCACGCTTCACTACAGATCTGACATTTAAAAAAGAAAAAACAGTCTCTTCGATAACGCCAGAAGATCGTCGATCTTCGGCTACGCGGTTAGACTTCGACCATGAAAGAAAAGAAGAAAAATAGCAAAAATATTCTCTGTATTACCATGAATAGGATTTTATAAAACCGAACATTTGGATTTTTTTTTAAAATGATTTAATAAATATTTCATTTATTTGAAAAAATTTCGCGTCAAGTGGTCTGGTTTATAAAATTTCAAAGTTTATATATATATATATATATATATATATATATATATATATATATATATATATATATATATATATATATATATATATATATATATATATGTGTGTGGGGGGGTGGGGGTGTTTATCTACATACGTATACTTATACTTTCATGGTCGAAGTCTAATCGCATAGCCGAAGATCGACGATCTTCTAGTGTTATCGAAGGGGCTGTTTTTACGGGAATCGTCAGTGTAAAGAAGAATTATTCACACTAATTACCGGACTCAAATCCCGGAACACTAGTCATGTTTCAGACTCAAATTCCAACGTCTTAGCCTAAACGACCGTTGTTAATCAGCGAGAGATTAATCCTATTTCAAGGCAGCTGTCGTAAAGTGTTCTACTATTGAAAAAAATCATGCACTATATATATATATATATATATATATATATATATATATATATATATATATATATATATATATCAGAAAGACTTATCTTTGCCCAAAGATTGTCCTTTTTCTCTCATCCCATAATACCATATTACCATTTTAATTTTACGTTATATAATATTCGATTTCTATTGACCTGTTGATATGGCGTGTAAGTACAGTAACATTAAGTGAAACACTTTTCAATAAGTTTGTAGTGCTTAACCATCTCAACTACATGAGGTGTGTCCTATATAATGCCCCTTAAAACCTCTTTGAGGAATATTTATTAATTGATGTGTTATACCTATTGTTAAATTTCACAAACATTGGAGGTATCTTAATTTTCACGAAGAGCTCCCACTCCCTCTTTGCCCATGTGCATGAAACTAAATGAAATGAAATATATACCACAATACTCACCTTATGCCTAAAAGTTGTGTTTCAAAAATTATAATGATCTGTTAATTAGTTCAGGAGTGAATCATGTATATACAAATAGATAAACATATACGCATACCTAACGTATATATATATATATATATATATATATATATATATATATATATATATATATATATATATATATATATATATATATATAAAAGTTGTACAAATACAATATTTATTAAAACATTAGATGTTCAAAAGCAAAAAGGGGTCTCGTTATCCTTAATCCATGTATTTTCTAATTTTTTCATCAGAGTATAAAAATCTGTAACGTAAATATTACAGGGAATGTAAATATTGTATTTGTACAACTTTTATTTTTATCACTCATTTTCTGTATATATATATATATATATATATATATATATATATATATATATATATATATAGGTGGCCGACAACTTTAAAGTGTACTTAATACGAGTCGACTCGAAGAATATAAGTCTACTTGTTTGGGATAAAGTGTATGTATATTTGATCAGACAAAAAACAAAAGCAAATTCCTCGGCCTTTTGGCCAAGCGGTGTATTTGTTCCGATGGATACTACACTCTGTATGCCGGTACCGTCGAACTTTCGGACCTTGATTCCGCCTGTCTGAGATATTGTCCTGTGCAGTTCTACGAGGTCCAACCTCCCAAGCTTTGCTTTCCCACCCTTTGAGAAGAGATTAGCTTATTGCTAATAGCCTGAGGCGCCAATACCAAGGAATGCCGACGATGCCGCCCAGGCATTTTTTGTAGGCCAGAGTTTTCTTCATCTAAGTCGATGGTTTTATAATTCTACTCTCCTGACCTTGTGTCACATCTTACCGCTGTTGGAGGTAGATAAATACCATCCTTGGCCTTTTGGCTCAGTTCAGAGTGTAGTATCTGTTTCGATGTATGCTATACTCTGTAGATCGGTACCGTCTTGGCCTTAGGGTCTTGATTTCGCCGTTCTGTATTGTCATGCGCAGTTCTTGGAGGTCAACCTTACCAGGCTTTGCCCTTTGTCCTTTGAGAAGGGTTTAATTTATTGTTAATAGCCCGGGGCGCCCAACCGGGAAATACCGACAGGACTGCTTAGACATTTTTGGTTGGCCAGAGTGTTCTTCCTCTAGGGCGCTGGCTTTTCAATCCCACTTTCCTGACCTTGTGTCAAATCTTACCGCTGTGGAAAGTAGGTAAATACAACAACAAAAAACTACCAAAAACGGGATAGGACAGCAACGTATTCAGCATATGACACAAAATAGTGTGCTACACTCTGTATACCTGCGTGTGCATTAAAGACAATATATTTTTCCTACAAAATTGGATGTGAGGAGCCAACAAATACAACTAAAGAGGCCTTCAGCGCTCTGTCGGAAGTATCTCTTCCACCCTCATCTTATCAGACTTTTATGTATTCAGGTCCGACGGTTCGGAAGTAGGTAACGCTGGTGCTGCATGAAGCTGATTACGACTGCGGGTTCGATCATCGTAAAATATGTCCACATCTATGACCAACAAAACTTATTAACTTTTGTTTCTCAATTTGACCTTAATAAGATTTGCGTAATTACTTTCCATCCATTAATCATTTTTTTTTCTATTCTAATCAATTTTTTAATCATTTCAGAAATGCTTTTTTATCATTTCTCACAAAGTTGAACTTCTCACAGAAGTCTGACACGATAATAAAAAAAGCAAAAAACATGTGGTGTTCTCTAGCAATAAACCTCCGCTTCTTTCGGGCACAATTGCAAGCCACCTATTGTTCTCGCACCAAGACGTTTACCATTGAGTATTCGCTGATAATGATCAATGGCTTTTTTCTAGAATTTAACTAACGATAGGCCTCCTCGCGTCTCCAATACATCCATGCCCTTCCAGTCTATGTCTGAATGTTCGTGTAATTCTTTAAAAACCTCCGCAACTACTTTCTCTGATACAAAGCGATTTTTGTTCTTCTGAATTTTCAGAAGGGTGGGGCGTCTAATTATAGTATTTTTCTTATACATCTGTAATACGGTGTGGGGTCATATTCGATCCACACAATATGTCCTTTGTCCACTTCGTCGAAAGAACGTTGTGATGTGGCAGCCGAAGTTTCTTTCTTCCTTTCTCGCTATGTACCTGCAAATAAAATAGTTTTAACAACCTTGTTTCTTAATGGCTTATGTCCTTTGATATTTCATTTTCTCACAGCTTCCCATTCTCACAAATTTCTTGAATGTAATTGACGATAAGCCTCCTCGGGGTCCCAGTATTCTTATGCCTTTTTAAGTTGAATTTTAATGGTTTTCGAATTCATTTCAAACCCTCCGCTACTATTCTCTGTGATACGATCTGATATTGGTGCTTCTGCATTTTTAGGGGGAGAAGTGTAGGATTATAGTATTTTTCTTATATATATTTAACACAGTGTTGAGTGTTATTCAATCAACACGGTATGTACTTCGCCCATTTCGTTTAAAACCAATTGGTTGTCTCTTTGAAGTCGCAGTATTGATGTGACAGCCGAGGTTTCTGTCTTCCTCTTTTGTCTGGTAGTTGAAATAATGTATAACTTAAAAGAAAAAACACTCCAATCACCTTATTTCGTAATGGTTCATGTCCCTTTATATTTTATTTTCTCACAGCAATGCAGGGTTACACATCAGCTCCTCATTTTTACGCTAACATGTTTAACACTGAGTTCTTGCTGATAAAAACAGATGACATTTTCTAGAATGTAAGTGACGATAAACCTCCTACGGGTTCCAGTATTCTTCGTGCCTTTTCAGTTTATGGCTGAATGGTCTTTAAATTCTGTCAAACCCTCCACAACTATTCTCTGTCATACGAACCGATATCGGTTCTTCCACAATGTTTTAAAAGGGGCGCATTATATTATTTTTCTTATATATCTGTTACATAGTGTGAGGTGTTCTTCTTCGATCCCCACGGTTTGGTCGTAGTGCACTTTTGCAGCCGAAGTTTCTGTCTTCCGCTCTCGCTTGGTAGCTTCAATAATATATAACATACAAGAAAAAATCCAACAAACTTGTTTCTCAATTACTCATGTTCGTTTGGTGATTTACCCCCCCCCCTCTCTCTCTCTCTCTCTCTCTCTCTCTCTCTCTCTCTCTCTCACACACACACACACACACACACACACTACAGTGTAAGGTTACAGATACGCTTCCCATCATCCTCTCTTGCTCGATTTAAACGTATACGGAGATTTGTGAAATGCGGCCGAACCCAATCAGCTGACCTTTCTTCCTCGATACGTGTCACTTGGGACTTCCTCCTATAATGCAACTTCATGTACACGTAGCTCTAATTCTACTTATAACTTCTAATTCATGTTTACATTATCTTACTTAATTTTAATCTTATGTGGATAATTATACCATATTTTTACACACACGCATCTAAATGTTGCTACATATTTACCTAATAAGACTCAGTTCTATTGGGTTACTATATATATTTCTAGTTGTGTTTACGAGTTGTTATATTATTTCAACTTACTTATAGTAAGCAAGTGTAACCTGGCTATCCGGGTTTGTTTCTGCACACTAGGATTTTATCTAATATATTTTTATCCGTATTTATGATGTGAATCCTCACTTTGATTCCAATTTCTCCCATATAGCTTCACACAAGAACGCGATCGAAATAAAATAGATAAAAGCCAAGGTATACAAGAGCTAGAAAAACAAACAAATATAGACTCTGTGGACAAAGGACAACATAGCAAATCTCATCATAAGTGAATGCAACAAACTAACGCTAAAAATATATACAAATAGGCGTTACTGCATCAGCAAGATAGTCCACTGTCATTTTTACAGGTTTTCTACAGTTATTGGTATCACGCTGGTTTTTATATTCCCTACTCCATTCAACTCTGTGGCAGGTTCAATGTATTAAGTTACATTTAGTTTTATTCTGTGATCGGCTGGCACGTCGACATCTATTGTTTAGCAGAGTTTTTCTTTATTGTTTACTATGACCATGTCTGGTATTCTTGCTTGTATTAGTTTGTTTATATTTCAATACTCCATAGAATTGTATATCGTTTCTTTTCCAAAACTGACTTTGGTTTCCAGCTATACCATTAGTCTGTATATTCAAATTGTAGTCATTTGCGCTGTTCCCATTGAACTATCTTCCTAATACCTATTTTTATATTCGTTTTGCATTAGCTTGCTGCACTTACTTATGATGAGGTTTACTATGTCGTTCTTTTGCCAACAGAGTCTATATTTGCTTTTTTCCTGGGTCTTTTTACTCTAGCTTTTATGTAGTTTATTCCGATCGAGTTGTTTGAGCTGCTGTTGGTAGCGATCCTATTTAATATTATTATTATTATTATTATTATTATTATTATTATTATTATTATTATTATACTCACTAGGAGTTTTCACACAAGTAATTATCAATGATTGCTAAGTGACAATAACACTTTCTGTTTCCTGGAACCTGGGTAACAAGTCTCCTCATATTCCCAGCACTTTCCGCCTCTTAGGATAACCACTGCAAATAATTTAGCATTATCGGAACAGCCGTTTACCATTTATTTCTTAACACTAATCGTTGACCTCTTCTTAAATTTGAGCAGCAATAAGTCTCCCCAATATTTTAATACTCTTCCTATCCTTCCACTGGAGTTTTGATTACTACTCTCCCCTCTCGGTCTTTCCATCCTTGACCCTACACGACCATTTTGTATAGTACCCGTCTATGTTGGTGCCACGACATATGTGTAGGGAATGTCAGGGTTTTTGTTTGCTTTTTTTCAGATATTTCACCCCAAATAAGGTCGGACGCCACTGTCGACGTAAGGGGCTACTGAGAATTATGGAGTAGGTTTTGGGTGTCATCCTTAGTTGGGAGCTGTTCAACGAGATGTCTGTTTCCATTAGTGTTAAACCTCTGAATGTCACTAACGTCGGGAAACAGTGAGTAGGGATAGAGTTCCAGAGGCCGGTAGCACGAGGAAAGAAGCTGCTGGAGTATAAGGCTCTCCGGCATCTGGGAGATCTCCACAGTAAATGGATGGGACCTAGCAGATCGTCGGGTTGTTCTAGTGTATTTGCGTCGAGGGGGGTGGGCACTAGAGCAGCTAGTTCATCGAAGCACAATTCATCGAAGTATTTGTAAAACAAGCACAAGGATGCAACATTGCGACGATGGGACAGAGGCTGGAGCTTGGTGGATAGTGAGGGACCTATTAAGTTGGCGACCTTTTTTTGAGACCTTGTCTAAGAGGGAGAGACTTGTGGATGATGCACCAGCCCAGATGTGACAACCATACTCCATACATAGGCGGATGGTGGCTTTGTAGAGATACAGGATAATGTCAGGTGTGAGGAGTTTACTAGCACGGTAGATGGAGTCTACCTTCTTTGCAGCAGCCTTAGCAATGTCTTCAATGTATTTGTTCCAATTCATGTTACCTGTGAATGTTAAGCTGAGTAGTTTGAATGTTGAACTCTCGGGTAGGGTGTTATTTGCCATGGCAATCGGTGGTTGAAGAGGTTTCTTGTAGTTATTGAAGGAAAGGTTATGTGATTTCTAGCTGTTTCAGTTCTCTTGTATTCGTGTATTGTTTTTTCTATATTTTTTCATTATTATTATTATTATTATTATTATTATTATTATCATTATTATTATTATTATTTGCTTTCCATTGTTAATCATATACCATTGTCGTTTATCTTTTTCTTTGTAGTGTGATCCGATTCATGGACTTGGATTTCGGCGAGGCTCTTACAAGTGCGTCTGCAAAGATTCCTTCTACTTCCCAAACGTCACATCAAAGCATCGATACTTTTTTGGCACGGATGTCGAGCATGAATATGAAAAGTCAAAGAGGGTGAGTATTTTGCTATCATTTCAATTAAGCTGCGTCCGTTACTTCCTCACTAGTTATTACGACTTGATATTCAATGTATAAATAGCTGCACACGTGTTGGGAATATCTTATTTAAACACACGTTATAACAATGTTCATGGTCGGGAAAGAAATGTAAAAGGGTAGTAGTTGGTTAAGCAAATACATCTCTTTATATTTACAGTTGCCGGCATTATATTAGTAACGCCGACTAGATATAGAAGGCTTGTTACAAATGAAATGAAAATGTATGAAAATATGCATAAATAATGTAAGTTAGAAAAATTAATCTCCAATAAAATAAATGCACTGTTCCATAACACAACAAAAATACATGCGAGTAAAAGTGTGAATGAACTCGTTTACAAATAAAATGTTTGTGTATTTGCCCATATCTGGGAGTTGTTTTATTTTGGTAAAAAAGAAATCCTAACAGACAACCTCCGTTAGCATTTGAAAGTCATGCTAAGAAACAGCGATCCGAACCATATCCAATAGGTTAGAAAACCGCGCCAATAAAAAAAAAGATTGTCATTTTTTTAATGTTTGACTCCATGGTAGACGAAAATACCAAATCACACAAGCGTGGCACATTCTGGTACTAGAACCAATTATCTCCAAGGAGACAAAGACTGGTTTTAATAAAGAGAATATATAAGCCTTTATTATTTTCTAGTCTATAAAGCGAAACGTTTTAATCGCATTATTAGTATTGGTGTATCCAAGACTAGGCGGGAACCACTGGAGTGGGTGACGTTTGAACAAGATGGAATTGAGAAGAAATGCGCAAGACGATACTGGTATGTGTATTGCTTTTCTTTTTCTCCGGACTATTGTCCTCGTTGTTGTTATTTATTCGTTTGTCGACTACGTTTCGGTCGATGTGTGTTCCGACTTTCTTCGGGGTTGTTTTTCCGGTGTTCAAATAAGAATTAACACGGGTGTATTGTAAATGTTGATGTTTCGGGTACGCTTAAATCGAATGGCCATTTTCAAAATTATGCCGTTTCGTGCCAATATATTTTTCAGAACTCTCGTAAATTATTAAATCAAATTTACTCAATTAGATTTAAAATAGGATCCGCTAATTAGTACTTCAGTAGGAAACGCATGAGTAAGTAGTAGTAGTTGTTGTTGTTTTTGTTGTTATAGTTGCAACACTTGTAATAGTAATATCTCATCTGTCTATAAACCACTCTGCATTTCAATGGTGCTTCATGCCAAATGTGGATCAGTTCTGCCCAATAGTTTTGGAGCTAATACGTGTGTATTGCTTTTAGCATTAGCAGTAGTATTTCATTTACTTTTGTGCGCTCCAAACAAAGTATATTGCCACTGAAGCGTAATGGGCTACCGTGATAAGGGCCAAATTTATAAGGTAAACATGGCTTGGGAGTTAGACAGCAAGATTCTGCGCAATTCTGTCGAGTAGTTTCAGACCCTATAAGTAACAAACAGACAAGCACCGATCCTTAATTGTAATATCACTTAAGAGTTAATTCCACTTGTCCTGTACTTTGCCAGGTTTATATTTAAGAATATTAATACACATGCGTCCGCATTTTTCAGTCTAGTATATATATATATATATATATATATATATATATATATATATATATATATATATATATATATATATACATATTGTTTTTTCCTCTTAGAACACCCCTGGATTCTTAATAGTGTTTTATTCGAAATTCAGCGCAATTCTGTCGGGTAGTTTAAGAACCTCTAAAATCTTTAATTGTAATATCGTTTTTAATTTTTTGGTTCTTATATTGTAATCCGACATTAGAGAGTGAACAATCATTACTCTGGACACTTGATTTATGTTCGTGATTATAAAGATAGCTTCGGGTTATGATTGATTAAGGTTCAGAAGATGAGTTCACGCTGTCATGTCCAGGGTCAGAGATGATAGTCCCGCGCGAAGATGACTTAATCCATAATAATATAAAGCTTTTATGAACGATCTTACTTGATTTCTTTTTAAGGCGCGTAGAATGCAAAGGTTTTCAGCTGCTCCGATGTTTAACAATAGATTGTAAAGCGATTGTAAAACTCCATTGTTTCGGCTTCGGGAGAACTTTGTTTTTTCTATGTGTTTGGCCTGTCGCCCGCCAATCTTCTCCTGTAGATGTCAAACATGAAAATGTCGCTTATGACTGTGTTAAGAAGGACTAGAGTTATGTGTGTCCCGAGACAATTGCATATCTACTCTCACTTCTTTATCCGGGTTTCTATAAGTAGAGTTTTGAGATTTAGTTTTGAATGATTTCAATCAAAAAAATGTTCCGAATGAATCGGTTCACAGATCATAGATTACCATTCCCTAATTAAAAAGAAAAATACGATGAATATAATTGTTTACTTGAGAAATAAATACCGATGATTAAAATTGTAATTATAGTCCAATGGTTAAAGGCGATTTGGAACAAAATAATAAAATGCATACAGATTATGGTCCTTTTCATAGTTTTCTTATGCGTCAATCCATGAGCTACGGTGTGTTCAAAGGGTTAGAGTTAGGGTTAGTTCAAAAGGGTCAAGCAGAACGGTTTTATACGATCTCGCATCCATCGAGTACAAACGTACAGACTCAATTACCTTAAGAATATAAATATGCAGACAGATTATATTGAAAAAAAAGACAATTCGTAACAATTGCATTTCTTTTTTTATCAAATGGACAACTTGAATACGCACACAAAAGGTCAAAGAATACGAGTCCTAATACAAACATACACATACAATAATTCGTATACATACACATGCCCGTAAAATACCAGGTGCATATAAAAGAAATTGTTCATATCTGCCGTTCAAAATATTTAGATGATGACTTTTGTTTATTTTGCTTATTTTTTTGCTAACGGCCAGATTAAATGTACGGATTCTCAAATCACAGGATTCAACTTTCTTTTCCCTTCTGATTGAATCGCCGATAGCAGTCAAAATTAATGGTCAACATCATTAGACTTCCTTGTTCCGACATTTACCCCCTCGTCTTTCTCTCTATCTCTCTATCTCTGTGGCTTTCTCTATATATATATATATATACCCCGTGCTCTCTCTTCTTCTATTTAGTATAGATTGAAAAAGAATCAGTTTTATGTTAGAAACGACGATACACTTCGTTTTTTTCATGTCTTGTTTTATTTACTCTATTCGTTGTTTTATCTTGTTTTTCATTATTTGTACTTTTCTTTTCTTAATCCTGATTGAATGAGTAACATCCAGATTCATTTCATCTATTGAATAACGATTAGTCTCTCACATCGAAATAGAAAAAGAATTTACGCTATATATATATATATATATATATATATATATATATATATATATATAATCCAGGTAAAACATCCACAGGGTAGTAATCCAAAGAATTTAAACCGGGTTTATAAAAAGTACTCAATATCAAATAGAGCTTTTACATATGATTATTTTTATTTACACAGACATGTACAACATCTGTGACACTGGCATGTCGATGTTATCGATCAACAGCTATTATAAACTGATATCTCATCAGGCAGAGTTAGAATCCGATCTTAACCTTATCTAAGTTTCAGATCGGATTCTGACTCTGCCTGATGAGATCTCAGTTTATAATAGCTGTTGATCGATCTTATCTACGGTTAAGATCGGATTCTAAATCTACCTGATGAGATCTCAGTTTATAATAGCTGTTGATCGATAACATCGACATGCCAGTGTCGCAGATTTTGTACATGTCTGTGTAAATAAAAATAATCATATATATATATATATATATATATATATATATATATATATTTCTTTTTAAAGTTAGGTATGTTTATATGTTTATATATTTGTAGGTAAAGTTTTCACTTTTAAACTAATAAACCGATCATTATAAAGTTTGAAACACAGATCCCAACCGTAAGGGGTCAACATGTGGTTATATTTAATTTCATTTAGTTTCATACAAAACGGGTAAAAAGCGTGTGGAAACCCTTTTTGAAACTTCAGATACTTCCAATGTCTTTGACATCAATTAAAAAATATTCACTCTTTTTAGTATTTTAAATGTTTTAGGGGGCATAATATGTGGACAATCACCCATTTGCAAATTGAAATATTTCAGATTTGCATCGTATTTGATCCATAGTTATGAGACACCAATTAAGCAAGAGTCACTGAATTACCATTAAGTGTAACTCTTAAATTTCAGACAGATTCTAAACATACAGTTTCGTATCATTATATCTTGATTTAAATCTCCGTAAACGGACATAAAAGTGGTGCAAAACTGTTCTGTTTGGGGAATTTGAATTACCCGTCCTGCGATGGATATTCTTCTACAATATATATATATATATATATATATATATATATATATATATATATACAGGGTGGCGCAAAAGTCGCGCATTGGTTTGTTTAGGTGATAGAAACTACAACATTTAAAGTAATTTACTAGGCTTTTCTGATAAATAATACATTTACTTGGTAATTTTGTTTCAGTAGTTTTTAAAATAATATCCTTTAAATGGCCACCATTTTCGGCCTCACAAAGACGGGCTCTAGTTAGGGCATTTTCCATTACAGTCCTTAGAATAACTGGCTCTAGTTCTTGGATTTCATGTCTGATATTGTTTTTAAGCTCTTGAATCGTTGTAGGCTTGTTCACATATACCCTTTCCTTAAGATAACCACAAAGGAAAAGGTCAGGGGCTGTTAAATCCGGTGAACGTGAAGGTCAGTTAAAATAAGAAAATCTGCTAATTAAGCGCTCGCCAAACAATCCCCTTAAGAGCGCCATACTTTGTCGGGCAGTGTGGGCAGTAGCTCCATCTTGTTGGAACCACATTTCTAGCTTGTCCTGAACAACTGGCCTTAAAAAAAATTTCAATTATTTGTTGATATCGCTGTGCAGTTATCGTCACCGCGACACCTTCTTCGTCTTCAAAGAAATATGGACCGATCACTCTTTCCGAGGTAACACCACACCATACGGTACATTTTAGTGGGTGTAATTCACGCTGATGAACGGTTCTTGGATTTTCAATGGCCCATATTCTGCAGTTTTGCTTATTTACGAACCCGTTCAGATGAAAATAGGCTTCGTCGCTCATTATCAGCTGATGGATGAACTCATTTTGTTCTCTGGCTAATTGCTGAATGTGAACAGCATAAGCTATGCGGGATTGCAAATCTGTAGGTTGTAATGCCTGTACCAATTGAATTTTGTATGGAAACAGATGCAATTCACGTAAAATTCTTTGAAGTGACCTTCTGGACATCTCAATCTGAGTGACTCGTCTTCGAGTAAGGTGTCTGGATTTTCAGCAATGCTATCCTCAACGGGTGCTACATTTTCCGCTGTCCGTACTGAACGTGGTCTGCCAGATCGTGGAAGATCACTGACTGAACCCTGCTGCCGAAATCGGGCCACAAGACGATCAATTGTTGTCTGACTGGGAGATTGTCTGACATTATAATGCCGACGATAGGCTCTTTGGGTTAAGGTTATTCAACGATGGTTTCGGAAGTAAAGTTCAATAATTTTAGTTCGTCGTTCAGTGCTATATTTTTCCATGATAAATTATCAATGTTTATATCTGTAATATTCTGAAAAATAAGGAGAAAATTTGATTAAATGTGAAAGTTGTTACTGGTTCAAACTAATGCGTGACTTTTGCACCACCCTGTACATATATATATATATATATATATATATATATATATATATATATATATATATATATATATATATATATATATATATATATATATATATAGTGAGAGAGATAGAGAATGATAGACAAATAAACAAGAGGATGAAATAGACGAGTAAGATAAGATGTTTTTTTACGTTAAACTTAAAACATCGGTTTTGTCATATATATATATATATATATATATATATATATATATATATATATATATATATATATATATATATATATATATATATAATGTTATCAGGAAAAGATAAGTTTACAAAGCTTTGTTATTTAATAAAAGTATAAATTTTAAAACATCGGCTATGTCATATATATATATATATATATATATATATATATATATATATATATATATATATATATATCAAATGTGATCAGGAAAGATAAGTTTACAAAGCTAGTTAAAATAAATAATAAGAAATAAGAAATTAGTCTCCCTTCTCTTCTCTCCAGTCTTCTCTCGCTTTCAGTCTTTTGTGTTAACTAGTGGAAATGCTAATGGTGGTGCTATTACCTCATGTGTATAATTGATTATTCATATTTTTGAATTCTTTCCTTTTATTATTAGTTTTAACTGTTGATAAACAGAGAGAGAGTTATCTAGCGAGAGTGATAGATACTGCATAAAATATGAACGGGGGAGAAACCATATACAGTGAGAGAGTGTGAAAGGGATACATAGAAACTTAGGAAGAGATTGGTCACTTAGTGCGTTTATTTACTAATTGTGACTAATTAGAACAATTAAACTTCACGGTTTTTCAAATATAACTCAATCCTAAAACTGAGGAATATTTCAGCGTATATTTTTATTATTGAAATATATAAAAAGGCGTTAAAGAAACAACTATTGATTATCTCTACTTTAGTATAATAATAGGCTATGTTTTATGGAAACCTGGATCAGACAGTCTGGTATTATAATGAATTTTGAGCAGAGAGAGCACGTTGTTGAATCAACAATGGCCCTTTATGAGATGATCAGTTATTTTCAAAGGTAACACACTGTATCTCTATCTATTGGTTTATAATCTGATTCACAGTTCAGGGAGAGTAATTAAGATTCTACCAATATGTCTGCAAGTTTATAAGGTTCAAAGGAATGACTATCTTAAAATAAATATTTTTATGTAAATTATTTAATTTGAAGTGATCGTGTTCGGTTAAGTTAGTATGTGTAACTTTGAATATGTGAATGTGAGTTAAAAAAACAAAATTATGGGAAAGAATTATACTGAGAAAAATTAGTATGGTCAACAATGAATTATTTATTTACTTCCTACAGTTGGGAAAAAAGGATTTACTAAAGAATTTTCGCTTATATATATATATATATATATATATATATATATATATATATATATATATATATATATATAATCAAATATGAAACTAAAAGTGTACTTTTAGTAGATAGAACCTATAGTGAAATAATTTAAGATCAATATACGAGATAGAGCAATTATAAAGATAGATGAAATAAGAGGGATAAACATGTACGAATGACAAATTTATTTCAATTTCGATTGTTCAAAGCAAGGTTTACTCGGTAATAAAAACATGTTTATTATTCTTTTCTTTAAGCCAAGGCTGTTCAAAGATCAAAATCTTATCATCAGAGGAATTACATAGATAGATAAGTTGGCGGTGGAAAAGCCAAAATTCAAAATTTGAAAATTATTAAATAATGTAGAGTGAAAAAAAAGTTCGTGTAAAAAAGATATGGGGAAAGTCCAGTTGGTAATTGTCCGTTGATGAGGTGTCCAATGAAAGGAGATTTACGGATGGAAAGGGAAGGTTTTCGTGAAGGCAAGAGCTGATAACGACATACGTCTTTAAAAATGTTTGTCTGTTGTTGGAAGCCCAGGGAGTATCACTGTCGCAATTTCGCAAATGAAATAACCCTGACAAGTTTATCTCCCTTTATTTATTACCATTCTGAATGTCATTATTTACTAGCTAATACTTCCCCTTTTGAGTTGTGTGCTTTTTTACATGTCCTGACTTGTATTGGATTCAAACGATTTTGTATGCGAACAGACCTCCTTGGTAATGTCTTTAGTTGAGTTCGATGTGCTTCCTTTTGGATGATTGGGGTTCATTGTTGAGGCAAATCAAATTATTGAACAGTATTTCCAATGAGAAAGTATCTTTCTGTGTATTGTGTGTGCCTTGCATGTCAGTCTCTGTATGCCAGTCGCAACTGGTTTGCGTGTCGAACCCAAACAAAAGACTGCACATTCACGTCATAAATGACATTTTCGCTCTTTCGTAAAATGTGACCACACTGTGTCCACTTTTGGTTACCATTCCGATAGTCACATGTTAAGACTTTCTGGTTTGAAAGTGCGTGTTACTGTACCATGATGGCGGTTGAACTGCCGCTCAATATGTAAGTTTCTTCTGGTGAGAAGTTTGCGCAGCTGAACGAATGGCATCCATTGGTAAACGTACCTTCCGGTTCAATAGAGCTTCAACTGGTGAACTACCATTAGGGGTATTTGGGTTAGGAGTAGTTCTATAACTTGCAAGAAACATCTCTAGTATTTCTGAAGGAGTTCCCTCCCCTTTGAGTTTTAAGAGTGCTCTCTTAAATGTATCCACAAAACGTTCGACCTGATCGTTTGATTGAGGGTGAAAAGGTGGAGTAAGGATGTGTTTGATACTGTTCTGCTTGCAGAAATCTGTGAATTTTGCTGAAGTAAATGACATGCTATTGCCATAAAAAATCGTCTCTGGTACTCCAAATCTGCTGAAAATATGTTGCAATTTTAAGTTTGTTTCCTTAGAGGTAATGCGGTTTATTGGAATAATCTCAGGCAATTTACTGTAGGTATCTACTAGTAGTAGAATATATTTTCCATTAATGGGTTTTTCTAAGTCAATATGAAGACGTGACCAGGGTGAATATTGAATAGGCCAAGCAAACAGTTTAGCTTTTCTTGGAGCCTTTGCAGCTAACTGACATTTTGAACAGTTCTGGCTCAGTGTCTCTAATTGTTTGCCCATGTTTGGCCAGTAGACGTAGCTATGTACTAAAGCTTTCAGTCGGCTAACACCTTGGTGTCCAAAGTGAAATTGTTTTAAGACACAATTTTGCAATTTTAAAGGAACAATAATACGTTCTTCTAAAAGTATAAACCATCTACCTCAGACAATGATGGTTGACGCTGAAAAAAAGTGTGTACAGTTTTTGTCTTTACATACCTTAGGCCATTTTGTACGATGAAAGTGCAACACTGATTTGAGTAAATGGTTGGAAGCTGTAGCTTCGCAAATCATTTGTGAAGTAACTAGCAGTGCTCTGACAGTTGATGAGATTACTTAAATAATATCTGGTTTCACAGAAATGACTGAATCGTTTTTGACATTGGTGTGCTTATCCATTAGTCTCAATAAAGCATCTACATGTCCGATTGCATCAGTTGAATTGTATCTGATGGAGAAATCATAATCCAACAGCATAGTAGCCCATCTTTGCAGACAGTTAGCTGTGTAGACAGAGATACCTTTCTTCGATCCGAAAATGCTAACAAGGGGTTTAGGATATGTGATCAAGGTAAAGTTACGTCCAGATATCACCTTGTGAAAGAAAACTTGTAGAAAAAATTATCGCCAATACTTCTTTCTTTATCTGATTATAGTTTCGCTCGGCAGGTGGCAGTAATCTGGATGCATAAGCTATTGCTTTTTGGCTGCCATCGAGAAAGCTATGTGAAATGACAGCTCCAACACCATAACCAGAGGCATCGGAAACAACAATAATATCCATGGATTGGTTGTAGTGTGTGAGCACAATGTCTGAAGAAAGTAAAGATTTAATCTTATTAAAGACAGATTGACACTCAGTGGTCCATTTCCATGTTACATCCTTTTTTCAAAAGATTGTTGTGTGGTGCACGAACTCGATGAAGTTCTGGTAAAAATGCACTGTAGTGGCTAACCATTCCAAGGAAAGAGCGTAATGTTTTAATTGCTGATGCCGACATTTTTTATGGCTGAAATATTTTCTGGGTCTGGTCGTCGACTATTTCTGTCAAAAATCAATCCCAGGTATTTAATTTGTGTTCGAAAAAATTCACATTTTTCCGCCTTTACATGGAATCCATATTTCTGCTGAATTCTCTCAAATGTAGAAATCAAACGTTGTAGAAGTTCTTGTTGTATAGCACCTGTAACGATGATATCGTCGATGAATACTGCCACTCCTGTCAATCCGATTACAATTGCATCTATTGTTTAGTAAAATATGGATGGAACTGGTTTGACTACGAATATAATACGGTTGAATTTAAACAGTCCCTTGTGAGTGTTGATTGTCAGAAGATCTTTTGACTCTTCATCAACCTCTAAATGCAGAAAAGCCTCTGAAAAATCAATTTTCGTAAAACAAATTCCACCATTTAATTTTGCGAAAAACTCTACTAGCAAAGGTAATGGGGTTCTGGTTCGCATTTAAACAACTGTTAATCCTGTGGAATAATTGTCACATGTTCATACTCTTCCAATCCCCTTTTTAACCAAAATAATGGAGGTTGCCTATGCGTAACAATTAGTTCGTTGTAATACTCCTGCTTGTTGCAGACGTTCCAACTCCTTGTTAACCATGTCTGGTGCTGTATAGAGTACAGGACGTTTGGGTCTAAAAATGGGGTTTGCTTCAGACTTTAATAAATTTTAAAAAAATTAAATAAACTAATTAGATAATTAGAAAATAAGCCTCTTAAGTCAATTTATAATCTACAGTTATATATTATATATTATATTCTTTTTCGCAGTTATTTAATTAGGGAGTTTATATTAATTGTTTTAAGGCCTTTTGTTATTTTCGATAATTTCAAGCGATACATTAGAGTTAATCATTCTTAACAGAAAATATGTACCAGTACTTTTTAACGCTTAAACGTTTAGATTAAAAATAATCATATTAATATGGGCCTACAATAGTGAAAGAGTTTTTTGCATAAGCTATGCAACAAGTAAGGTAGAGCACATAAATGTTTTATTTATTAAATTGAGGCTTAAATATAATTATAAATATTTGTTTGATCTACATACGTATATGTTTCATCCTTACGGGAATCGTCAGTGTAGAGAAGAATTATTCACACCGGTCGCCGATCTCGAAATCCGGAACGAGTTATATTTCAAACTCAAATTCCAATGCTTTCGCCCCTACGACTGCTGTAAACAACTCGGTAAATCAGTGAGAAATCAATCATTATTTTTAAAACAGCTGTCGTAGAGAGTTCGACTTTATAAAAGAACATTGTATTGTAGCCACGATGAGAGCTGTGTTAATACTAAAGCTACAGAGCCCAACCTAGTTTTGAGAGGCGACAAATAATTAATTATAAATATTTGTTTTTATCTGCATATGTGTATGTTTAATCCTTATGGGAATCGTCAGTGTAGATAAGAATTATTCACACCGGTCACCGGACTTGAAACCCGGAACATGAATCATATTTCAAACTCAAATTCCAAAGTCTTTAGAGAGAGATAGGCTGATACATACTATTCAGATAATATATTGTCCATGAAATCGTAATACCTTTTTTTAAGCACAGTCTAATCTAAATGGGATAACCCCCATTATTTTGGTCCAACCATGAGGTCAATCGAGACATCTGATATTCGGTTATAGAAATTACTTTAAAAAGTCAGATTTCATGCATTTCCTGGCACAATTTTGACGCTTTCAAACATTTGCTTTGCAAAATTGCCTGAATTTCTTGGCAGGTTCAAATTTGCGCCGTATTTTGCACTTTTAGCCTTTTTGATTCAACCCAATTTCAGCTCGTTCACAAGATCAGATCACTTGTTAAAGGTGTCGTTTCCGCTATCACTCAGTTTTGTTGATGCTCATCTCGGGGAAGAAAGTTCTTAAAGCATTTCTTTTGCTTCACAATTTTAAATTATCAAGGTTCTCAACAGCTATCATTATTATTCAATGATCTCTAGAAAGCCAATTTAGTATTTCTAAAATTAACATTTCCTAATTCAATTCTATTCGGTTTTTCAGTATTTCTTAGATTATTTCTATTATTTATGATTTAATATATGTGTAAGTGTGCGTATTCTGTAGAAAATTATAGTCATCGGGGTTTAGAGGTGTTAATTACTATTATTTAAAGACGCATAATATGTTTAAGCAGTCGATTTTCGCAAATTTAAGATTTTTTCAAATAATAGGTGTTAAAATTTAGTTAGGGATTTTAATGGGTGTTGAAATTGACATGTTTAAATTTGGCAAAAATTGTTCAGAATTATTTGAAGACTTGAAGTGTATATGATTTACATAATAATTTTTACGGGCTGTATATTATATATTCCTGTATATACCACATTGGCATTGCTAGTTTGAGAGTATTAATGATATCAAACGGGGTTAGTGTAAGGGGAGTGTGGAGAACAATATATATTTTCTCGGCTTGAGAAGAAGATGAAAAAAAGAAAAAAAAGAAGTACTACTACTCTTCTACTTATTATTATTATTATTATTATTATTATTATTATTATTATTATTATTCGTACTTCTACTTGAATCAGCGCATTCACCTGGTGTGGGTTGAGCCGGCTCCATCCATCATCACTACTGCGTCCCTCACGAAGAACCATCAAGCCTAATGATTTGAAGTCAACAATTGGGTGATCTCTAGACACTCGCTGTTAACACGGCGAATTCCGTAGACACAGGATCCCAGGTTGGGTTATGGGTTAGTTTTAACCATCATCAGCCAGGGTTTTCGTTTTCCAAGCTTGTATGGAAACTGGGGCAATTGCTTCGTAGATGAACTCTTCCGGTTGACGGCGGAGAGCATGATCCAGCCAGTTCAGATGTCTCGCAAGAATGGCTTGTCGGGCGAGTTAATTTTGCAGCGGAAACAACAACAACTGGTCTGATTAACAAGCTTATTGCGCCAGTAAATATGGCTCAGGACAGTTAAAGCTGAGTTGGAAGTTGTAGCTGATCCGCGGGTTATCGACGATGGAACCGTGACTGGCTGCGATGTGCATGGAAGCTTTGGACAGACTAGATAGGCCACCTAGACTTGCGACGCTGAAAATTCACTTTGAGCCGGCTCAATCCACCTCGGGTAAATATGTCACAAATCAGAGATGAGATTAATAGTATTAGTGGAAATAATAAATCAGATGTGATTGGAAATTAACATGGCCGATGTCATAGTCTCCGACCACATCCATTAGGCCAATAACACGCTCCTGTAGAGAGTGGGTCTATTTCACAACAGTACATGATGTACTATAATCAAATTAATACGTGCAATTTGTATGCTTC
The DNA here is from genome assembly GCA_963556195.1 of Sepiola atlantica. Taxonomy (NCBI): domain Eukaryota; kingdom Metazoa; phylum Mollusca; class Cephalopoda; order Sepiida; family Sepiolidae; genus Sepiola; species Sepiola atlantica. Next base: position 34,604,068 of record OY744519.1, on the reverse strand, counting down.
GTGTTGGGGACTCGTTCGCAAAAACTGCGAAGGAATCTGTAATTATCTGTATAAATACTACAGTTGGACATTCTTTTTGCGTATGTTATCACATTCCACACGCACTTAACAAAATGAGATCGCTTGATCGCCAAAGATGAAATGCAAAAACGCTGCCTACTAAGCTCCAGGTCCTGTCCCGTCGCCGCAATGTGCTTGAAACATTGTTTAGTGTGTATATAAAGGTAATTTATACAATACAATGTAAAGGTGGAAAAATATTATATTAATAAAAAGGTGGAAACTAACGAACTCATGACACCGTTATATATCTTAATTTGCTTCAGTTCGTGTTTATCCGTTACACCTCTGCATTTTAGACACTTTGTTTATTTTTATTTTTATTATATTTCGTTTGGGCATCCATAATCTTATGTCAACTTTAAAAAAGAAAAGACATTTTCAAAAAATGTCATAGAATATATAATATGAATATAATATTTATATATAAGTACTTGAACGGAATGTGCTCCGATGAACTTGCTGTAACCGAAACCGACCAACCCGACAATCAGTAAAATCCCATCCCTTCACTTATTGCAGAGGTTCCCAGATGTCGGAAATCTTATTTCCTTGACCTTCTTGCCTTTGGAGTTCACTCTCTGCTCCGTTTACCCGAGTTTGACAGGACTCACCTGAAGAAGATAAGAGGTTACATCGGTCGAAACGTTGTGAGATTAAAATCAAAGATGAGAACAGTAGTCCGAATAACTCAACTAATGCAAATTATCAATTCTCATCTCAAACATTTCGAAACGTAATGCATTAAGTTTGACGTTAAATCATAATTTAAGTGTAAAGTAATTTATAGAAGGCAAAGCAATGCAGAGGTGTAACGGATAAACACGAACTGAAGCAAATTAAGACATAGAACGGTGTCATGAGTTCGTTAGTTTCCACCTTTTTATTAATACAATATTTTTACACCTCTACATTGTATTGTCTTGTATAAATCACCTTTATATACACACTAAACAATGTTTCAAGCAAACTACATTAATCTCTTATAATTTATGTAATAAAAACGAAAATCGCATTTTAGACACTTTATGTAAATCGTTGTTGGTCCCCCTGATTTATAAAATCGGGGGACCTATGTTTTGAGGCATTTCGGTCCGTCCGTCCGTCCGTCCGTCCGTCCGGATTTTTCTCCGCAACCATCCATTAAATTTCTCTGAAATTTTGCACGAAGTTGTAAATTTGGTCAGGTTAGAAAGTGATATTCTCCGATTTTTAAAAAAAAACTGGTTAGCCCCCCAGGGGGTCAAAAGGCCCCAAAATGGCAAAAAATGACATTTTTTGCCCCATAACTTGTTACCTATCCATTCAATTTCTCTGAAACTTGGCCAAAATGTGGAGGCAATTGTTTCTAATAGAAAATAAGTATCGCTGACCTTGGAAAAAATCTGGTTCGCGCCTCAAGGTGGTCAAAAGACCCCAAAATTGCAAAAAATGACCCTTTTCTCTCATAACGTTTGATCCATCCATTCAATTTTTCTGAAACTTGGCCAAAATGTAGAGACAATTGTTCTGGATATAAAATGAACATCCTTGACCTCAGAAAAATTCTGGTTCGCGCCCAGGGAGTCAAAAGGGGGGTAAAAAATGCCCCAAATTGCCCAAATTTATTGCATTTTACACTCACCACATCGAGTCACATACAGAGGGGGACCACGCATTCGCGGCTTGTTTATGTTTATTTTTGTTATTTTTAATTTGGGCATTCATAATCTTATGTCAACATTAAAAAGAAAAGAACTTTCCAAAAATGCCATAGAATATATAATATGAATATAAAGATAAATTTCTCCTAAATATTTCATCAGATAGACCCCAAATATATCATTGTAAATTTATTTTTTACAAATATGCATGAATACATCAAGTTAATTTTTTAAGAGGTCTATGTTAAGTTGATTATTGGAGCGAAAGTAACATTAAATTTCTGTTCGGTTTTTGTATCCGTGAAAACTCCAAGAATTCCTTTTAAAAGCTTATGAAAAATAATATTTCAAATGTATAAGATACAGTCAGTCTCTTTTTAGTTTTTTTTGTTATCGATAGCTTTCTTCCTACAAAATCAATATTTTATACTAGTTTGTCGGTTCTTTCGGTGAATCGTTGCAGCATGTTCTTATGAACAAGTAAATGTAATTCGATTTAATCCATTCCTAAAAATACTTTCACTGTGTCGGAATTATTTTCATGCCAACGCTATCTTTAAAAAGACGTAACTCCGTGCTCATCAATACAAAATGACCTCGTTTCTTATGAATAAAAATTATATTTTGGGAAATGCGGTAGAGTTTAAAAACACAAACTAAGTAAAAAGACTACCGGCATTTACGGGTAGGAAAAGCTAGTAATATATGAAGTAAGATTGTTTTATTACACAATGTAACACGTCTTTTGTTTATTTGTATTTTTATTGTTTTTATATGTATTTTTTGCTACTGAATTCAAAAATCACATTCGTTTTGGCATAGCGTCGATATTTTTTTCTTAATTCAATATTTTCGCATTTTATACACAACCTTTCTCTACAGCAGTATGTTGTAAAGATAGTTACACAGCATTTAGTACTTTTTTCATATATTGAATGGTATTTAGTAAATACAATGTTAGTTAGAACAAAACAAACCATACAACTTTGCAATGTAAATGCTTTGATAACCCTTTGCTTAAGATTAGAAGTGCTTTGGCGATCGAGATTTTCTAAAGTGCACATTTTCATCTTTTCTGACAAGAAACAATATATAATCTCCCATTATCGCAGTATTGCATCGTCCTTGATATATTCTTTCCATTGTAGCGATGTCCTGATGAAATCTCCCACCATGTTCTTCACTGATATCACCCAAGTTTTCGGGGAAGAAATCTAGATGAGAATGCAAAAAATGAACTTAAAGGTTCATTTTTTGTATTCTCATCTCATTCTCATACGACAATCCAGTTTCCTGAAGTTCTCAATAAGCTTTGATACCAGTTGTTTGTAATTAGGATCCTTGTGATGTCCTAAGAATCCACGAACTACATCACTAAATGCACACCAAGCTTCTTTTTCAACTTTTGTCATCGCTCTTTCAAGTTTCTCCGACTTCAACATTGGATTTACTTTGGGTCCAACAAATATACCACCTTTGATCTTAGCATCTGATAGCTTTGGAAACACGAGACGAATTTCTTGAAAAGCTTCTCTTCCAAACTATTTTACTAATCCTAGTGGAATGTCACTTAATGGAGTGCCATTCAGTCGAGTGACACTCAGTCGAGTGACACTCTGTCGAGTGACAGTTATCATAGAAATTGTAGCATGACATCTCAGTCACTGTTAGCAAGTTATTTCCTGGTCACCGAAAATAGAGTATGTATGCTATCCACAATTTGGACCTGCTTTTTTTCTCAATATAATAACTACACACATAGCAAAATGTATCTGGAGAATTTTTACATCCTATAGTAGCCATCTTAATAAGAACAGATCTTAGTAATTGATCTTTTGGAGAAAATTAGATATATATTTAGTAGCAGAACATATAGCATTTTCCAATATATGACATTGAAAAGCGATGTATTTCTATAACGGTCGATGATACAGAAAAAATAATAACATTTTTGGAATCAGCAGAGAAAATTGATTAAAAAACAGTAAACAAAATACAATAAACAAAACTTTTGTAAAAAATTGTTACGTTGTGTTATTTATTCAGATGATAATGAATACATTTGTCTCATTTTTAAATCAATGTTTTTCAAGAGAAGGTTAATTAATTACTGTTCTCTTATTGTAGTCATCAGAACACTAAAGGAAATGTTCAGCAGTTTACTAATAAAGTCGATTGGTCAAATGGGGTATTTTTTTTTTAATTCGTGAATATGTACACTTAGAGTGTCTAAATGTTTGTTTAAGGCGTTTTAAGGGACAGACATGTTATTTGTCTTGTCAAGTTTAAAATAGTAGACAGTGCATCTCAAAAATAGATCTGGAAGATGCAACAAAAAATCGACTCAGCCATTTTGCTGCGCATGAGCAGACAAGTAACTTTCAAAAAAGCGTGAAAATATAAGGAAAATAAAATTAATGAGAGCCAAATATATCAAACTAATTGGCACAAATGAGGAATAGGCAGACTGATGTTTCAATTCGACAAATATTGTTTGACTTGCGAATTACTTTCAGCTGAGTGTTTAGATGCGTCCATGCATCTCAATAAGAGGAGCTGGCTGTCACAAACTTTAACTACTTTTTGATGCTGCCTTCTTACAGACAGCTGCAAAACAGCAAATGTCTTAAACAAATCGAAACCAATTTTTTGTTTAATATTTTAAATCTTTAAGGGTGCCAACAACAAAAAATTATTAAAATGTTTCTTTTGTATAAATATATTATTTACTGAGATATTCTTTGTTAAATTTTATTTTTGTTCATAATTATTTTTTATAAATATATTTCCTTCGTTTAATAACGATGAAAATCTATGTTTTTTAAATAATTCCGTTTCTTTTACGTTCTAATATATTTCAGTTATTTTATAGACCTAACCGATAATTACCTCTAGTGACCCCAGATAGAATCGAAGGAAATGTTTAATTGTGTCTTTAGATTCTGTGAAATATTTACCCTTTATTGAAAGTAATTTAAATGTTATAACTTAATTTCTATGTATCTAACAGTGAAATAAAAACAGGAGACCTTAAGCGTCTAATATTAACACGGGGATCATCAGCTGTTTACCATGTAACTGTATATATATATATATATATATATATATATATATATATATATACTGTAAAGTAAACTATCGTTAATTATATATATATATATATATATATATATATATATATATATATATATATATATATATATATATATATATGAGACTAAAAGTATACTTTTAGAGAATTGAACCTATAGTGAAATGATTAAAGCTCAATATACGGGATAGAGCAATTATGAAGATAAATGAAGGAAAAGAGATAAAGATGTGCGAATTACAAATATATTTCATCTTCGGTTGTTCAATGCAAGGTGTATTCGATAAAAAAACATGTTTATTTTTTCTTTCCTTAAGCCAAGCTTTTCAAAGATTAAAATCTTATCATCAGAGGAATTGCATAGATGGATAAGTTGGCAGGGGAAAAGCAAGATTTAAAAAATGTGAAAGATTTAAAGAAACTATATAAAGTAATGGGAAGTAAATGGGCGTGCGTAAAGAGGTTATCAAAATAAAGAGGATGTCCAGTTTGAGAAGTGTCCGTTGACAAAGTGAAGAAAAGTTTTAAGATGGAAAGAGTTCATCGTAGAGATTTCGTGGAGACCGCGGCAGAAATGGTCAAAATATTGTACATTCAACAGAATGATGTTCAGTTCAACCGTAGATGAAAAAAGCTTATTAGGATGTAAATAGGAGAATTAGGACCATTTTTAAAAAATACTTTAGAAGATTCTAAATTCAACAATTTCAAATTTTTCTGGTTATAAATGAAATAAAGTAAAGCGTCGTCTTTTCTCTTCAACGATATTCGGCACAATATTATTTTTTAAACCCTAATCTTTAGAACACTAACCCTATCACTAACACTAATCTTTATAAAACAACGCGTAGTTACGCGTGTACGTACGTTATCACGTCCCACGCCCATATAAAAAATTGAGATCATCCGTTTGCAAAAGAAAAAAAGAAGGAAAATTGAAGATTAACTGGCGTCGCTGGGGTAAAAACAAAATTCTGTCTTTACCCATTTTAAACTCAGTTTTTCCAAAGTCTAACGGTGTACCCGTTGAATTAAGCAGTTGAATTATACTTCGCATCCTTTCTATTTTAATGTAATTTTATCACACCTCTAAATGTTACAACCTACCGTCCACGTACACAAACCTTGTAGCCTTCCCACTTGACTCGCCTTCCTATCTTTTATGTATAATTCATTTCCGATTACTTCTAACTATCTAATATTTTAGTTTCTCTGATACTCGCACTGAGCCGCCTTTTCCCCGCCAGTTTGATTTTCCTCTCCTACTACCGACTTTTTTTACCTTCTACTTGCCACTTGAATACAACGCCCCAACTTTCAACTCCGAAATTTCGACTCTTCTCTCTTACATTGTATCTGCTTGTAACATGCCTCTTGATGAAGCCTGAATAAATACTTGAGGCGAAATATTGATTTCTCCGCGCATGTTTTTGTGTTGCTTTTATTTTGTTTCGTATAAGTTTTGTAGGATTTTTATCCTTACAGTCTCACAATTCTCAATAAATCATTTTTTTAAGTGACATTTGTTTTGTTTTATTTTATTTTGTTTACTTCAATTTACCGAAAAAAGTCATACTGCCACGTGAGGGGCTACTGTGAATTAGGAGCTAGATTTGTGGGGTCTCCTAAGAGGGAAAGTATGCAGCAAACACTAACCTATCCCTCATGGAGAGAGTCTAAAATAAGTATCTAACCTTATAGGACCCACACTATCTACCAAGCTCTAGCCCCTGTTGCATCCCTGTGCTTGTTTTACAAGTACTTCAACGGAATGTGTTCCGACGAACTTGCTGCACCTGTGACCCCTCAACGTAAATGCAATCGACCAACCCGACAGGCATCAAAATCTCACCCCTCCACTGTAAAGGTTCACAGATGCCGAAAGGCTTTTACTCTAATAGCTTTTTTAATCGAACCGCTTACCTTTGGAATTTTCTTCCTGCTCCCTATTTCCACGACTGTATCAACATGCAGACATTTAAATAAAATGTGGGCAAGCATCTCGCAACACAACTATTGGTAACTACTATTTACATGGGCGAATGGTGGCTTTGTTTTATTTACTTTAAAATATTTATCTGGCAAATACTATAAGAAGGAAAAGAATATATATTGTTTAAAAAATATTTAAATAATTATAATTTTAAATAAAGAGAGGAAAAGATACATATTCGTTTTATTTATTTAAAGAATATTTAGTTGACAATATTAATTATTTTTACGGAAGAACAAAAAGTTATTTTCTTCTTAATAATGTTAACCCTAGCAGATATTTATTATATGAAGGGTAATATTATAAACAGTATCTTATACAGGTAGACAAAGGAGAGGTATGCGGATTTTCCACAGGGTGTATCGCTAGTACAAAATTAATCTCACCATTGGAAATTTTACTCTAGAATAGTTATAGTTTATCTTTGTATAGAGTTTCATTTTCAACTGCATCCTCAGATAAAAATGTAGACAGCACAATACATGGTGTTTGGAAAATCGATGGCATAACGTTGGGATTGTGTTCTATATGTGAGCCTCTTTTTGTTGGAGTTGCTTTTGTAATAGCACTCCATTACTAGTTTGATTTTCTTTGATTTCCGTCCTTTGCGAGGTTTTTGGTTTATGCTGATCATATTTATTTACTTATATTTGTCTGCTGTATTCTGTTACCTGAAATAAAAAGAGCCAACATTCGCAGGATACCGACTTGGTCTCCCATGTTGGCTATCAAAGAGGCATCTTCCTATTATGGCGTTCATATCTTTCTTCTGAGCCACACGGCTTTTATGTTTGTTTGGTGTAGTTCTTCATAATTGTGTTGGTGTATGTGACAAGACCAGGCTAAAGTTCATTTTACCTGTAATCCATTCATAGAGATACCGTTTATTTATGCCATATGGATAAATGGCAGTGCACTATCACACGCATTGTGCAGCATGTGTTAGATGTTTTACAGTGATGAATGTTGGTCAGTATTTGTTTCAACGGTATATAACTCTGAATCCAAGCGTTATGTAATAGCGCTAGTCTAATTACAACAATTGAATTGAGAACTAACGTATGTCGTTAAGGTAAAAAAAAAACTTTGACTTCCCCATTCTAAAATTAGTTGCTGCAAAGTTTAACGTTGTTATCCCGTTCGAATTAAACAGTTGGATTTTACTTTTCATCCAGAGTGTTTGGCAGATCGATGGCATAACTTCGGCATTATGTCATCGTAGAGGTGAGTCTGAAGCTTATTCCAGGTCACATATAACCTAAGTGTCCCTGCATATCATGTTTATGGGAACTTTTTCATTATTTACACATATCTATCTATCTATCTATCTATCTATATATATATATATATATATATATATATATATATATATATATATATATATATATTATTTTGATGAAATTCATATGTAAAAGATTTCCCGGAGAACTCAATGGAAGTAGTTCCGAATGTCTACATTAAACTTAATGTGCCGAATATCGACGTACTCCCACCCTTTAATACCGCAAATACGTACATCCGATTTTAATGACATTTAAACCATATATATATTTTAAACGTTTCTTTCGACTTCCATACAATATATCTTCTGATTCTTATTTCTTTTTCATATTTTTTATTTTATTTTTCTATTGGCTTGAAATTTCTTGTTTTTGAAAAACGATAACCTCAGTGCTAATGGTCTCTGCGTTAAAAAAAACAAAAGCAAATTATGATGATTGAATGTTACTTTTCTACTAACTCCACTTCATCGGCCTCTAAGTGACCTGCGCTGTCAGTGTGAAAACTCTTATTTAAAGAAAGGTTTTCTTTAGAATCAACATGTGTTTATGTATAACTTGTAAGTCAATATTTTTAAACGTTTCTTTCGATTTCCATGGAATGTTCTTCTTAGGGACGAAATGATCGTTAATCTTTCCGGAAGGGACACAACTACTTTATTTAAGTAGATAATAAACATGTATGTTTTAACCCATACAGGGGGGGGGGCGTAGAAATACCTGGCATAGTACCCAAGCGCAGGATCAACTCTCTCGGTGAGATGGACCCGTAGATCTAGTCAGATAATTCATCTAGGAGAATGGAAAATTCTGATATAAAACCTGTGTACTGACTTCAGACATGTTGGTCCCAAACCACTGAGGGATAGGTGTCTCTTTGTCCTGGCCGACAACTTTTCTAGAGCTGGAAACCCGAATAAATATAAGTACCTCTACATGGACACTTAAAAGACATCCAGTGCTTTACTAGGACAATTAACGCCGTCTCATCCATCTGTATTTCACTACCTGGGGACAATTTCTTTTTAATTTGTTTCACACGATTTGTTTGAGCCGTTCTTGTTCTAACAGATTGAGGATACAGGTTTGACAGCTTGTTTGGCTTCTTATTCCGACTGGTAGAAAAGGAGCATAACTCTAAGGCATGGAAAGGAACCTTGCGTTTATCTTCGGTGGGTTTTTCCGAGACCACAACCTAATAGATAAAAATTCGACTAATAGTCTACTTTTACATAAAAAACACCCACTTTGCACAACCAACTCTATCCAGTCGTAAAAATAATGACATTACAAACTAAAAGTAAAAAGTCCAAGCAAGTCACCGATCTAAAAATAATCAAATCGCCAACTCCCTTGAGGCTTGCGTTCTCAAATATTCGAGGGCGTAGAACTAACCTCGATGATGTCAAAGTTTTCCTCCTAGTAAACTCTCCAGATATCCTAGCAGAAAGCGAACTTAACCTACTCATCGATCTCCTCTAATATATTTGACATGACTGGTTACATCCCACTCTGTCGTAAGGATTCTGAAAACATATGCAAAGACTCGGAGTCTATATTCGTAACCCTTCTCTTAATTATAGAACATAATCTGGAATCAGATGATCAGGCCTACATATCCTGTAAGTTAACGTTACAACACAGCGTTAGTTACTAATATTTCATCTACCGTTCTCCTTCGACCAAGGACTGTATCCTGCTCGACTGTATCTCTGAGAGTATAGATGTAACACTCTCGTTAGATCTGATTGCCCAAATACATGTATTCGAGGATTTTAATGTCCACCACAAAATTGGTTTGGTTTTGCGAGCTATACAGACGCAGCTTTCACACTTTCCTAACCCGCCTTTCAAATCGTGAGGATCAGCAAGCGTTACCTCTTGACCGATTCGTGAATACACTGCCTGAGGCTTGTGTGATAGGTGTCCATAGCCCACTCGGGAAAGCTGATTACCTTGTGATAATGGTTGATATCACCCTACACTTTTGACCGTACGTCGAAGAGTCGTTATTCAAAATGACAAGACACCACAGACGGGATGATGGGAAACCCATCAGAGATCACACCAGAGACGCCATATTGAGTAAAACTTTTTCTCTCCCTGTTAAACAGTGTGCAAAAGAGGTAACTGGGTTAAAGTAGGCATAGAAGTACGCGTAAATTTATAGCAAGTCCTACTTTGACCTGTGCAGCAGATATTGAGCATAAGCAGCAAGCATTCCGCCGGTACAACCGCCATAAGTCAAATACAAATCGACAAAAGATTATAGCGTCAAGAAATCATTGTTAGAATGTAATAGCTGCAGCTAGAAGTAGATATACCGATATGATCAGAAAACGCTTTGATCTGCAGAAATCGGGAACTCGCGATTTCTGGAAAATCTATAATAGTGTGGTGAATGATGGGCAATTAACAATTCCCCCGCTATCGTTGTATATCGGGGGAATTGTTAATTGCTATCAATTGCTATCACTTGCACGGCAACTACTAAGGCTCAACTGCTCCCTCAGCAGTTCGATTTGAACTTTACCTGTGACTCCGCAAAAGAATCCTTTCCAAAATTTCCTACTGCGGATAGAATCCACACTCGGATCATTACCACTTCTCATGTCCGGGATATCATAAAAAAAACCTTGACACCTTCAAAGCATGTGGTCCTGATCTTATACCCGCTATTGCAATAAGGAAATGTTCTGCCGAGCTGGCCCCTGTCCTCTCCAAAGTCTACAACAAAGGCCTTGCCAAATTATTCTTTCGTGATAGCTGCAAAATTGTCTCTTTGGTAACAGTGTTCAAGAATTCTAGGGAAAGAACTGACTCAGAAAGATTATGGCCTCCATCAGTTTCCTCTCACTATTCGATAACATTTTTGAATAATTAATCAATCTAGTGATAGTCTACCACCTTGTTCATACTAAACTTCTTTTTGACCAACAGTATAGATTTAGGCAAGCCCGTTCTACTGCCGATATCCTAACGGTCATCTGAACGCACATACCATTCACTGAACAAAGCAGGCGAAGCTAGGTCGGTAGCGATTGATATATCCAAAGCCTTATACAAGGTTTGGCATGAAGATCTCGTGAAAATTATTTTATATGGTATTACTGGACGAATATTTAATATAATCAGCTTCTTTTTTTAGCCAAAAGAAAATATCCCGATTGACCGTACATCTTAACAACATGATATTAATACAAGTGTGCCTCAGGGGTCGATCCTTGTACCTTTATTATTCCTGATTTTCATAAACGATCTCCTTGATGCAATTGTATACGAGATGGGTATATTTGCTGATTATAACACGTTTTATTCTCAATATATTGGCAAAAAAGTACGCACACATATCCAAGGCAACGGCTGAATCCTTAGAAAGTGACTTCCACTTTGTAGTGGAATGGGCTACAAATGAATGGTAACATTTACTGCTAATAATGCAAAGGTTTTTCCTTTAACATTTATAAGAAACCTTTTCAACCACACATTTCCATTGCTAATAGCACTCTCCCTGGGAGTCCAACATTCAAACTATTAGGCCTAACATTCACATGTAACATCAATTGGAACAAATACATATGAGATACTGCTGCAAAGGAAGGTGAACCCTTCACCGTGCTAGAAAACTTCTTACATCTTCTAGTATCTTATACAAAGCCACCATTCGCCCATGTATGGAGTATTGTACCATCTGAGCTGATGCCCAACCATTAGTTTCTCCCTCTTCAAAAGAGTCCAAAAAGAGTATTTAATACGTACCACATTGTAAACCAAGCACCTGCCCCTGTCCCATCACCGCAATGTTGACTCTCTGTGCTTGTTTTACAAGTACTTCAATAGAATGTGCTCCGATGAACTTGCTGCACTGGTGTTTATTTCGACGTTAATCACCCCCTCCGTCTAACCTGACAGGCAGTAAAATCCCACCCCTTCACTGTAGAAGTCCCAGATGCAGGAACACTATTTACTCTACAAGCTTCTTTCATCGAACTACTAGCTTTTGGAATTCCCCCCCCCTGTTTCCTGACTGTACCGACATGCAGAAATTCAAATGTAATGTGGACAAGCATCTCGCTGCACAACTCCCCACTTAGGATGCCCCTAAAAATATTGTCCCTAATTCACAGTAGGCCATTACGTCTTAGTGGCATTGTGTCTTGTTTGGAGTGTATTAAAGTTTTTAAAAAGACACTAATTCAGAGACTTTTCCAGCATTTCAGCTTCTTCCGACTATATTAGAGGCGAAATGGGAAAGGGGGCAGTAAAAACAAAGAAAGTAATATGGTATTATAATCATAGTCAAAACGCACATAGTAGTGATTCTAATTCAATCCCGAGCAACGTCGAATCTTCCTTCTAGTAGAATATAATGAGTTATTCCATCGATTTTCTAAACACTCTCTATAGTAAAAAAATTCCGATTGATGGTCGTAGATTCTGGTTTCCGGCTGTTTCTATTTTTGTCGAAAAGAATCTTTTAAATATTCAAAGGAGTGACGAATGAAATCATCGCCGATTTTTTGTTGATTTTATTTTTTTTAATTATTATTTCGAAGGCAAAACTTTCGTATTTCATCGCTGATAATCGTGAAGCCTTAATAAAACATGTTCAACACGAAAGTAAAAAATGGGGAAAAAATGTGAGATTTACGCGGGAATCGAAAACTGGATTCATTCATTCATTCATTTCCATCTTTTTTTAATGTTGCAAGGTTTCTTTATTGGAATCCGTTTATTTCTTCTATTTTTATTGTAACGTATTCTTACACGTGTTCTTGACGCTTTTATTCTTCATCTAAAGTTGAATTCAGCTATAAACAGCTTCAAAATGAACTTTTCATTTCGCTCTAACCTGTGCTACATCACAAGAAGCAAACAAGCAGTGGGCGTTTAAACATCTCAAAACGACAGTGTTTTAATTCTTAATACAAGGTACAATAAACTCATGCCTGACTGACCCATCAAGTTTCAGTTATGAATAGCCAACAGTCTTTGTTTTATCGCCGTTCGATGATATACAGGGGCACTTTGGTGATCGTCCCATCAGTAGGTGTTGTCATCAGAAATATGCGTCAAACTCACTGGACCTTAACTTCATCCCAAGATGTTTATCTATACATATTATCTCAAAATTAATACCTATAAAAAATCCCTATTTTTTTCCATATATTAAGACAGCCATTACAGTCAAAATCAGGACAGTATCAGAGTTACTGAGAATTTTGCGCGTTGCATCCAGTTGTGGTTGATTTTGCTGAACCATTTATGACTGTCAAGACGTAACCAAAAATGGAACTATTATTAGCCAGAAGTATACCAAGATCATGTGTAATAAAGTAGCAGAAACGACAGATAAGAACCGATTGTACAGAACCTCGAAGAAGTCATTGAGTACGTGGGAAGATTGATAACATCATAGAAGAGTATGAGTTAGAAAACTGAAGAAATAATGATGTTAGGACGAAAAGGATTGGACAAGTACACTCATTTTTTTTGTTACATCACCTCACTGTCACTTGGTGTAGCTAGACGCCATCTTTATTCTGACACCATGTTGCTTCCATCGGCCGAATAACAAAGCAATCTTGCCATTTCATTCTTTTATTTATATCTCTGACAAGAGAAACTAATAACCCGTGATGCCAAATATCAAACATTAATTTACCTCAAACGTCCCCAACTTCTAGCTCGTGACGTCACATCCATACGAAATTTACTCTCTCCCCTTCCCCCTCCTTTAATATAAAACATTTTAAAGGAGAAGAAGATACTAATTTACGAGAAGAAGAAGAAGAAGAAGAAGAAGAAGAAGAAGAAGAAGAAGAAGAAGAAGAAGAAGAAGAGGAAGAAGAAGAAGAATAAAACTTACCGGCAATGGTGTATAGATTTTAATACTCACGAAACATCAGAAAAGGAAATTGGCGTTGGCTTAAAGAAGTATGGAAAGGTCATTGCTGAGAAGTACGAGAACGGAAATCAGGAATGAGATTAAAAGAGAAACGATCGAGATCAAATACATCATCGAAAAATGTAAGATACATGACATGGTTACGAATAAGGCATTTTTGTTGTCTAATGAGATAGGCAGGAGCAAGTCTTGTCTGAGTATGAGATCGCGAGGGGAAAATAGTAATCAGCCTCTTTTGCTCGGCAAGCAGTGTCTAATACAGACGTATATCGAAGGCTCGTGTGAATTCATTCCACGACCAGATTGTTGTGACGCTAGACGTACATAAATGATAACTGTTTGACAAACACGGTTCATAAAGTTATTTGGCTAGAGATATCAAAAGTAAAACTATGGAACCGTAAGAATTGCTGTTATTATTGATCAGATTTCTCTGCGGCTCGGTCACGTTACACCTAATTAAAGATGACGACGACAGCACATGAAAGAAAGATGGAGTCTATGTAACAACTATTAATTCTAAAACTTGCACTGCTAAATGTGTGTTGTCTTATGTTTGCGACTACGTATATATATATATATATATATATATATATATATATATATATATATATATATATATATATTCATGTATCCGCATAAAATGTTATGAGGGGATATAATTTTTATCTCCCTAGATTTTAACACGAGATATTATGACCACAACAACACATTTAAAAACAAGGAACGCCAAATTAAAACAGCATTAGAAAAACATTATTGGGAGTTCAAAGAAAACGGACGTTCACCAATAATTAAATGGAAAATAATACGACAGTCCAGTACATGTAGATATTTAGACGACCCGTGTAGATTATGTTTGAATGAGATATTTGAAATCCTAAAATTTAAAGGCCCCTAAAACTTATTCAACTGTAGAAGCGAAATAACAAACAACTGATTGGCTTGCACAGAATAAAATTTACCTTATGTTTACAATAAATAATAAATAAATAAACAAATAAATAAATATCAAAACCAAACGAAACTAAAACCTAAAAACATGTTTAAGATTTGAATCTTAGACTTTAAAGGTCTAAAAAATATTACAATTTATTGAATCTTGGTTAATTAGTGTCTGATAACTATAGATAAAATTCCATGTAAATCAGAAATAATGAAATATTCAAAGAGAAGGTCACATATCATACTCCAAACAACCTTAAATTTTGGAAATATCAATTAATTTATGTTCAATGCCTATAGTTAAAATTTCATCGAAATCGAAGGCATATGAATTTTCTAGTCTAATTCTCCCCTTTTAATAAAACTAATTTATATAGCCCACATTACCGCCCTTTCGCCTATCAGAAAATGTATAAATTGCCAATTAATTAATTTTGAATTTTACCACCCATAACTATGGTATATATATATATATATATATATATATATATATATATATATATATATATATATATATATATATATATATATTATAGTTTAGATATAGAGATTCTCTATACAATTGTTTGTCATTTTCATTCATAATCTTCTATTTTATATTTTTACTTTCATATGCTACATAATTATTTATTATATATCAAAATAATACTTTTTTTATTTTGTAAAGAAACCATTCTACCTATTTAAGAAACATGATTTTGACTGCTAATTGAGTGTTCAATCTGGATTTTTCCCCATATTAAAACCGACCTTTATTTACCTCTACCCTCATGGGCAGACAAATAAATAAAGACTGTTCAGTTATAGTACTAAAATGAGATTCAATGGTGATGTTATTAAAGAACTTCAGATTTTTTTCTGTATAAAATATAATTACTGTGATCAACAGAAATTTTATTTACTTTAAAGTACATATTAAACTATATAATATGTCTACGGGTGTCTAAGGTCTCTCTTTACAGGAGTTTGTCAGGACAACCTGACATGAGTATACTTCGCACTACCAGAAAACTGTGACCAAAAAATAACATAGTATGCAAAGCCGAAAAAAGAACCCCTCGATAGGGCCACAACACACTTGCTTATACAAGAAATAGTTCACCTTTTCCAAGTGATATTGCCTCAAGTAGTAGCACTAAGCTAGATACTTAGACGAATTCTTCTCCTGAAATCCGGTAAAACCAAGAGATTACAATAAAGATATATTATAATATAGTTCACTGGTCACTTGTGGAGAAGAAAATTAATGTTCTTCATTTCTTGACTCACTCAACTTTGGAGATGTTAGGTGAACCTAAATGAAATACTCGGATATCTATGTATCGTATAGACAGATCAATTGATAGCCTCAAGAAGAAGCCCCTTGGTTTCTAAAAGACTACATTGAAGTAATATAAAAAAGTGTCTCCATAAAAGTACGCCAGATTTGTTCTCAGCTGTTTTATAGAATAAACTATATTGTCCGATCTCTTTTTCGACTCTTCCTAGCCTTTTTCAATGTTATTGCCATGATCACAGATCAGACAAAACAATAATAAACATATCTAGTCGTCAACGTAAAAGTACGTAAGATTTGTTCTCGACTTCTTTATAGAATAAACTATATTGTTCGATCTAATTTTCGACTCTTCTTAGACTGGTTCAATATTATTACTCTGATCACAGGTCAGACAAAACAAAAATAAGCATATCTAGTCGTCAACGTAAAAGTATGCCGGATTTGTTCTGAACTGTGTTATAGAATAAACTATATTGTCCGATCTCTTTTTCGACTCTTCCTAGACTGTTTCAATATTATTACCATGATCACAGATCAGACAAAACAATAATAAACATATCTAGTCGTCAACATAAAGTACGCCGGATTTGTTCTCAACTTTGAAATTTAATAAAGTATGCTGTCAGCTGTCTTTTTCAAATCATTCTAAACTTTTTCTATGTTGTTACTATAATTAGATATTAGGCAAAACAATAATAAACATATGTAGATGTCTACGTAAACATCTATTCTCAATTGGTGAATAAAATAAAGTATACTGTCAGCTGTCTTTTTCGAATCCTTCTAAACTTCTTTTATTGTGTTACCATGACTACAGCTAAGACAAAGCAATAATAAACATATCTACAAGTCTACGTGAAAGTAGGCCGGATTTTTCTTGACTTGGTTGTCGACTGGGAAATAAAATAATGTTTACTGCCAGCTATCTTTTTCGACAAGTCCTACGTGTAATTACGTTCCGTACACGAATATATATATATATATATATATATATATATATATATATATATATATATATATATATATATATATATCTTACTTGATATATTGAGATTCACTTTAAAAAACTCTTTATCTTCTAATATCATCCCTTATCAAGAAAATAAATTCGCTACATCCTGATGATCTAGGATCCGGTAGCCACTGGTTTTTGCGAAAGTATTTTGAATCTCTGCCTCGTGACATTACCATAATCAGAAAATGAGACGCTACCCAGCACATGAAACCATAACTGACCTCCAATGTCAGACCTTGTCAATCAACCAAATGACCTTTTGCATCTGACAAGATTCCACACTTAACTTCGAAAACATTTCTGGCTAACTTCAAGACCACATGAGATATGTCACGCACATACGCACACATACACACATACTAATATATACATAGCTAACTGAACTAATATGCCACATTTTTTCACTGACTCATTCATTTAAGTAACTATTCCACAATATCGCCATTGTCATCGTGTTACACGAACTTCAAATAAAATAAAGTTTATCATATTTTATACAAATGAGTCACCACTAATCAAGGCTAAAATCCACTCGAGGATATGGTTCAATGGAATTGTCAGTTGAATAATAAACAATATTACGAGAGAATTGAAAACGGTGAAAGGAATGGACAAAATTAGATTACGTAAGAAGACGGTTCGACAAGTATTGTTTGACACAGGACTCATGTTAAAGTCTGCAGGGAAACAGCCCCGTGGCAATATGTTCCAGATATGTACCGTTCTTAAAAATAATCTGCTATGTTTCGAACTTTTTAAGATGAGGATTGATAATTTGTATTATTTGTATTACTGTTCTCATCTTAGATGTTATCACAACGTTATGGCCGATGTAACCTTCTACCTTCTTCTGGTGCGTCTTGTCGAAGTTGCGAATCCTTATGTCGAACTCGGTAATCTCGACGAAATTTTGAACGGAATCCTTTCTTTAATTCACGGAGATAGCCTGCTCTCGTTCCGTCAGCCATGACTGGGTAGAAGGATTAAGTAATTCGTTAGCATCGGCCATAGTCTTCTGGAGGTTGAAGGTTCAATCCTCACTGTCATTTAAAACTGATTATTACTTAGCAATTATATCTGTTGCGCCTCGGGTCTTTGCCCGAGTTCGGCAAGATACACCTGAACAGGATCGGAGATTACATCGACCGAAACGTAGTGAGAATAGAATCCAAGATTAGAATAATCCAAATAATAGAAGAAAATCTGTTCATGAAAATCCTTTATTGTTTTCGATACACGAAAGAAAAGGGGAAAGGCTTTCTGCAGTTGTTACGCATCAATTTACATTGCAATACATTAAGAGATCTATGAACAAGTTTCTTTGTTATAGATCTATTATGTCGTGGTATTATCGCTTGGAAATGTCATCTTGTAAAGAACCAGCATAAGATAGAGTTTCAGAAGTGAATAAAGTTTCGCTAATTCCATCTTTGGAAACTGTTGAAAGAAGATCTTTCTCGAAGGAAATAGAAATGACGGAAGGAATATTTTGGGGTTACATAACAAAGCCTTTATTTTGGCAGAACTGGGACAGAGTAAAATACAAAGAAATTATTGTTACGAAAAGAGTTGACGTCAAACGTTCGAATCAGTTTCATCTTGGCTGAGAATTAGAGGAGTGTAAGGAGGCGCCTCTTTCTTCGCTGTTATACTCAAATCTTTGGGCTCACTTTTTAAGGCATTCACAGCAAGAACTCGTCACTCTACCACAACGAAGAAAAACTTTCCTTTCTTACGACCAGAGCTTCTTTGCAATTGCTTCCCGTCTGATTAAAACGTGGTCGTCTTCAAAGCGAATGTCAACAGATTCCTATCTAAAACCGTCGCTACAAATATTCGAACTTGGTTCTGACACTAATTCCATCTCATTAACCCTTATCCTCGAGTGACATCTGGCCTTGATAAGTGGTGACCACTTAGTAAAAAAATAATAAATTTCTAACTAATTTTTCGCAGAAAATCCTGAACAAGTAGTTTAACGGAAATGTATCCATACGCGAAGCGATTCATTGATCGATAGGCCAATCACTTTGCGTAGGTGTACTTGTTTACATCACAAGTGAACAGTTCGTCACAAACTGTAAATGCTGTATATCAAATCGCGATTTGCATTTAACGAATCGTTTTTATAGACATTGTGTTTTGTCATTAAATAAACGAAACAAGTTGATATGCCGTAATGCAGACGATCAGAAGCAATCAGTGAATTATTTTAAATAGGTTTTAAATACCCTAAAAAATATTCATATGCCGTGAAACAGACTTTAAATACTCTGGTGTAGTGATAAATTGTTTTATCTGATTCATTGAGCATGAAAACCTACGTATAAACACACAATTAATGTTTCTAGTTTGAATATTTTCTTAAATATTTACGTCATTAAATTTTGATGGCGGCCATCTTGGAAAATGGTGAGAATGTATGAAGACTCTATGTGATATATGTCGACTCGGACAAAAATTGTTACTTGAATTCTAATCTTCGACCGTGTACCAAAAACAAAACTTTTGCAGAAACTTGAAATAAAAATGAAAATTTGCCCACTAGTTGCTAGTTAATCATAATATTAATTCACCGAACAGAACAATGTGTACCATTTTTATATCACAAATATTAAAGTACTAATTTTTTTTCTAGAATCGCTATTCCAATTTTTATCAAAATCCATTACATGATTTTGATTCTCCAAAGATGTCTACAATTTGAGGCTTAAAGGGTCTTACGAGAAAATTAATATTCATATAATCTTGCTAAATTGGTGTCTAATAACTACATATAAAAGTTTATTTAAATTAGCAATATATAAATATTCAAATATAAAGTTTTGCCTATATTATGCCTTCTTTAAAATATTTAAAACAAACTCAAATATTTATTAATTGATGTTTTATATCTATGGTTAAAATTTCATAAAAATCGGAGGTACACGAATTTTCACGTAGGTCTTCTAGTATCCTTTGTATATTTTACATAAAACTACATGAAACTAAATATCACCCATATTACCCAACAGCTGCTTCCCAAAATGCATAATTAGTTTCGGAGTTTACCTTATATAAAAGTATGCTTGTAAATAACTTTATATAGAGAGAGATTCTCTGTACAAATCTTTTTCATTTTCATATATCATCCTGCATGTTATACTTTTCTCATACTACATAATTGGTTTGAATTATATGTATTACAGATCCAAATAATACATTTTTTTTAAATGAATCATTCTATTTTTTTCACTATAATGATTTTTTTTACTTATAGTTATTCCATTAAAATGAGATTTGGTGTTGATGTCATTGAAGTACTTTCGGTGCTAATCGAAAACTAATTTTCAATTATATCTTAGGCTGTTTATTTTTCTTTTATGCAAATAATAATTTATTTTCAACAATTTGTTTGATTATTAAAAAATTATAAAATAATTTTTTATAATTGGATTTTGTTTTTAATTTTGAAAACATGTTTTAACAAATAGTCAAATCAAACTTGTTTTGATAATTGGAATGTTTTTTAATATCATTAAATAGTTTAATTATTAATTATTAACTAAATATGATTATATTACAAAGTAACAGACAATTATTAAAAAATAATAAATTCAAGCTGTTTTTTATAAATTATAAAAATAAACATTCCGCTAAAAGCTATGCGGCTTAAAATGATTCAAGATTTTTTTGGTTAACACCGGTTCGCAATTTCTGATTTCAGATACGGCGGCCATGATAAAGTGGATACATTCTATTTTACCAAATATAATTATTATCATCAACAGCAAAGTTTTTAATTTTAAAATATATGTGACCAATATCCTTTTCTGAGCGTTCGCAGTAGAGGGATCTATTTAAAAAATTGTCTGGAGACACGAATGACCATTGGATGAATATTTGTGAAATCATGCACAACGCGAAAGTGTTTTGTTAACAGTAGTGCTGTTTAGTTGTCTGTGATAGTCTTTTGTTCGTTTGCTGAGACCCTTGGCCCCATGGCTTGTTTTCTGTGAAACACACGAAAGAAAAAATGCTTTGTGTTTTGATTCTTATGCTACGCGCTGGAATACTCTGATTGGCTCAAAGAAACTGCTGATTGGAGATTTTGTCTAATCAAGAGTTGATACATAATAACAATATTCACTGCGCTGCCTCTTCGAACAGATGTATATAAAAGTTGCTTGAGGACGTGACCGATCCTGGGATGAATATTTGTGAAATCACACACTATTTCCGGTGACATTGTATGCGCACCACTACATCCACCCACTCCCAATGTTTCGTAAATATTTAAGAGTACGACGTTGCCACCCTGGGGATTGATGAAATAAATAGACGTAAAAAGATATTCTCACTTTTTTTATTTTCTTCTATATCAGATGCTGAATTCTATTCTCGACCATCACCCGACAAAACTCAACACCCAGAACTGTCGGCATCAAATCTATTCATTCATTTAAATTTTATTCATTACCTCTTCCGAACGGACTTACTTTGACTCAGTTTGTTTATTTACACTATATTTCTAAGAGCGTTCAATGGATCGAAATGCCAAATAGTGACATGATAGTTGATTTCATTTTTGGCATTTAGTCAAGTTTTCTTTTAATTAGGAGATATTTCATATATTATTATAGTAGTCCGAAATATCTATTTATATAAAGTTAGGAATGTGTATATGTTTATATATTTGTATGTACACGATTTACTCCTAAACTAATGAACCGATCATTATGAATTATGGAATATATATTCTAGGTAAGACGATGAATAACATAATAATTTTTTTTGTTTTTTGTAAAATTTACTATTTCGGTGATTGGCTCATAAAACTACACCCCCCTCCCCAAAAAAATAAATATGTATATATATATATATATATATATATATATATATATATATATATATAAATAAACGAGATATAAAACATTTAATAGAGAAAATAATTGCTCTGCATAAAATTTTTAGTTGTATTATATTATGAAATGTTTACCGGGTCGATGCGCGCGTGTGAGTAACAATAATATGTATGTGCGGGCTAAACTCCTAAACTAATGAACTTATCACTATGAATTATCGGATACGTGTTCTAGACAACACGGTGAGTAACGTGGGCTCATTTTTCTTATAAACCTTACTATTTAGGTGTTGTGTCCCTGAAACCGTACCCTACCACTCCCTCAAAAGAAAATTAAAATTAAAAAATAATGCTACACATATTGCTTATACCCGTCCTGAGACAGGCATCCTTCCAGTATATATATGAAAAGGAAATATAATACTTGCCTCATGTGTATGACATCCTGACGTTTTATGATTTCATAAAGTTTTAGTCACTGATATGTTGATAGAAGAATGTAATATCTGATATCTTTCTTATTATCAGATTGTCACAATAAGTTATATTTTTATGTTGTATCGGTTTATATTTCCGGTCGATAACTGCAAATAAGAAGAATTGAATCATCTGTTTTCCTAACAACATCTCACTTGACGTGCTAGCTCAATGTACCGATTGCTGTATTACTCTGTTCACCTTGCATCTTTTTGTTTAGTAAACTTTGTTTTCTACACGTAATACATGTTTGGGCGTTTCACTATTATTTTTCTCTATTAACCCTAATTCTCTAGTGGGAGACGATCTCTTCTCTTCCCTAGAGACCCTTTTACACAGAAGACATGTTGTTACCCCCTTTTTACTGTAGCGTTATGTTCATGGTAGGTGCTCGACTGGGATCCAATCCTTAGCCTCATCAGAAAAACATTCACAGCAAGAACTCGCATTGCTACAACCACATCAATGATTTTTTCTTTTCTCCCTCTCTGTACCAAAAACCGAACGGAACTTCCATAATTAAAGTTTATTTTCTTAGAACATCCAATATGTCGAGCAAAATATTATAGAGTACTTTTTGACATACTACAACATTGTCGTCTTCAAGTTTAATGTAAATAAATACTTGTTGAGCCGTCTTCTTGGATAATCAATTCCTCTTAAGTAATGTTCTGCCTATTTTACCCATTGATTCTAATCATCTAATGGTGGCGTACATCGTCCACCTTTGATCTCGTTAACCTTTATCCTCGAGTGGCCTCTGGGCCTTGATGAGTGATGACCAATAAGTAAAAAAAAAACTATAATACATCATGAAAAGTTTTTTTTTAAAGTTCAAGATTGAAGTCTTTAAATCAAGCATGTTGGTACTGATTTTGTTTGTATTGTTAAGCAAATAAGACTTCTGCATAGAAGCTCACGAAGACCGTGTCTCTGGATTGTCATATCTGCCTGAAGTCCTACTCGCTGATCGCAGCTATTTGTTAACCTGAAAGATTGCAGGTATTTTACCTCCGACACTGAGAACAGCAAGGATCAGCGATTGCATGTGAAGTAAACACAAAGGAATGGTATAAAAGCAACATTGTTACTTCACTCCATTTATTTGCAGTTCTACGCCTGACACGTCATTGTTTGTCGTACGCAGAGGCAGATACGACCAGTGAACGATGGATCCTGATGTCGACTCCTCCTGGATTTTCACCAGAGCCCTGTTCACTGGATTGCGGCCTAAATACAGCATGGTTCCAAACCTGTCTGCCATGGGTGGCTTTCCAGACGGCATAGTTCTAACACTACGACGTCGTTACTACCCCTACAACGATGAAAAAGAGTTGGGCGTTACAGGGATATTGGTGCTGATCAAACAACAATAGAAAAAAGACGATTAACTAAGAAAAAATGGCGACAGAAAAGATAGTGAGATACCCAACATTCTCAAGGGGAGTTATGACTCAAAAGGAAAGATGCCATATAGCACCTAAATAAGGAGAATGGACTCGTCTGTTTATCCTAGAAACACACCGAGAACTAACAACATCGCGTGTGACTTGCTTGGTAATTGTTAAATTAATTTGTTCATTTTGTATCTTTTGTAAACATTCTTCTTCATCCTTAATTCTTGTATAATTATTTTCTGTGTTAACCAGATACTCAAGTTTCAACACATGTTTTTAAACATAATTTTTTATAATGGCTTCCTTTCAAGAAAATTGCAAACTAATTTACAATAATTAGAGATCGATTTAAGATCGGTTCAAGATGGAAGACTTCAAAATCAAACATGTTGGTGATTTGTATTATTTGGATTATTCGGACGACTGTTCTCTCTTACAACATTTCGGCCGTTGTAATCTCCGACCTTCTTCAGGTGAACCTTGTCGAAATCGGGAATCTTTATGTCGAACTCGGGTATCGAATTTCGAACGGAACTCTTTATTTGATCAACAGGAGTGATCGGCTCTCGTTCCATCAGTCATAACCGGGTAGAAGTCTTAAGTAATTCGTAATTGTATGAAGATTAACGGTTCGATCCTCAGTGCAGGCGATACTAAGAATACAATTATGAATTACTTCAGACTTCTACCCGCTGTGGCTGACGGAATGATAGCAAGCTACCCCCCAGGGATTAAATAAAGTGATCGTTCGAAATTCCGAGTTTGACATAAAAATTCCCGAGTTCGACGAAACACACCTGAAGAAAGTCGAAAGTTTCAGCGGTTGAAACGTTGTGAGAATAATATCCAAGATGAAAACAGTCGTCGGAATAATCCAAATAATGCAAATTATCAATCCTCATCTAAAAAGAATTCCGAAACAAAATATGTTGATGTTGATGAAACAATAATAGAAATGAGGCGATCAACTAAAAGAAAATGGCGACCAACTAAAAGAAAATGGCGATCAACTAAAAGAAAATGGCGACCAACTAAAAGAAAATGGCGACCAACTAAAAGAAAATGGCGACAAGCTGAAAGAAAATGGCGACAAGCTGAAAGAAAATGACAACCTACAGAATGGTTAGAGATAAACCTCAAACGAAAATGGTATGATCCCCAATGGAGTTAAATCTTTTTAAAAAAAAAAAAAGCGAGACGTCGTAGGATAATGGAATCGTCTGTTTTTCTATGAAAAGAACGAGAACTAATGAGACCTCACGGGATTTTCTAGCTCAATTTGCTAACGACTTAGCTTTCGGGATGGTATAAGAGTTACTATTGCCTGCTCGTTCTCAGGGGAGGGGGCATCCTCACAGGCAATACCTCCTCCTTGGAAGCGGGGAATGGTTTATCTTTAATCGCCTGAGGTGACCTCAGCATAAAATACCGACGTGTCTGTTCACTATTATTTTTGCGCCCGTCCAGAGTGTTCCCCTTTATGGGAAGTTGAACTTTCCATTTTAAACTCTACCTTGTCATATTTTTCATTAATGAGAATTCAAGTATATCCTGGGTATTGCTAGATCGTCCAGTTTCTCAGAACTTAGCCCGCGGGCTATTAACTGTTAGGTCACAGTAAACTGTGTCCCCAAACAGTACCCTCTCCTTCAAAGGCAGCGACGAGTTTACTTTTCTATCATCTCAATTTTTAGGGGAGGTAGTTTATCGCCAATCGCCTGCGACATCTTCATCGGGGAATGTCGACAGGTGCGGTAACCTGTATTTTTCACCCATCTAACGTGCCCCCTTTTGTGGGAGCTGGACTTCCCACTTTAAACTCGACCTTGTATCACGAATTGGTTAGGATGTGAGTTAATTCCGAGTTTCTCTAGCTCAACCTAGCGATTGCTAAATTACTCTATTCACCTTGTATCCGTGATATAGTAAATTTTCATTTTTATGTTTAATTCTTTTTGGAACGTTTTCCGTCTTGTCTTTTTTTCGTTAACATCGATATTCCGATTATAAGAATAACACGTTTATTATTGCCTTAATCGGTTACAGCAACATTTAGATGCGAGTGTGTAAATATAAAATTAAAATTGGAAAATTCTACACAAATTTAGATTAAGCAAGAAAATGGAATTTTTCGTCAGATGTCAAGTTATAAGTGAGGCTGATGTGTATTGGAAGATTCGTCATGGGAGGAAGTACGTGGCAGAAAAGCGAGAGAGTTTCTGCTTTTGGGGTGTTTGGTGTCAAAATGAGCGATCGCTGTTTTCGAGGCCTCCACCATTGGAAAATAGATGCGGGTTATCTAGATCTAAATTGCTGTAAAGATTACTGTAAAAAGTAAAGGTAATCCCAGAGCAAATCATGGAGTTATTTGTTGTTTTTAATAATTGCCTCGATTATTCCAGCCACAGGGAGAAAGTAAGAAAATAACAACATCTCTACAACTACTACGGTCACCACCAGTGAGAGACAACTACACCGTGTCTACAACACAACGACGCTATACTATACGTTTACGTGCATTATAAGGAGTTCATCAGATGTAAAAATGTTGCTGCTATATTCAATTGAACTTACATGCGAACCATACTCTTCTGATGAATATAAATTGGAAGGAGATCTTCATAGGAGAAACAATTAATAAAATTAACCCGCTTTTATAAGCTTTTTTAATTGATTTTAAATAGTATTTTGAAAGTTAATTTTATCATTCTGGTATCGTTTGGTGATTAAATTATTAATTGAACCAAATTCTTATAAAACTTCTAGAAGAATACCCGTCCCAGAACGGTAAAAAATTAATTTTCCCAACAGAATAGTTTTGCACTAATTTTATGTCTGATTACGAAGATTAAAACAAAGACATAGTGCTACTGAACCTTATGTTAACAATCCTAATTCAAATTTTGACCAAAATCCATGACATGATTTTGATTCTAGAAAACATCTAAACTTGTAGGCTTAAAGGGTCTTTATACACAGTTTTATTGGCAAAACACATTCGAAATTATGTTTTAAGCAAAAATAATTCGCTTTGAATTAATTCCGAATACTCTCTATGTCTACTTTTTGCAGATTATCAAAAACAGTTAGTCTAAAAAATATTTATGTATTGTCTCTTATGTTTTTATGTAATGTTAATTTATTAAAATTTATAAAATACGTACTCAGCTAAAACGATCCTGTAGACTTACGTGAGATTCGAACTCGGGTATTGACACTGTAAAAGCTACTGCCTTAGTAATATGTACTCTCTCTATTTCTTTTTATGAACCAATCAGATGTTTCTATTTGCGTAGAAACAGTCAAACTACGAAACACATCACTTTGTAAGAGTATATTGATTTACTTTTTGAAGAAATATTTTGAAATAATTTGGAAAGGTAATTCAATAGAGGAATATGTTCATTTAAACAAATCCGATTAGCAATAAAATCAATCGAATGTCTTCAAAAAAGTTGCAATTTAAATCGCATTTGAGTTTTTTTATTTAACTCTTACATTTATAAATAACTAGCTGTCCATAAATAAGACCAAATGTAATTGTTTGTAGATCATAGTATCAGAAAATGTAATAAAAATAGTTTACCTACTACTGTGATATAAAATAATTTAAACAAATAAATCGTTTAATATTTCGTATAAATAGATGCAATTGTTTATTTTAAAGCTGACATACATTTGTTATTAAGAATGTAAGCAGAAGCCGTGAAGCTGATTGGTGAAAGTTGGCTCCATGTTTATAAATATCCGAGTTGGAATAAGTATTATGTGAACGAAACTACAGCGAAATACATTTTTATTGAAAAAAATATGGTAACAAAAAGAAAAATTGGCTAGTAAGAATTTAATATTGATTACTCAGATGAAATAAAATTGATGACAAACTCTGAAAATCCGACAAGATAAGTTTATATATTAGATAAGGTGCACGCTTGTTCTTTTTACCAATTTTTTTAATAGGATTTTGCAACTTATATTCATTCATAACATTTTTCTTTTTAATTAACTATTTTAAATAAATAAGTAATTAATTTTTTCCAACATAGTTCACACCAAACAAGACAGGCCGCCAATGTAGACGTGAGGGGCTACTGATAATTAGGGTGTAAGTTTTGGGGTCATCCTAAGTTGGAAGATGTGCTGCGAGATGTCTGTTTACATGAGTTTTAATCTTCTGCATGTCGTTACAGTCAGTGAAACAAGGAGCAGGGAGGAAGTGCCATAAGCCGGCAGCACGAGGAAAGAAGCTCTTTTTACTCATTTTTTATTTAACAAATCACGCTAATAGCTATTTTCACACACACAATATTTAATCAGATAATTTTGTAAATAACGAATTGAAAATTTTGACTCTAACGATACTTTGTGCTGAATTCTAGTAATACTTTCAATGAATCAAATTTTCATTAAATAAACCCGTTTTTATTATCTACAATGTGGTTCATTGAGTCAGCGTTGGTACATTATACATTAGTGTATATATTATACGATTAGAAATTAGCACTATTTATTTATTTAAAACTAAATTAAAAGAAATTCATAACAAAAGTCCTTTTACAATTGTATGAAATCCAATTTATTCTAAAACGTATAGTGTATCAATAACAAGCTTCTGATTGATTATTTATTCCTCAACATCATACGAAAGTTCGAAACACCAAAAAAATGAATAAAAAACTTATAATAAATTCTATCAAAACTAATTCCAATGGGATGTAGACAAATTGTTAATATATATATATATATATATATATATATATATAGAGAGAGAGAGAGAGGGGGGGATAGAGACAGAGAGAGAGTGTGTGTGGGGGGTGTAATTCAATGTTATTAGGGATATGTATATAATTGCATCGGCTGATGAACCGGTCACATATGGTATATTTTACCTTCCAGCGGGTTGAGTTTCTAGTGTTTCAGTGAAACCGAAGGTACCGATGGATGATCACAATAATATATAGTGTCCATTGAATATATATATATATATGTATGTGTGTATATATATATATATATATATATATATATATATATATATATATATATATATGTGTGTGTGTGTGTGTGTGTGTGTGTGTGTGTGTGTAGAAGGATGAAAAGGAATTAGAAAAGCAAAAGTCAAATCGTATTTCTATTCAGTTGCTCAGAGCAAGATATATTCCGCAAAAAGGCAATTTATTCAAGTTAAATTTTTCCTTAAGCCAGGCTTTTCAAAGATCAAAATCTTATCATTAGAGGAAATCGCTGGGATAGATAAGTTGGCAAAGGCCAAGATTTAAAATTTGAAAAAGTAAAATAAAAATTGTAGGAAAAAAACACAAGGAAAAACTCTGCCCAAATGCAAGCAAATGTCCGATTGCAAAAAAAGTCCGGTGTCAAAAAGTCCAGCGGAGAAAGTGAAATGTAGATAGGTAGGTCGTTAAAAGGCACGAGAAGTGACAGGAGAGGATTCAAAGTTAAATTCCAAAAACCACATCTTCAGGTGCGGCGAAGATAGATAGAATCCAGAGGGTAAAAGGTCCAATAAAAAGTACGTTCGTGGATGCAACAAGGCTCAGTAAAACGTTTTTTTTTTTAATTTTATTTTACTTTTTCAAATTTTAAATCTTGCCCTAAATGCTCTGTCCTCTGTAATCGAGTATCATCGAGCTTGTTTTTATTGGAACAACCCCGGTCTTCACTGAATGATCAATTTTATAAGTGAAAAATCTAAATATATATATATATATATATATATATATATATATATATATATATATATATATATATATATATATCACTTGTCTTCTTTATTTGCGTGATGTATTTATTTACATCATGCCTTTCTCTTAAGCTGCTGATTATACTACTACTACTTGAGTATTTTAATGTTCTTCTTTACTCGCACCATTAATTTATTTATTTACGCAAACCTCTTACTTTTCTCTTATAATACTGATACTACTACTCTCTAAGTTCCCTCGCCTCATACCACTTTCTCGTCCTCATATTCTCATATACAATCTGCAAACAAGCAAGCAGGCAAAATTATCAGCTTTAATATTATGCAGAGCTTTGTACATATAAAAATTACGTGATTGTAACCGCAGACTGTATGCTTGGCGTGCCGAGTTCAAGTTATGTGTGGGCTACTCTATCATTTCCACCAATACCGCAGGAAAAGGTATGAACCCATATATCCTCTCTCCAGGTATGTGGATTAAATAGTAAGGTAGACAAGTCTCTCAAGCTTTGAAAACCCGAAATAATACAAAAAAAATTCTTGTAATCCCAGCATTGTTCCTACTTGACCTGTACTTCACTTTGTCACTTAACTCAAGCAATTCTGGTTCAAAAGAATTGTGATTGTGCAACTCTTACTTAACTATATACCCCCGCATATCTATTATCTCTAGAGACTGAATAAAATCTTGTTTAGATAATTTCTATACGTAGCTGGAGTCTGGTAGACGGGAAACGTGTACAAACCATGTTAATCTCTGTTTTCGAATTACGTTGTTGGTGGATCTGTTGATATTAAACCTTTTTTTCTGACATCTGCATTCCTTAGTTTATATTGCAAAGTTTATCCAAGAATAATGCTTAAACATTTCATTTCAAAAACATTGGGTAGTTCATGTTTTACTTTCATATACAGCAATAAGAACAATCAATGCATTGTACAGTCTTAAGGGGTCGATATGTACTTCCGGTTCCATATCTATTTTTAGACATACAAATTTAGAAGTTGCTATTCCTATTCTTTGCTAATATCAGATGAGGATCTTGAAACCATTCTTTGCTAATGTCAAATGAGGATCTTGAAACGCTTAAGCCAAGAAAGACAAAAGTATTAAGTATTTTCAGCCGTGTTTCTGTCGATTGAGACATTATGAAACAAGCACATCAGTAATTATCTTTTATTTTATTTGTAAAATGTATGTATATTTATTTCTTAAATAAAGACGTTCCATCTTGCTGTTATTTTACTCCTCCCGCCATCTAATGCATTCAATATGCAAACAAGCAAGCGGGCAATATGATCAGTGTTAGTATATATATATATATATATATATATATATATATATATATATATATATATATATATATATATATATAATTATTTATTCCATACAGACATCGATGTTTCATGCTAACGAAATCTTCAGTGCAGGAAGGTAATTCTCAACGGTCGGCGGGCTCGAACTCCGATCACAAATCGCAACTGATTCGCAGTCAAGAGCGTTAACCCCTCGGCCATAGGGGATTAGCTAATAATTAAGGAGGAATTAAACTTTGTTAATAACGAGTCGGCGGCTGATTCACACGAGCAGTTGAAAGTGATCAACAAACTGTGTTTGGACCTTGCATCAAGCTATTTGTACTGTTTGTTATTAAACTCACTATATATATATGTGTGTGGGGGGGGGGTGCGTGTGTTACGAATGCAAGATTTGTGTATATTTCATTTTTTAAATAAAGACGTTTCGTTTTATTTTGTTTTTTTTTTTCTTCAGAAAGCACCCAACACCTACTATACAGGTTTTGCTTGTCTACCGTGCGCACCCGGATGCGAGACCTGCGAAGATGGACGCCCGTGTATTCTGGCACTCAATTGGATACAACGAAGTATTCTACTCGGCATCGCTGGTTTAATCATGTGTTGCATCCCGCTCCTAATCTGGTTTACAGTTCAATACCGCGAAATAAAGGTCAGTGGAAATGCATATTTCCTTTTATCAAGTTTAGTCAAACCTACACTACTCATTTGCGACGCTATCCTGTGTCACATTTCATAACACTTTTAACTTTATTTCCGATTGATAAAATACAAAAATAGTCTCTCTCTCTATATATATATATACATATCTATATACATATATAATATTTGTTTTGTTCATTATCTATGTACGTATACGTTTCGTCCTTTATAATCGGGGCTCATCAGCATAGAAAAATAGCTATTCACTATTGGTCATGCGATTCGAAACCCTGGACTTCGAGTATTTTCCAACTACAAATCCCGACATCTAGAACCACTCAGGCACCAGTGAATAGTTGAATAAATAGTGATCATTTTAATACTTTATTCGGCGGCTTGACGTCATAAAAGCGTTCAACTTAATGAAAACCCACTTAAATATAAAAATAAAAATAAAAAATCTAAAATTAGTTTCTTTTGCTCGTTATTTCCCATCTCTCATTTTCCCTTTCACTTTCTCTCTCTCTCTCTCTCGCTCTATAAATATATATATATATATATATATATATATATATATATATATATATATATATATACAGAGCTACGGGTAAAATAGTATAACTACTTGTGCTTATATTCCCTTTTGTTTATAATGAGCTATTCCAATCTACTCTCCGGCTTTGTTCAGGTGCCTTTTGTCGTAGCTGTAAACCTTCTTAGATCTTTGATTTAATTCATTGCCTCGAAAGAAAATGTGACGATAGAGATTCACACTACCGCGATGCCTTGCCTATCGAATTTCAAAAGGTCAAATAAAAGCCTATAGTCAAAGGCTTGTCAAGATGAAGTCGAACCGTCTGAAGATCTTATCCTAGGATATCTAACCACTTTTGTTTCAGTCATACTCTCCGCTATTTCCTCGGGGCTTTCATCCTGAATCTCATTTACGTGATAGTGCCGGCATTTGTGTGCATTACATGTCCATACAACCGCAGACGATTTCCCCTCATTTTTTCTGAGATCGGTGTAACATCAAACATGGTTGAGTCTGGTCAGACCGGAAGTCCAACCGAACGTTTTTGTCACTATGACCGATATTCTTCTTTCTGATTCCTTCGTAAACGGCCACACTCAGATAAAGCAGCAGTAAGACTGAAACATCGATATTTAAATTAATTTAGATTTTTGTATTTCAGATATTAATATATATTTATCAATATATATCTATCAGTATATATATATATATATATATATATATATATATATATATATATATATATATATATATATATATATATATATATATGGAGTAAGGTACACGATAAGTCATGAGAATGAAATGCCGTGGTAGACAAAATGTGTGAAAAAAGAGACAAACGGAAAACGTTAAAATGCAGGAGAAAAACAAAATCAAGAGATTTGACCGGTTTCCTTCGTATTATTTTCTAAAGACGTTCGTTAATACGAACGAAACTGGTAAAATCTCTTCTTTTTTTTTGTTTTTCTCCTGCATTTTAACCTGTTTTCCGTGTGTCTCTTTTCACACACACACACACATTATATATATATATATATATATATATATATATATATATATATATATATATATATATATATATATATATATATATATACATTAGAGGACTACCCGTCCTAGAGCGGATAAAATTAATTCCTTGAACAAGATTTACATCAAGATATAATGATACAAACTTTTATGTTTAGAATCTTTATTCTAATTTTGTATAATAATCCATTACATTATTTTCATTCTAGAAAATTTCTATAATTTAAGGATCAAGCTTAAGGAGTCTTGACAATAAATTGAAATTCATGGAATCCTACTTTATTTTTGTCTAATTAATATGGATCAAA
The DNA here is from genome assembly GCA_963556195.1 of Sepiola atlantica. Lineage (NCBI taxonomy): Eukaryota > Metazoa > Mollusca > Cephalopoda > Sepiida > Sepiolidae > Sepiola > Sepiola atlantica. The sequence goes on along the minus strand of OY744519.1, from coordinate 34,570,584 downwards.
TTCAATGAAAATCATATATATTTGATTTTTCAAATGAGAAGCTGTGCTATATGTTGCCACCTAAAACCATTTAAAATTCAAAGAAACTAATATTTGGGGAATATCCATGTCTAATATGCGGTGTTAACTAACATTTCACAAAAATCGGAAGTATCCGAATATTCACGAAATGCGTCTACGCTTTTTTACTACCTTTGCATGAACCTAAATTAAACTAAATATAACCCAACTTATGACCCTGTACGCCTTGCAGCTGTGTTGCAAAAGCCATAATGATCGGGTAAGAAGTTTAGGAATTGAATTTTGTACAAACAAGTATATAAACTTATAAACATACCTCAATTTATAAATGTTACACCGGCCGTTCTTACACAGGAGAAACTACACCGGTTGTCACTATAAATAGTGCGAGTCACAGAAGACAAAGCACAGTCTTGTAACTGTCGTTCAGTCGCTTTCTTGGCCTTTTGGCCAAGATCAAAGTGTAGTATCTGTTCCGATGGATGCTGCACGAGACTGGTCCTGTGCAGTTCTAGGAGGTCCACCCTCCCAGGCTTTGCCTCCCCTCTTTGGGGAGGAGTAAGTTTATTGCTTACTGTCTGAGGCGCCCCTACCGGGGAATGCCGACGGGGCTGCCCAGGCAATTTTTAAATGGTCAGATGGCTCACCTCTCGAGCGCTGGCTTATCTAATCCCACTTTCCGACCTTGTGTCACATTGTACCTTGTGGGAGGTAGATAAATACCCAGTCTTGTAACTGTCGTTCAGTCGCTTTCTTGGCCTTTTGGCCAAGATCAAAGTGTAGTATCTGTTCCGATGGATGCTGCACGAGACTGGTCCTGTGCAGTTCTAGGAGGTCCACCCTCCCAGGCTTTGCCTCCCCTCTTTGGGGAGGAGTAAGTTTATTGCTTGCTGTCTGAGGCGCCCCTACCGGGGAATGCCGACGGGGCTGGCCAGGCAATTTTTAAAGGTAATAGGTGCTCTTCCTCTAGAGTGCTGACTTATCAAACCCCCACTTTCCGACCTTGTGTCACATTTTACTCTGTGGGGAGTAGATAAATACCCAGTCTTGTAACTGTCTAGCCAAGTGCTAGTCACTTTCTTACTTTGTTAATACACTTGTTAAACCAACCCTCGACTTGACTTCCTTTATTTATTATTTACTGTTGGACAACTTCACAACAATAAAGATAGACATATCACCATTAAATATGACATGTATATATTATATATTACTATAGATCATCTGAAAGTTGACACTCAGTCAGCATCAAATCGCTACAAACCTCGAAAACTTATTTATCACTGTTAACCAAGTGTTTGTTCAATTCACGAAAGAAGAAAAACTAATCAATATCGTCTTGCCTAGGTCGATCATGACCCTCTAACAGCAGTCTTTGTTAGTAATGATAATAAGGGAGTCTATTTACATTTTTAGTGCGTGTGTATAGGATATTTGAATATTGTTTTTTTTCTATAATATATTACAATTTACTGTTACATTTAAGAGAATTCAAAATCTGGACATAACTTATAGGATGACCAGAGTTTCCTCCTAAAAAAAAGATGGCCATCTAGAACCGAAGTTTTTTTAGAATGACTTGTATTTTGAATCCCCATGTTTGTTATTTTGCAAACCATATCTGAAACCGTTACGTCACTTTCAACACCTTCACCGTAGATTCGACAAATAGTTTCACACACTTTGTCCTTTTTAAAAAAAAAGAAAAACATTACGTGCGAAAAATGAAACATTTGATTATCCACTTCTTGTCTTGATAAAGGCTGACAACCAAGAGACATTCTGATTATTGGTGTGAGAAATCTGCTAGCGATGCCAACGTATACATTTATAAATTATATAAAACGTGTAAGGAAACAGTTGTCGTCATATTTTAACCAGAGTTAATTTAATTATTTCCGAAAGTTGTGAAATTATGCATTTTAAAAGGAAAAAAGATATTAATCAAATATGCTATTTGCGTGTTTCTTTTTGTCTTGGGACCCATAAGTGCTATATCCAACAGTTGCAAGAAACGTCGCATGATGTGGAATTACACACACGTGTGAAATACTCTCTCTCTCTCTCTCTCTCTCTCTCTCTCTTACTCTCTCTCTCTCTCATACACATACACACACACACACACACATATATATACAGGGTGTCTCAAAAAAATGTACTCACTCTTAGAATGACGAGAAAACCTTTATTCATGAACATAGAGAGAAATGAAATAGCTTGAACAATAATGGTCATCAGTTTGAACATTTGCGAACATGATTCTTCAATTACATCTGTCTCATGTATTCGATGCTATTTCATTTCACTCTATGTTCATAAATAAATGTTTTCTCGTCATTCTACGAGTGAGTACATTTTTTTGAGACACCCTGTATATATATATATGAAATTAAAAATGGAACAGTGGAAGCCCCTATAAGCTCAACGTTTCGCCCGATGTGATGTGGGCTTTTTCACGAGCGGATGAAAAGTGTGCTAAAAATCATTTTAGCACACTTTTCATCCGCTCTTGAAAAAGCCCACATCACATCGGGCGAAACGTTGAGCTTACTGTTCCATATTTAATTTCATCCCGTCGGATTGTTTTATCCGTTTATCTATCCATATATATATATATATATATATATATATATATATATAACAAATCAGATCCATGACAGCATATCGTGAAGACAGAAACAGCTCAGAACAATAATAGATAGAGCTCTATAAAAATATTAGATAATTACTAGTGACTTATGCTAACACGGTATGATAAACATACTTGGTGTCGCTTAGAGCAGGGTTAACTAAGAGAAAACTGGGTCGTTGCTTAATATTATTGTTTGACTGCGTAATTTAAGCCGTTCCACAATGAATCTTCATTTGATGCTATGTTGATTTTTAAGCGAAGTCAAAACTATAATTAAATTCAAGCATATGCGAATCAATGTATATATATATGTATATATATATATATATATATATATATATATATATATATATATATATATATATATATATATATATATAGGAATGAAAAGTCAAATGCACAGACTTAAGTAGTATACAAATAGAACAAAACATAGACTCACTTAAAACGAATATGAATAAATATGTTGTAATTTTATGTGTCTAAATAGAATTATATATATATATAATTTATTATTTAAAGTATATACACAAATAATATTATACGGTAATGTGATATATTGTGCATGAGTATTTACTCCAATAGTGCGAAATATGTGAGTAAAACTTAGTAGTAGTATAAAAATATATTTATAGTAAGTAAGCTATCAGAAACATTCATGTTTTATTCCCGAAAGAAACAATCAGTCAAAATGCGTAGATGTATGGTTTAAATTATGCGAACCACTTCCGTACAGTTCAGTTAAAGCATCTTCACCGTACACTATACACATCTTTTTTGTTGCTTGCGAAATCGGTTTTACAATCCTCCATTTTCAAAGAACTCCAAAATTGGAACAGGTCTAATAATTGTAAGTGTCTTTCTCGAAAGATAGCTTGAAGTATGTTCTAACCAAAAAATGCAAGTATACTATAGCTGTCAATAGTTTAAGATGTTCTAACGTGTCAAAACATGAACTGATCGGCACAAACCTACGGACAACCTGATATATACATAAATCTACACATATATATATATATATATATATATATATATATATATATATATATATATATATATATATATATATATATATTTATTTATTTTGGTACAGAAAAATTAGTACAACATTCGTACCAAAATAAATAAATACTAATTTTTCTGTACCAAAATAAATAAATATTACGCTCTTAATTTTTTAACTTTAATTTTTAATTAATCGAACACTCTGCTGGGATTTTTCCTGCTATATTACAAAGAAGTTATATATATATATATATATATATATATATATATATATATATATATATATATATATATATATATATATATCCAATATATATATATATATATATATATATATATATATATATATATCCACTATATATATCCACTATATATATATATATATCCACTATATATATATATATATATATATATATATATATCCACTATATATATATATATATCCACTATATATATATATATATATATATATATTATATTAATATTTATATTTATATTTATACAGACATGTACAAAAGCTACTACACTGGCATGTCGATATTACGATCTTTAGTTATTAGAAATTATTTTCCTCGTGAAGAGATCTTAGTTTCTAATAACTAAAGACTGTAAAATCGAAATGCCAGTTTAGCGGCTTTTGTACATGTCTGTATAAATAAAAAATATTAATATATATAGTAGTATCAAAATTTAGTTATGACAAGTAAGCTACACAGAAACATTCAGAAAAGAAAAGTATTAGGTTCTACAGTGATAGTTAATCCGAAGTTTTTAAAAAAGTTGTGTAGTTTTTTAATGGTGCTGTTGTATTGCCTCGATCTCTCCCTAGTCGAATTTTAATTCTCTTAATAAGTACAATCCTGTAAGGTCAGTAACGTAACAGAGTCCGAAGACCCCATAGTAATATCGAAATTAGTGGGGGTATCTTTCGTAATATTTAACTAACTGGGAAATTTATAAAGTTTTTAAACATTAAACTCTGAAATACTATATTTGTCCGAATTATTAAATTTTAAACATGTAAACTCAAGATTACTAATTGTCTTAGCCCTAATTTCCAAATATGAACCCTTTTAACTTTGTGAATTATATATAATTTTGTATACAAAATTCGTTTAAACACGGGGACACTCCCCCTCTACCTTCCGAACTATTTTCTTACTGACCTGAAACGCTATTGTTTTTAGCTTATTGTAGCCCCACCCCAACTCCTAAGTGAAGCCTGCTTAAGCCTGGCATCAGTTTGTGGGTTACTAGTGATGAGCAGTAACTAAACAAACCCTTCTCATACCCTTCTCCTAGCATCAGCCATAATTCAATCCATTTAACTAAAACCCCTTACCAACTCCCCTTATATTTATTCCTTCCTTCCACTTCTTTACTGGCGTCGTTTACGATCAGAATTCCTTCTATCACTTCTTGGATTCGATCGAAATAACTACTTAAATTCCCGACTGCCTACGGATAATATACGCATTTTAAAACTATTTTCATTTTCGGTCCACGGAAGTATGACCTTAATTCTCAAAATTACATCCGAATAAGTGCTCCCCATCTACGATTGAACTAAACATCTTTCTATTGGATTTACTTCATTTTGAACATTTCTAACGCTGTCTCCACGAAACCCCTTTTCCATCTTTAAAACTTTCCTTCATATATATATATATATATATATATATATATATATATATATATATATATATATATATATATATATATACTCGACTAGGCTTCAACACCTAGTACCCCTCCCCGTAAAACATTCACGAGAAGAACTCGTCTTGTCTCAACCGTAGCAGAGAAATTTATTTTCTCTCTCTCTCTCTCTCCTTACCAAAAACCAAAAGAAACTTAATGGAACAAAGTTTACGTACCACTTGTAAAACAGGATACCACAAGCCTTCTTCCCAACCGACTACAGCATATTCGTCTTTAAGTCAAATGTGAACAAACACTTGTTTAGCCGTCCCCTTGAATAATTCAATTTCTTTTAGGTAATCTTCTGCATATCCAACCCATTATTTCCGGTCCACTTGTACCGGCGATGGCCGTCCAACTGACTATCTTTTTAACCCTTATCCTCGAGTATCCCCGGGCCTTGGTAAGTGGTGATCCCTTACTAAAAATAAATATGGTTATAATAATCAATGGAAATAAGTATTACGAAAATAAATTTATTTTCATTGTCTACTGACGTGTGTTCTTCTATGGTGGAACTAATAGGGAATCAAGAAAGAGAGAGAGGGGGGGATGGAGAGAACATATGTACTCTATTACGGCCAGAGAAAAGGGGAGCGATCTGTATTTATGTTTTCCTTTTTGTTCAACATGTGCGCTCGTATACCGTCACTCGACCTCTATTTCCATTCGTGTTCTTCGTGATCTCCGCATTCTGCCTAAAAGCCAATCTTACATTGGTTTCTTTTTCGCTGTACTTAAAATGTGAACCCACCACTGTCTGATTCAAGACCGCTAGCTCCGAACTCCTCCTCGGTGCATGTCCTTCACACACAAAACACGATGAACCTGTATATACAAGTACCTATCTACTGGTTGGCCTTTTGGCTAAGGTCAAAGTGTAGTATCTGTTCCGATGGATACTGCACGCCTGTCCTGTGCAGTTCTAGGAGGTCCACCCTCCCAGGCTTTGCCTCCTCTGTTTGGGGAGGAGTAAGTTTATTTCTTACTGTCTGAGGCGCCCCTACCGGGGAATGCCGACGGGGCTGCTCAGGCAATTTTTAAATGGCCAGAGTGCTCACCTCTCGAGCGCTGGCTTTTCAAACCCCACTTTCTCGACCCGATCTTGGGTCACATCTTACTTGTGGGAGTAAGATAAAACTGGCCTTGTGCCTAACTCCTGGGGAGAAGTAAATAAAACCTATCTACTGGTTGGTCATGTAAATGTGGCTGATGGTCAAACGAAACTGTATGTATTTCATTCAATTCATACAGTTATGTTATTTGTACCAATGTTATACGTGTACGATTAGTAAGAACTCTCTGCGCCGATTGACTAATGAGAAGAGACTCTCTTTGTTCAAAGATCTTATTTAATTATATAGCAAAATATAAAAAAATATTCATTAAATTCCACATTCTTTAAAGATTTTAAAGAATTCAAAATGTCACAACCAAAAAGTAGAAAAGTCTCTTTTGTTTACTTTCACAGTTCATGGAAGATGCGGCGCGTTGCGAAAATTAAATTATCAGATAATGTTAATTGAATTCAACATTCCTGCAAGTGACATTTCAGATTCTTTTTAAATGAATATTTACGAGATTTTTTTTTAATGGAAATACGTAATTTATTCAAACGTTTGGCGCCGAGATAGCAACTTAAATTTGAGCCATATTGTAAAATGTTTCTATGTATCAATGTAAACGGGTATTCTTAAGCTGCATTCATTTGATCTGCGCTTGTAGAGAGAAAAAAATCGTCACCCGTTGGGTCGGCCGTTGAGCTTGGCTTAGATTGTTTAAATAAAAAAAAAAGTAAGTTTGCAAAGCCAGTTAAATATAAAAAAGAAAATATCGCTAAATCTCTCTATTTTAAAATTATTCTCTTTCTGTTTTTAATGTTTTTGAATTTTTTAGATGAGGATTGATAATATGTATTATTTGGATTTTTTGGGCTATTGTTCTCATCTTGGGTGTTATACCCACAACGTTTCGGCCGATATAACCTCACACCTTCTTTAGGTGTATTTTGATAGTAGCTCTTATTAGTGAATGGTGGGAAAATGTGTTTGTTATTTTTCGCACGAGTCTTTTCCATTTCTGTATTAATTCAGGTCCGTACTGTATATCGTAGTATATCGTCCGAAACGTTGTGAGAATAAAACCAAAGATGAGAACAATAGTTCTTGGCCTTTTGGCCAAGATCAAAGTGTGGTATCTGTTCCAATGGATACTACACCCCATAGACTGGTACCGTCTTGGCCTTCGGGTCTTGATGACGCCGATCTGCGGGTTTGTCCTGTGCAGTTCTAGGAGGTCCACCCTCCCAGGCTTTGCCTCTCCTCTTTGGGGAGGAGTAAGTTTATTGCTTACTGCCTGAGGCGCCCCTACCGGGGAATGCCGACGGGGCTGCTCAGGCATTTTTTGTAGGCCAGAGTGCTCACCTTCTCGGGTGCTGGCTTTTCAAATCCCACTTTCCCGACTTTGTGTCACATCTTACCTTTTGGGAGGAAGATAAATAAAATAGTTCGAACAATTCAAATAATACATAGTCTCTTTCTGTTATCTGTCTCTTTATCCCCCCTCTCTCTCTCTCTCTCTATCTATCTATCTATCTATCTATCTATCTATCTATCTCTTTCTCCAGCTACGAGTGAAATAGTATTAATGCTGTAGTGGTATTCCCTTTTCTTTATAATGGATTATTCCAATCATTTTATTTTTACAAACGAACGAATTCGTGTTTAATCAGGAAAAGGTGAGTTTGCAAGGTCAGTTAAATATAAAAATACAAAGATAACATCGAAAATTAATTTCTTTCTGCCAGCTATATCTCCTCGCGTGCGTGCGTGCGTGTGTCAGAAGTTTAATAGTTTTACGACTTGTGGCAATATTCCCTTTTCTTTATAATTGACTGCTCCAATCTTTTTTGTTTCTCTACAAACAAAACAAAATGTGTTTGAATAAGAAAAGTGAGTTTGCAAAGCCATGTAAATATTAAAATATAGAACGACAAAATCTAAAATTAGTCTCTTTCTCGTCGCTATATCTCCCAATCCGTCTCTCTCCTTTTCCCTCCACAACTATAAGTTAAATAGTATTACTACTTGTGATGATAGTCCCTTTTGTTTATAATGAACTATGTCAATCTGTGTATTCTTTATAAACAAACAAACACAATTTTGAATCAGGAAAAAGTGAGTTTTACAAGGCCAGTGAAATATGAAAAGTTAGGAGACTGAATCAAAAATTAGTGTCTTTTTGTTGTATCCCCCTCCCCCTATATCTCTATCTATCTATCTAACTATATATATATCCATCCCCTCTCTCTCTCTCTCCATCTATCTATCTCTCGCTATCCCTTTACCTCCATCCACTCTCTCTCTATATATATATATATATGTATATATCACTATCTCTTATTCACTATTCTCTCTCTCCATCTATCTATCGTTATTTCTCTATCTCCCTGCCTCTCTATCTCTCTCTCTTTATCTTTCTATCTACATCCCCTCTCTCTCTCCATCTATCTATATCTCGCTATCTCTCTATCTCCCCCTCTCTCTCTCTCTCCCTATATATATACATATATATATATATATATATATAGAGAGAGAGAGAGAGAGAGCGAGAGAGAGCGAGAGAGAGAGAGAGGGGGGATATATATATATATATATATATATATATATATATATATATATATATATATATATATATATACAGGTAAACTTCGGTATCTCGAACACCGATGTCTCGAATACCACGCAAATCTCGAAGTCAGTTGGCGGTCCCGACCGTTTTTGCTATATATATGAAAGAAAAATAAACCGGTATCTCGAACACGGAAATCTCGAATACCTGGCCTATCTCGAAGTGAATTTACGGTCCCTAGTGCCAAAAACACACGCGCTATCTCGAAGTCTACACAATTATTCGCTCTGCTGAATTCACGCCTGCAGTACAAAAATATCCCGTTATGCCAATTTTACTGAAATCGGAATTTAATATAGATCAACCTTATTTTCTACAACCTTACTTTTTATTTTTATTTCTCTTTTTTATTTTTATTTCAGACAATTAACAACCTTATTTTCAGTATAAATATCAGCACTGAAATTCAAAATCTTCAGTACGCATCATGTCTGATAGGCAATCTAACGAAGGACCTTGTAGCAAATCCGGTGGGGGATAGTTGGATTATCTGGCAATGGTGTTAGACGCAAACTTAAAGTCCACACAATTGAAACAAAGTTCCAGGCTGTAGCAGAAGTGGAAAAGGCACAGAATCAAAGACAGCGATAGCAAAGAAATTCGAAGTTCCTCTCAACACCCTGTCAACGTAGATTAGAAATGCGGAGAAAATTAAAGATTCCTATGAATAGCGAGCTGTGGGCCCCCAACGAAAGAAAATGCGCACTGTCACATACCAAGACACAGAAAATGCGACTCTTCAGTGGTTCAAGGCAGCACGAGACAGAAACTTTCCCGTATCTGACCCTCTGTTGCAAACTAAAGCCAGGGAGTTTGCATCACAGCTAGGCGAAACATCATTCAAATGTTCAACTGGTTGGTTAGACAGATTTAAAGACCGTCATAGCGTAACTTTTAAAAAAGTATGTGGCGAATCTAAATCTGTAAACGAACACAGTAAAGACATAACAGACTAAGCCGCTGAACTCAAGACGCTTCTTAGCGAGTACAATCCAAATGATATCTTCAATGCCGATGAGACATGTTCATTTTTCCGTCTGCTACCCGACAAAACTTTAGATTTTAAGGGTGTGGATTGTCATGGGGAAAAGTGCAGCAAGAACAGACTTAGTGTTCTTATCTGCGCCAACATGAGTGGAAGTGAAAAAATACCTCTGTATGTCATAGGCAAAGCCAAAAACCCACGTTGTTTCAAAAACGTAACAACTCTACCCACTCAGTATGAAGTTAACAAGAAAGCTTGGATAACCTCTTAACTCTTCTCTAACTGGCTGCGGTCATTAGATAGAAAATTTCAGCACCCAAAAAGGAAAGTCGTTATGATAGTGGACAATTGCCCTGCCCATCCCAAAGTCCCAAAATTGAAAGCCATTAAGCTGATCTTTATGCCCCCAAATACCACCAGCAAGACACAGCCGATGGATCAAGATATGATCCAGAACATGAAAGTTCATTATCAGAAGCTTGTTATACTGCAGCAACTGAAGTCCTACGAAAGCACGACAGAATCTGCCGTAATTAGTGTGCTGGATGCCTTACGTCTGTTGAGTAAAGCCTGGGTCAATGTCACCGAAAAAAACCATAGTAAACTGTTTTCGACATGCCAACTTTACCAGAGAGCAGCTAGCTGCCCCCTACAGTGAAGTAGACGACGACGAAGATGATCCTGAGGACGGCATTCCCCTTGCAGCCCTGAAACTTCGAGTGCTCTTCGAAGAATATGCCAGCGTGGACCAGGAACTTACAACGCCAGAAGCTGATAGTGACAATGCCATAGTCTACTTCATCCTTGAATCCAGGAAAAAAGACAACGAAGAGTGACGGGAAGACGAAGATGTTCAAGATCAGCCAGCTGCTCGTAGACCATCAGCAACAGAAATTCAACAGGCGATTGAAGTAATGCGTGCGTGGATAGAAACGACAGAAAACACCAGCGACCTAATCCCAGGACTGCAGAAGTTCAAGAGACGAGTGGGCACCGAAGATTACAGCAGCAAAGTGTTATTACCTCCTACTTTACAACTGACTGTCCTCTGGAACGTGTTTAACATCTACAATATCTACATCTACTACACAATATTGGTGTCAATTTAAAACATCGATTTCTCGAACCCTCGGATATCTCGAAGTTTATTTTCAGTCCCATCAAGTTCGAGATATAGAGGTTTACCTGTATATATATATATATATATATATATATATATATATATATATATATATATATATATATATATATATATCTTTTTCTCTGTTTTCAGATACGGGTTAAATAGTCTTACTACTTGTGGTATTTTATTTTGTTTATAATAGAATTTCCAGATCTTTTTATTCTTTACTTTATATATTACTTTCGACTATCACTCAACTGAGAGAGAGAGAGACAGACAGAAGCGAGAGTGATATATACCGTATAAAATACGACCAGGGCATCAAACAATATACAATCAGAGAGGATGATAATGATGGATAGAAATTTTGTAAGAGATGAGTCACGTGGTGAGTTAATTGCAAATTGCAGCGAATTAAATCAATTAAAAGGGAAGCTTTTTCAAACCGAACTCAATCCAAAAACTGAAGAAAGTTTTGGCACTTATTTTGCGTTATTAGAATACATAAGAAAAAGTCTTATGGAAAAAAATGTTGATTAACTCAACTTTAGTATAATAATAGATTTCAAAGTTAAGTATCACAGACCGGCGAACATATGTTAAATACTGGGCGAATAAACCCACTAGTATATAAATTGTTTAGTTGAAAATAACAGTAAAAAAAGTTCAGCTGCGGTCAACTTGCTGTAAAGGTTAAGTTTACTAGACTGTGAAAATTGGTAGAAACACATGTTACGTCAAATGGATCATCGAGCGAGTGAGAGAGAGAGAGACGTTGTGGCAGTTCCTTGGAAATGCTGCACGTGTGAACATGTTAATTTAAAATTTACTAATAAGATATGATTAAACAGTGATCAAATTGAATAAATCTTCTCTGCCTTCTAACAGTTTTGTCTGGACTTAGTTCCTTTTTTATGTATGAAAGAACGGCTTTGTAGGCAGCATTCCCTCGGTCTGGAAGGATCCTTAATGAAATTTGATTGACAAGACCCTATTTCAATGCTGAGTATAATGATATTTGCTGTGTGCCATAATACAACTAAGAAATAGAATTTTGAAACCAGCTGCCTCTTTGTATCTATGACTGGTGAAACCCCAGAAAGCTATAGCATATTCCTGTTACGGTTATTACATACGAATACATAGCCGTAATCTTGTTATACTTACTTTTGCAACTGAGATGTTAATAATTTGCTTCTTTTATTCTTTTTCACTTTCGACAATAATGTCTGCTCATACAGCTGAATTTGCGCGCATTTGAATTTTTATTCGATTAAAATACAAAAAAAAAATGTTCGGTGGTAGATTTTTTAAATTTTATAATGCTTTTCTTCTACATACATAAACATGTCACTTTTGCTTATCAACTAAATCTATATCTATATCTAATATATAAAGTTAGCATGTTTGATTTTCAAAGTCAGGCCTAAATAGCAATGCAACTGCGTGGTTCAACCTAGGCTTTTTTAGTGTTTTATCTCTTCCACTATCTTATTGGCTCGATTATTATTTAGTTCGATTAAGTTTCTTGTTTATAATAACTTGTCCCGTTGGTAAGTTTGTTAGACTGGGAAAATTTCCTGATTGTGACTTAAATAGAACCAGCCGCTTAGAAATACATTTTAATTGACTGTGTTTGATACCAATAAGTAAAATGGCTACTAAAATCTGTTCACGTGTGAGTACTACAGAAACACATTTCACTTGAACTAATATGCGCCATTAGGAAATTACCTACTCTTCTTATTCCGTGATTATTATTATTATTATTATTATTATTATTATTATTATTATTATTATTATTATTATTATTATTATTATTATTATGGTGGTGTTGTTGATGATGATGATGATGATGATGATGATGATGATGATGATGATGATGATGATGATGATGCTGATGATGATGATGATGATGATGATGATGATGATGATGATGATGATGATGATGATGATGATGATTTTCATTATTTCTATTATTTTAATTAGTATTGTTTTAATTTCCATTCATACCATTGACAGATTATCACCATCAACCTTCCGCTTCGCTTTTTTTGCATAAGTTCTATTTTAACAATCTAGAGGTAGAAAATGCCACTTTAATTCAACGCTTTAATCAAAATTACTTTTTTACGGTGTTGTAACAATAAAAATGTATCTTAATAAATGGGTATTTAATGTCAAGAAGTTAATCTTGTAATTTTCTTTCGAACTAATAGGAGCGAAAAAACAATTTGGCCTCGTATTTAACTGATTTGACACTTTGGGATGTAAAATACGTCCACCTTTCGTTTCAACGCCCAGATATTTCCCAACCTTATCAGCTACTGAAGATGCCCTTACCTAAAGCGTTCTGGGTATGAGACAAAACTGCCTCAAGTAGTGTGGCCATAATTTGGGATGTTGGATGATGTGAAGTCCCCTTTAGTTACAACTACTCCTCTTGGCCTTTTGTCTAAGATCAAAGTGTCGTATCTGTTCCGATGGATACTGCACCCCATAGACTGGTATTGTCTTGACCTTCGGGTCTTGATTTACGCCGGTCTATGGGTCTGTCCTGTGCAGTTCTAGGAGGTCCACCCTCCCAGGCTTCGCCTCCCCTCTTTGGGGAGGAGTAAGTTTATTGCTTACTGCCTGAGGTGCCCCTACCGAAGAATGCCGACGGGGCTGCCCAGGCAATTTTAAAACCCCACTTTCCCGACCGACCTTGGGTCACATCTTACTTGTGGGAGTAAGATAAAAACTGGCCTTGTACCTAACTCCTGGAGAGGATTAAATCAATACTCCTAGGTCCATCCTGACCCGGAGGCGTGGTAGTCATATATAGGTAAAATAAAACTATTGTTTACAAAATATCCACATACAAAACAAATGAATCTACAAAACAATCGTCTACAAGACATATGTATATTTTCGGCATCAAATGACTTAACGACGGTTGGGTCGACATGCCGTAAAACCCAACAAGCAACAAAACTACCTGCTTTTTGTATAAAACCACAGATAATCTTAAAGTATTTATGGCAATTTGACTGAAATTATTTCAACGAAAGTGTCAAAATCTCTATTTATCTAAAGTCACCTATGTGTATAATTTTATATATTTCTATGCATAGGATTCACTCCTAAACTAATTACCGAACCATTATAAATTTTGGAACACAGCCTATAGGCGTAAGTAGTCCAAATGCAGACTACATTTAGTTTTATTTAGTTTTATGCAAAAATGGGGTAAAAAGAGGTGGAAGCTCTTCGTGAAAATTCAAATACGACTGATTTCTCTTTTTAATTCTAACAATGTGTATTAGACCTCAATTAATAAATAATCCCCAAATTTCAATATGTTTGGAGTATTTTAAGGGATTTTCAGGAAGCATAATATTGACACAACCTCCCATTTGAAAATTCAAATATTTCAGATTTGCATTAAATTTTTTCCATAGTCATTAGACACCAATTAAGCAAGGTTCCCTGAATTTCAATTTCTTATTAAGCCTTAAGTTTTAGACATGTTCGATAATCAAAATCATGTTTTGGATTTTGATCAAAATTAGAATAAGAATTCCAGACATTAAGTTTAGTAGCATTATATATTTATTCTAATCTATGTAATGGGGGCATAAAAGTGATGCAACGCTGTTTTGTTCGAGGAATTTATTTGGCCCATCCTGGGACCGGTGTTCTTCTAGTGAATCTATAATAATGAACACCAAACGTCAATCTGTTTAATATCAGACATCACGATGATTTGAAACGATTGCATGGCTTTTAGTGTTCTATATGAGAAGATCAATGAAATGCTACTTAAATAAAGCAGGCGTTCGCTAAGTGTGCCGTGGGCGAAGTAAATGTTACCTATTAAAGATATATGTCTCATGTGTTGAACTCAAAGCGAGTCAGACAATGTTGAAGCGTTCGTTACTGACTTGAGGACGCTGATCAAATATGTAATTTTGCGACACGTGCGTCAACTCCATTTTGCGAGACCAAATTGCCTTGGGAATTAATAACACCCAAACACAGGCAGAAGTTTCGAAGGTGACATATTTCGATTTGCATAGATCTATACACATGCTGAAACTATACCAAAATATAAGTCTATAGTCTCGAGCTTTAAGGAATAAAGAACTGGATAAAGTTACTTCAAAACAAAAGTTAAACAAAAACTATTAAGTCAACAATATATATAAATATATATATATATAATAAAATGGAAAAATGATAACGATAAAACATTATCTTTAAAATAATCCTATCATAAAAAGTCAATTCTCAGTATACGAGATAGTACAATTATAAAATGAAATGAACAATGAAAATAAAAATTAGAAAAAGAACAATATTTATTGGATCATCAAGTAGTTTAAACAAGGAATATATAAATAAAATTTATTTTCCTTTCCTTAACCCATGGATTTTCAAAAGTGAAAGCTTTTATCATAAGAGGAGATCGTCGAGGTAAAGCAGTAAATGTGTATTACTATTATCATATAATTGAAAATATAAAAGATATTTATAAAAATACAAAAATACCCCAAAAATATATTTGACCAAAGAAAATCCACTTCGATGGAAGATGAAACATGTCTAAAAGAGGACGATGATGACGATGATGACGATGATGACGACAGGAGTTACGTCATCATCATCATCATTGTCATCATCGTCATCATCATCATCATCATCATCATCATCATCATCATCGTCGTCGTCGTCATCATCATCATCACCGTGATGATGATGATGATGATGACGACGATGATGATGATGATGATGATGATGATGATGATGATGACGATGATGACAATGATGATGATGATGATGATGATGATGATGATGATGACGATGATGATGATGATGATGATGATGATGACGTAACTCCTGTTATTATGCTGCTGTTGATGTTGCCGTTGCTGCTTATGATGATGCCTATGTAAAAAAAAATTAGATCGACAGAAGTCCGTCTCATTCATAGACTCTTATTTCTATTTCTATAAAGTTAGGTATGTGTATATATCTATATATTTTTATGTGCACGATTTACTCCGAAACTAATTAACCGGTCATTATACATTTTAGAACACAGCTTTTAGGCGCAAAAGTGGGCAATGTAGGCTATATTTAGTTTAATTGAGTTTCATGCAAAGGGGAAACCGAGGGGGTACCATTGTGAAAATTAAGATACATTCAATTTTTAGGAAATGTTAATAAAATGTATTAAACATCAATTAATAAATATTCTCCGAATTTCAATTTATTTTGGGCATTTTAAAGAATTTTAAAGAATTTTAAGGGGCATAATAAGGGTACAACCTTCCATTTAAAAATTCAAATCTTTCAGATTTGCATTAAATTTGATCCATAGTCATTATATACAAATTAAGCAAGATTTCCTGAATTTCAATTTCTTCTTAAGACCCCTTAAGCTTAACCCTTAAATTTTGAGACATTTTCTAGAATCGAAATAAGGCAATAAATTTTGATCAAAATTGGAATAAGAATTCTTTACATAAGGGTTAGTATCATGATGCTTTCTTTAATTAGGACCCACGCTAAAAGTGCATCGGCGTCGGTACTTTCCGGATGTTTACGTAAACCGCCGGAAAGTACCGAAGCAGTTAGCTAATGAAACTGCGAGAAAATGAGCAGCCGATTTCAACTGATTGAAACGAATAAACTGATTGAAACAACATTTAAACGCGATTGCAACTGATTGAAACGATATCATGAATGTTAAGCAAATATAGAACAAAGTGTTCCAGAAATTAGAATAATATAGGAGTACATATATGATGGTAAAGTTTATTGGTTAAAACATGTGCAACTTACCAGAGAAAAATATTAAAATATAAAACTCAAAAGATTTCACAATATCGGAAAATTTATCGCCCGGTAATTTGACTTCTTTACCCAGGGACGTTTTCTTTCTTTCTTATCTAATTTTGTTTTAACTTCACCGATTAAGACATTATTGAGACATGTCAATATTAATGCGAACACTGGCAAAGCGTAATTTTTGACGATGAGTATACGCTCGTGTGTATATAATACTAAAGATTAGTGATCAAAGTTTGTTTTCGAGAGGCTTTTTTCTATATAATTAATGACACAAAATAGGTGCTAAAATATCATTTAGTTATGGGATTTAGTTATGTTTAAAAAAGAATTATTTTTTATTTTTAATTGGCCTGAATTTGTGATTAACTGTACAAGTAAGCCAACTATCATTTAGATTTCTGTATTTATTTCCCCCTCTTTCACTGTTTGTTGGTTCTACCGCTCTCCGCTGTTTTGTAATTTCTCTGTGAGTATTTGAAAAAAGTGACTCTCTTTTTTCAGCGTTGCTTTTGAATTGCTTTATTTTGCCATCTAAGTTACGTAGTGTATACATCGAATTGCAATTTTGAGTAGGCAATTGGATAACTTGTGTTGTTTGAATTTGACAATTGGCCTTCGGTTATTTTTAACAGCTCATAACTATATAAGTAAGATGGACTTATAATGAATAAAAGTGGGTTGAGCAATAAAGATACAAGTATTTTATTGAATATTATATATTACTGAAATGGAAAGTAACGCGTTTTTGTATGTTTTTGTTTGTTTTTTACAGGTATTGAAAGCTTCGAGTCCACTTCTTATGCGAATAATTCTTCTTGGGGCCTTTTTCTTATATTGTCCGGTAAGTATATTCAGTATATTTTAAGTATATATTTTAATTATATATATATATATATATATATATATATATATATATATATATATATATATATATATATATATATATATATATATATATGACGGACTCTCCCGTCGATTTCAACGTATGAGTGCCCCGCCAGGGGCTGCCAGCGCGTAATTGTAATTGTAATTGCAAGGGTTGCGCCATCCTTAACAACCGCTCTCCTGAGTCGGCATTGCTTGATTCCAATGGCAAGTAGTAATACAAGACGACTGGAAACAATGCTGAGATAAGCAGAGAGCACATACAGCACCGTATATACGTATGTGTTGTTTGTGTGTCTGTGTGCAAAGCATATTTAGAGAATAATATAGAACATAATGTATAGATATCAAATTTTAAAAAGTATCCAACTAAAAAGACAAAGTAAATAGAACAAAGATAGATCAACACATGCTAAATTAAATATATATTTCGTCCATGCCAGACTTTGTAAATAATGTATGTTAACATTAACAGAGGTGATAAATATATATTGCTGTGGGTAGAAGGACATAATGTTAGAGTGGCTGGTGGTGAGTGCGTTATTCACCAGCCCGTACATGATAATGGAAACTTGGCTATTGTATGTCGGAATCTTTCCTAATTCCAAGCATGCCAAACCTGGGTATGTCTAGTGGACGACGTAATGTATAGTATTTAAATAAAATAATAAATATTGGTTCTTGTATAACTTACGATCGAGCACTTGATAGTTTTGATATATATATATATATATATATATATATATATATATATATATATATATATATATATATATATATATATATATAATCCAGGTAAAACATCCACAGGGTAGTAATCCAAAGAATTTCAACCGGGTTTATAAAAAGTGCTCAATATCAAATAGAGCTTTTATATATGATTAATTTTATTTACACAGACATGTACAAAATCTGCGACACTGGCATCTCGATGTTATCGATCAGTAGCTATTATAAACTGAGATCTCATCAGGAAGAGTTAGAATCCGATGATCTAAGGTTAAGATCGGATTCTAACTCTGCCTGATAAGATCTCAGTTCATAATAGCTGTTGATCAATAACATCGACATGTCAGTGTCGCAGATTTTGTACATGTCTGTGTAAATAAAAATTATCATATATATATATATATATATATATATATATATATATATATATATATATAAACAATAGAACATCAGATTCCAGTGATCATGTCTTTATTCATTCTTAAAGGGATCCAGTTCTTTATGGTCTGTCACATCATCACACAGTAAAACAAAATACAGAGTTATATATCTTGGAATTTCAATAAGTTTGGCTCATCAGATGGAAAGACCAAAATCATGTCCAAAACAGCAGAAAAATAAAAAATTTAAAAATTAAACTCACATAATTAAAGAATTCATATATGCAGGTTCATTAGGTAATAAGCTACTGTTTTTTCTATGAATCAGCGCCATATTCCATACTAACAGAGCTAACAGAAATACATATATTTTCCTTAAGAGATGAATTCTAAAGTAGATCGTCAAAAATGAATAAAATTAGAAAAGAAAGAGAAAGTTAAAAGTAAAAGAAAAAGGAAAAAATTGAAAGAAAAAAGAAAAAAAACTAATACAAAAAGAATTTCGTATTATTAAAAATTACTTCAAAATTAAAAATAACATTCAATTTTCAAACCAAGAGAAGTAACCCTCGATTTTTTAATTAAGACATATTTCTTATTTTTAAGTCTCATTTAATTATATCTAATACAAGTATAAAGTTTCCCTTATAATTTCTTTTTTTAAATGTATATGTATATGTATATTGAATATAAGCGCTTAATTTAATTAAAGAATTTAAAATTATAATATCTATTTAATAAATGCTAAGAATAATCCAGAAATCATAACAAAATATAGACGTCAACAATTTTATGTCACTATCTGAAATCTATAGGCTACATATTTATTTAAAATTAAACTACATATTATTTTAGTATTAATATAATTATAACAATTATGTATTTTTGTACTGTATTATTTATAATGTGAAGAATTTATGTTTTTTTAATATTTCAATATTTTACCGTCTATAACCACCAAAAAGATTAATACTTTTTATTCAAATGTCAGGAGTCGATATTTAAGATATTACTATTGTTTATATTCTAAATATCGAAAGTGCGAATTTTTAATGATGCAGACAATTTTAAAGGATGTCATGTTATTTGTTAAATAAGTTGTTTTAGACGTTAATTCATGATAAGATTCAATGATAAAAAGGTTACATTTTTTTAATTTACCAGAGGTATACTTATTTGCTCTATCGATAACAGACCCTTTCAATTCGTATGGTACGTTATTATTTTGTAGTTCTCTCACATATCTATTAATAATGGAGATTATGTATCTATCTGTCTATTTAAGACTAATGTACGTATTATGAAATAGTATAGTATATACTATTTCAGACTAATGTACTATATTTGAATTCAGGGGCATAGTGTAATGTAGTATATGCTCTGTTGTCATGATACCATCCTCCCATGCATTACCTCACTTTTTTTAGAGGTAGTGTAGTATATGTTCTGTTGACATTATGCCATCCTCCCAGGCATTACCTCATCCTTTTCTGAGAGATGTAGTGGTAGTGTAGTAACTGTTCTTTTTTCATGATACCATCCTCTTAGGCATTACCTCTTCCTTTTTAGAGGTGTAGAGGTAGTGTAGTATCGTTTCTGTTGTCATGGTACGATCCTCCCAGGTATTACGTCTTCCTTTTTTGAGATGGGTGGAGGTAGTGTTATATCTGTTCTGTTGTCATGATACCATCCTTCCAGGCATTACCTCGATCGTATTTTAAATGATTATATGTGATTTTATACCTTGATTTAAAATTACAACCTGTCGACACTATGTGTGCTCTAGTATTATTTATCTTATATCACCTAAAAAGCCTTTTGAAAACATATTGAGTTTGTTTGCAAGAGAATTGATGTTTTAAAAGTGACAAAAACAATTGAATAAATCAAAATGTTTTGGGAACAAATTCGGAACGTTTATTAAGTTATATATATATATATATATATATATATATATATATATATATATATATATATATATATATATATATATATATATATAAATTCCCGAAACAGTTTTTCATGGTAAACAACTGATGATCCCTTAAAATAGTGTTAGAAACTAACTAATATAATAATTGTAAAAAATAAATTGACTTACATGAGTGATTTTCCACTGGAAGACTTGAGACTATAAGTTTTGTTTTTATATATATATATATATATATATATATATATATATATATATATATATATATATATATATATATATATATATATATATATATATATTATAGTTTTAATGGTTGAGAAACTTCCGAGACTATATATATATATATATATATATATATATATATATATATATATATATATATGTGTGTGTGTGTGTGTGTGTGTGTGTGTGTGTGTGTGTATGTGTGTGTGTGTGTGAAGGGGGGGGGGGCGGTAAATTATACGCTATATCTTAAAATGAAATACCGTGGAGACAGGATATATGAAAATGACAAAAAGGAAAAACACAATAAAACACAGGAAGAAATCAAAACGAGTGATTGAGTAGTTTCATTCGGATCAACGAACATCTTCAGAAAAGGTGAACATAATTATGGGTGCATGTGTAATATGATGAAATATTGAAGGAAAGATAATTTCGATTAAATAAGAGAAAATTTTCTAGGTTAATAACTGGAAAATAACAGTCACAATAGAATCAAATCAACTAAAATTATAACTACGCGACATTACTATACTTCAACTATTTAACTATTTCAATTATAATTGTATTTTCGTTTCCCGCATTCTTTGATGTCAACGCATTGTAATAATGTTCGGGTTTTTTTCGATTACTTTTTCTGTCTCTTGTTCTGTGCTTGATTTGACCTCGTTTCTTCTGCGAATGGCATTCTGACATTTTGTTTGAATGTGGAAACAAAAAGCATAAATTTAGATATCTGTTTGTATTTGTATATTTCTATGTACATGATTAACTCCTAAACTCATTAGCCGTTAATTATGCATTTTGGAATTATGTGCTAGGTGTTGGCTATATTTAGTTTAATTTAGTTTTATGCAAACAAAAACAACCGGAAGTGGAAGGAAACCCTTCGTGAAAATGTAGATACCTTTAATTTTTGTGGAGATTTAACAATTATAACAAGTATTAGACATACATCGATTAATAAATATTCACTAATTTCAGTTTCTTTTGAGTATTTTGAAAGGTTTAAGGGGGCATAATATGGGTACAATCTCCAATTAAAAAATTCAAATATTTCAGATTTGCATTAAATTTTAATATTCGCTCATTTTATGGTATGGATTTTGATCAAAATTAAAATAAGACGGTAAAGAGGAGGTGGAAGCATATCATGGAAATTTATGTGCCTCCAATTGTGAAATTTTATCAACAGGTTTTATGTATCAATTAATAAATATTCCCTAAATTTCAGTTTGTTTTAAGTATTTGAAAGGAATTTTATTATATTGAAACAACTTCCAATTTGAAAATTAAAATATTTCAGATTTGCATTGAATTTTATTCGTAGTCATTAGGCACCAATTAAGTTGGATTCACTGAATTTCAATGTCTACTCAATCAGACCCTTAAAGTTTAAGCCTTAAATGGTAGTGATATACCATGAAACACACAGTAAAAAGAAATCACTTAACCATTTACAATAATATGTGTTATTTTGATTATTCGAACTAATGTTTCCATCGTTAGTGTTATGCTCACAACATTTCGGCCGATGTAACCTCTGACCTTCTTCGAGTGCATCTTGGCGAACTCGGGAATCTTTAGGTTGGACTCGAAAAACTATACGGAATTTCGAACCGAGCCACAGTGGTAGATTGCTTTCATTCTGTCAACCATGACCGGGTAGAAATCTTAGTAATTCTTAATTATATTCGTAGTATCGCCTGTTCTGAGGATTGAAACTTCAACTCTCAGAAGACTGTCACTTAGAACTGCTAATTACTTAGCACTTTATCCGTTGTGCCATGGGTCCATGGCGAAACGGATAAAGTATTAAATAATGAAAAATAATCCGAAACATATACAATTACCTGGCTTAGATTGCTCGCTATCGCTTCGCAATTTAATTTCCAT
Source organism: Sepiola atlantica (assembly GCA_963556195.1). Lineage (NCBI taxonomy): Eukaryota > Metazoa > Mollusca > Cephalopoda > Sepiida > Sepiolidae > Sepiola > Sepiola atlantica. Next base: position 34,547,544 of record OY744519.1, on the reverse strand, counting down.
TACCTTGTTACCCTAAAGTTGATCTCTCTCCTTCTCTGCCCCTCTCGCTTTCATTTACTCACATACACACAAATACATACTAATAAAAAAATGTTACATTTTTCGAGCATTAAAAAATTATTTATTATGTAATATTTTCTATTCGAAGCAGAAGCAGCAGCAGTCGACGCTGACAGCTTAAAAACTGAATCCTGAATTGTTGACCGGTATCAATCTTTGAAAGAAGCAGCAGCAGCTGCTCTACCTATTATTTTTATTTTACTTTCGTATGTGTCCCTCTTCTCCTACCTACTATTCTTCGTACCGCGAACCAAGCCGGACACACGTTCGTTTACTTTTATTATATAGATAGGGAGTGTATTTTTGTATGAAATACCCTAAAATAAGATGAGATGTAGTAAAACAGACAGAAAAAAGCAAATCAACCGTATTTTAATAGTGAAAAAAAATGCTCTTTTAGTTGATTTAAAACGTGACTAATTACTATAAACCCCTTAGGAAATACTATTAAAAACGCACACACAAAAATAAGCCAAATCAAAATAATAAACGTCGTCCGCAAGACATAATAAAGATGACTTCGCTAAATTCAAATGTAAATGTCAAACGCAATTAGAAAAAGGAAAAGGTGAGTTAATTCAGCGCCCGGAGTCGTCGATTCTGAGAAACATTTTAATAATTCAATTTATAGAGAAACGATTTCTCAAATGATCGACTTTAAATTCATGACAAGAAAATCGTGACAAAAATGCAGCGAGAATTGTGTTTCACGTATTATTTCGCACTTTGCGTTTAGTATTTCTGGTCTTTTGCGAGTCTAGCCACATTGAAGAGCTGTGACACAGCGGAGCAGTATTCTGTTGATAACTACATATTACCCGACATTCGAGGGTTGAGCACTCTGATGCAAAGATTTTCATAAAAGAATGGAGCAAATAAAAACTTTTGAATTTTCAAATGGGTCTCCGTACCCCATAAAACCCCTTTAAAATACTCAAAAAGAAAGCGACATTTTGCGGAAATATTTATTAATTGATTCTATTTATATTCCTCCCACAAGGTAAGATGTGACACAAGGTCGGGAAAGTGGGAAAGAACCAGCGCTCGAGAATTTGAGCACTCTGGCTTTTTAAAAATTGTCTGGACAGCTCCGTCGGCATTCCCCGGTAGGGGCGCCTCAGGCAGTAAGCAATAAACTTACTCCTCCCCAAAGAGGGGAGGCAAAGCCTGGGAGGGTGCAACTCCTAGAACTGCACAGGACCGACAACCAATAGACCGGCGTAAATCCAGACCCGAAGGCCCGGACGATACCGCTTTATTAGGCGGGGTAAAAAAAAAACTCTAATTGATGTTGAATACCTATTGGTAATATTTCATCATCATTGGCCGTATCTAAATTTTCACCAAAGATTTCTAACTCTCATTGCTCATTTGCATATAAAACTAAGGTAAACTAAATGTATCACACATTACCAACCTTTCGCCCAGCAGCTACGTTCTAATAATAATTAGTTCCTATTTTTATTGTAATTCAAGTCATTTTAAATTCTTTTTTCCTATTATTGTGTTTTTTAAACACATTGATTTACACGTTTGAACTCCCTATAACTGCCGATATATTATTAATTCAACGATTAAGATTTTCTTTTCAATTACTTTTATGCTTGTTTTATTTCGCTTTGCTATATCGATTATTTTATACTTTTTATGCTTGTTTTATTTCGTATTGCTATATCGATTATTTTATACTTTTATGGACAAAAAATAATTATTATTTTAATCTTATTCTAATTTTTAACTTATTTTTAAACTGTTTGTTATGCCCTAGTTATTCTAATATACAACATAATCACGTTGACACACCGGTTCCCGTTAAGATCACCGAAGTTAAGCGGCGTTGAGTCTAGCCAGTTCAAGATGGGTGACTGATTGAACATACTAGGCGCTGTATGTCATCTCCCCTAACCAAGATATATATGCTGAGTCGGGACCACATGTGAATTTGTATTCCCCATAAAATTCCACTTTCAGTGGAAGACGGAATGCCCGACGCTGTGCGATTACTACAAAAAAATAGTATTACCGGTTGTTCATTCATATGCTAATATTTAGTTGGGTTTTTTTTCTTTTTGTCATATGCCAGATTTTTTATATAGGAGTTTTTACAACTATTAATTATTCTGTTAACCTGCCTATATATTCTTTTAAGTTTACGTTTAGTTTAGACTTAACTAGTACTCATCGTCTATGTTATATATATATATTTATATATATATATATATATATATATATATATATATATATATATATATATATAGCACTAGATAGAGTGAAAGAATAAGATAAGGTGCGAATCAAATTTTATTACAATTCAAATTTCAAGCAAATTACTTTAAAGTCCTTAACACATAGGTTTTCAAAGAAAATCTTCTCATCAGAGGACCATTACCGCAATGACATTACTGCAGGTAATAAAATTAAACTTTGAAAATATATAAAAAAATATATAAAATACATAAAAGTATATAGAACATCAAATATATCGGCCCAAAACAAACTTTTTGTTAAACTTATATATATATATATATATATATATATATATATATAATACTAATTGAATGACATAATAAAATGAGGAATTAATCAGATTTTATGAAAGTTCAAAAACAAGGATTGATATTGCGTCCTTACCTCATAAGTTTTCAAAGAAAATCTTCTCCTCAGAGAACCATTACCGCAATGGGTGCGTATATGTGTGGATGTGATGTTAGTGTGTTCCCTTTAGAAGAAAGGTTTGAGAATTAACATAAAATCTAAAAGTGTATCCTTATGTAAAATTGACTGGGGAGGACAATGGAAATGTTCCCGAATCTTAAGTCCATCCATAAGGGGGCTATGAGGACCTAAGCCCTTAAAACTTAAAATATATTCTATTCTTATGAAATTTAAATCATATGTATAAATTTTTATGGGTAAGACAAGGGAAGTAGTCCAGAAATTTTAAGTGCTCCCCTCCTCGAACTTAAGGAAGCTATAGGCTGAACCTCCTTTAAAACTTAAAATATATTCTATTTTGATGAAATTTATATTATATGTATAAAATTCTCCGGGTAAGACAATGGCCCAGAATCCTTTACGCTACTGTCTATGTGCTGAATATCTACATGTCCCCACTCCTTAGTGACCCATGGGGACAGAACCTCCTTAAAACTTCAAATGCGTATATCCGTTTTTAATGAAATTCAAACCATTGTATAAGACACAAATTCAGAGAGTTTTCCAACATTTAATCTACTTCCTACTATATTAGGGAGGTATGAAACGGGGGGAGAGAAAGTAATATGGTGTTATGAGCATAGTTAAAGGGTACATAGTAGTGATCCTCATTCAATCCCGAGCAATGTCGGGTCTTCCTGCTAGTAATAAATAAATTTAGCCTTATAAGATGAGTACGACTTGTTTACAAGTATATATGTTTATATTTCTTTTTTTAATAACGAGTCACCACTAATCAAAGCTAGAAGCCATCTCAAAGATAAGGGTTAAAGAGATGAATTGATTGTGAATTGAATGATGAAAAATATTATGAAAGGATTGAAAATAATAAATGGAATTAACAAAATTTGATTACTTATGCAGGCAGTTTATATCAAGTATGTGTTGACATTGGTTTTTGAAGATAACCATGTTGTATCCTGCAGAGGGGGGCGCAGTCCTGTGGTACTCTTTTCCATGTCATGTTAGATACACGGAGGAAGAACATAAAGTTGTTTCCTCTACAAAGTATTACATAATTATTAATAATACGCCGCCCATAGGTAGCAAAGTGTTTGGAAAACACCTCTGTTCGTGTCACATACCAAAAGCCAAAGAGAAAGATGTTACTAGCTTATTTCCTACGTATACTCGACACTTCGTGTAATGCCATTTCCTTAAACGCCTTAGCTAAAGGTCTAGTAGAAATGTTTTATTCTTACGTCATCTAACACAACCCACGTTCAATATTGCTATAAATATGATTTGTATCTATGTAGATATTCCAGCATTTGTATCCTAATTGAAATATATAATCTGTGTTTTTTTTCTTCTTCTTTTTAGCAAATTGTAGGGTACTTTGAAGCCTCTGTAATAACTTGCTGTCTGCGTTTTTGGTTCCGGGAAATTGGTTTTTCGATATCATATGGAGCACTGTTGCTGAAAACGTGGAGGTGAGTACTTCTTTTGAACAATATTTTCTGGCTTAAAAAAATACGTGTTAGATATTGTGTATGGCAGTGATCTATTCGAGATTTCACACCTTGATTTCATCTTATCTTGTTCGTGATAGCCGTCGTTTCCATCGCCCGTAGTGATGGGTGACACTGAACTATTGGAGAAGCTGAAATTAAAGTCATTCAAAGCAAGTTCTTCCTGGACGTATAATATTCAACCATCGTTGAAATTAATCAAATCAGCTACTAATATTTTTAGTATTTTAATAGTTGATATTTTCTTTTAGCGTTTACACACAGCGAGGGGGCGAGATGCTTACTTATACTAGTTTAGGTGCCCATATCCCTTCGTGTATTCGGTTTCGCAGTGCAGAATCTAGATCGGAATAGATAATTAAGAATCTTATAAAATATATCTGCTTTTAATAAATCAGCGCGACAATCTTTCTATGATATTATGCATAAATAAGTTTCAAATAGATGAATCCAAAGTAACTTCAGATTGCCCTGATGTCTAGACAGACGGTGAGTTCTATAAGGCGTATAAGGTTTCAAAAGCGAAAAGAGAATTACAAGTAAGTAGAAGGTACTTTTTACTATGAGTTACAACTTCTTCTTCTTCTTCTTCTTCTTCTTCTTCTTTTGTCTGTGCGTTAATCCCGGGCTACGGCGAGGTCCGCAATAATGTATATATGTATTCACTTGGCACGATCAAAAGCTTGATCCGTGTGAAGGCAGATTTTACAGAGATATTTGGGCCCATCTCATTATTGGCCTTTTTTCGGTCGCCTCTCAGCAACTTCGAATGCAAAGACAAGTTTTGAGACGGTGTCGCTGTTGGCCCTCGGCAGCTGTCCACTCCATCTGTGTCGCCATCCCCTCATCTTTCTCTCGATCAGTGTGATGCCGCATTGTCTTCGGGTGTCTTTTGTAGATGTGATCGAGCAGTGTAATACCCGAGATCAAGCAGAAAAGTTTGGTTTCCATAACGGCAAATCATCGCTCCGCCATCCTCGTTGTCGGTAAGACTTCGGAGCTGTACAAAGTGCAGGTCTCACAGCAATCCGGTAAATCTTCGGGTTTAGACGATCGCTGATCTTACGGTCAGGGAGGAGCGAGTCTCCACTTATCAAGGCTAAAAGACTTCAAGGATAAGGGTTAACAAGATGGATAGATTAACAATTGAATGATGATTAATATTATGAGAAGATTGAAAATAATGAATGGAATGAATAAAATGAATAAAATGTAATGACTTATGAAGACAATTTATGACAAGTGTTTATTAACATTAGATTTGAAGAGGACCGTTTTGTACGGAAGTTCTTTGAAAGAAACTCTGGTCATAGAAATCTTATTTGATGTTACGAGCACAAATGAAGAAAGGAAAGTTATTTGCAATGGCGGTAATAAGATGAGTTCTAGCTGTTGATGTTATACAAGGAAGAACCAGCAATTGAATCGATCACTTAATACGGAAATAGATTAGTGAAAAATTAGCAACCTCTCTTGTGTAGAGAACAGCAGAAATTATGCCACACTACATTGCGAATTTATTTTGAACTTTGTCAAGGTAAGACAGATTTCCCGGGAGCAATAACTCAACGTATTTCGATATAATGTTCTATACAGAGCAAGAAAATCGGTGTTTACCTGAGGAAGTAAAAGTAAGTATATACTATTAGATTTGGTGAGTAGTATATGTTAATTTAAAAGTTCTCAATACCCTAGATAGAGCAGGTGTGCTTTAACTCAACGTTGCCCTCTAATGTGTTTCGTTATAGTGTAGTATACTAGAGAAGGAACACATTGTTATCTGGGAGCAATAAAAGTAAGAATACAGTATTACATTTAGTAAGTAGTAGACATTAATCCAAAAGTGATCAATACCCTAGATAAAGCAGGTGTGTGTTTAAACGCCTCGTTACCTGAAGTAATAACTTCAATGTGGTTCGTTATAGTGATACTAGACACAAAAAACTCGGTGTTACCCGGGAGCAATACAAATAATAATACAGTATTACATTTGGTAAGTTGAATATGTTAATCAAAAACTGCTAAATACCCTTGATAGAGCAGGTATGTTTAAATGCCGCATTTCCCAGTAGCAAGAATTTCCATGTGTTTTTGGTATAGTGTTGTATACTAGAAAAAGAACTCGGTGTTTGGAAAAGCAGAAGAGAGAACAAGGATGAGAGGCAGTGAGATAAAGCTAGAGAGAGAGATAGAGAGAGGTAAAGAAGAATAAATTTTTAAAAAAGGATATTACACACACTTTTTAACCTCTTTGGTTTTGTTATTTATGACTCTGGGCAATGCCAGGTTACCCTGCTAGCTATTAACAAAACCACGATACAGCCGGTTTAAGTCATGGGTATTGAATCATAACAGTGAAAAGAATTGTACAGTTTGCGACAAGACTTGATTCGATTTGTACAGAGGACGACCTTGAAACTTGAATGTTTTTTTTATGCAGGATTGTTAACCAACGATTTTTTAAAAGAAAATGTTTACTGGATGATGCCTACACATTGAGCACTTGAACTTATGTGGGAATAGAATAAAATCAACACTGAGTATTGGGGATCGTGTAAAAAGGCTGAGGTAGAAATAACACCTCAGCAAATCAAGAAATTTATCATAGATCAAAGGGTAGTCAAAATAATTTAAGATAAAGACAAGTGTATTAAGATGCATATATTAAGTAAAACATAATAGTTTCATATTTGAACAAACTTGGCTCAGTTTATCTTCGAGTTCACTCGATGAACCCGCCTTTTGCTTAGATGACAGTCTCGAAGCGATCTTGAAATGGGGCACAGGCCTTTGTCACTGTCTTCCGATTTAGGTCCCAAAATGCTCTGGTGGTGGTGGTGGCCTTTAGCTCGTTCTACGTGTTGCACCTTAATCTGTTTGAGTCTCGTTAACCCGTGACTCACACAAAGAAGTCGAGAGGTTGCGGTCAGGCAAGCTGAACAGCCATATTTTAGGTGAAGTATGGTTGAACAAGTTCTCTGGCTGCTAATCATGAGCCTTACTGCAACACCTACAGCCTACCCGATACAAACAGACATATGCGATTTCAATGGGTTACCCAATGGGTCACCTTTTTCTAGTATATATATATATATATATATATATATATATATATATATATATATATATATATATATATATATATATATATATATATATATATATATATATATATATATATATATATATATATATATATATATATATATATGAGAACATGAATGATGAAAATAAACATTGGACAAAATACAATATTTATTAATTCTGAGCCTTACTGCAACACCTACAGCCTACCTGATACAAACAGACATCTGCGATTTCAATGGGTTACCCAATGGGTCACCTTTTTTCTAGTATATATATATATATATATATATATATATATATATATATATATATATATATATATATATATATATGTATATATATATATGAGAACATGAATGATGAAAATAAACATTGGACAAAATACAATATTTATTAATTCTATCAGGTATTCAAACAAGGAACTCAAAAAAAATATTTTTCTTTACCTACTAAAAAGATTTTTCTATAATTTTAAAGAAATATATATGCGACATTCTCGGTCACGCCTACTAAGTTCTGTTTACGGCTTGCTAGATGGCCACCGAATTTGTCATTTAGACCTTAATTTACTCTCCTATTTCAAGACAATGTGTGGTGGGCATATCGGTACGCGCTCCGACTAATGAGGTAATATGACATTTGTATTGGGGTTCAAACCGTGTGACCGGCAGGGATTGTCTCCTCACATACTGATAATTGCAGGTTGGACATGAAACACATGTGTATATAAGTGTATTTTTAAAAAAATATTTATAAATAACTATATATATATATATATTCGCATCGTCAACTGTAATAAATGTGTTAATTCAACCTGTATTTCGTGTTGTATCTTAGTACTTCTAAAATGTCATTTGAGTACTCTACAAAATTAGGGTTGTTAGATAAATATTTTCTAACCGCAGAAATACTCATTTTTTCCAATATAATATACTGTTTACACACACACACACACACAAATATATATATATATATATATATATATATATATATATATATATATATATATATATATATATATATATATGTGTGTGTGTGTGTATAGTCAAATGAAGAATTCATGTAATTCATCTTCCCATCCCCAACCCAAGGGTTTTTTCTTGTTTAACCATGGAGAAAACTACACCTACTAATGCGCAAAAGGCACATAACCAGACAGATCGATCTAATTACCAGTGACAGTAAATGCAAAATTATAATCGGCAAATATATATATATATATATATATATATATATATATATATATATATATATATATATATAAAGTTAAGACGATTTCCCCTTGTACCTTCTTGAAGAATAGGAAACTACCCACATACATCACAGACTACTAAACTCACAACTACATTACGCTGATTAACTCGGTCGTGTTTTAGTAAATTTTTGATTATTTTTGTTCAGTTAACACTAAATATTACTTTTGGGCCATCATCATCGACTCTCCTTAAACCAAACTCCATATAGATTTTAGCAATAACTTCTCCTCCCTAACATTTAAGTGCTGACACTCCCCAAGTCGTCACCAGGAACTAATTATCAACGTCAATTTTCTTTTTAAAGTGTCTGTTAGTATTTACAATTTTTTGTTGCTTTTAATTTACTACATAATACAAAACATTACGCAAACATTTAATGGACGCTCCCGCTTATTCCGTTTGTTTTCCGAGAATATCGGATTACGTTACTTCAACTTATTCGTATACATTTATACTCATTCTAGTTTATAGAGAATGCAATTAATGACGACAGTTCCTTCTCTATTTCAGCATTAAACATGACGGCTACAATTTCTGCAGCGACTTCCGAATTAAATTCATATACGCCAAGATACTCAACATTATCCATAAAGTTTACATTTCCTGAATCCTACCTCTTTCACACGCATAATATCCAAACATTAGAAAAAACATCGATTTCTTTGAATAGAAAGGATCTAAAAATCTTATATTGTTATACTTCCACCTTTGAGTGAGGTGGAAGGAGGAGTAAGGGCCGGATTTTTTTATATTCAACGTAACCATGTAGTAATTTTAAAAAGAATACTGTAATATTTAGTACTTTACTTATCATGAATATCACCATTTTCTTTCAAACCAACGTGATTTACTAGTGCTCTGCAGACGTCCTTAATTATATTTTTGTGTTTTAGTAGTGCTCAGAAGGCATACTCATTTTTCTTTTCCTTTTTTCTTTTTTTCTGTTTTTCTTTCTTTTCTTTTTCCTCTTTCCATTTTTCCTTCCTCTCTAAAAAAAATAGAATCTCTAAACAACGATAACCGGGTGGGAATTGGATTTAATACGGCTCTGTGGGCCTCTTTAATTTTAGATAGAGCGGTGTTAAATATCAAAACGAAAATGCTGAGTAAATACCGGTACTTTAGGATGGACAGACAGACTTCTACACACGCCCCCCCCCACCTTATTCCTTTCTTCCTCTTTTCACCCTACATTAATTCCAAAATGTGACCTATTTGCGTTTGGCCGGATGTTTACACTCTTTAATTCATTTTTTTTACATTTTTCCCGGGCAACGCCGGGATACGGGTCCAGCTAGTATTATATATATATATATATATATATATATATATATATATATATATATATATATATATATATATATATATATATATATACCGAATACTTTCTACAGTAATGCACGCACTTGTTACTATGTATACTTTATTAACAAGTTTGCGAAATACACGTAATAATTATAACTTTCTTGGTTAAGAAAAAGAGAATCTACGAAATAGTTGATATATTTTATTTTACAATTCATTTAATGTACTCTCTATCGGATAATAAACAAATAGGCAACATAATTTATTGGGCAGTTCATAAAGATTTTGTGATATATTTTAAGAGTTACAGCAACTAATTGAAATACACAACACTAATTCATTCCACTTTAAAAACAATTTTATTTGTAATAAATGTCTATTCACCAACCATTCTTTCCGTTGAAAACCTCTTCATTCCAATTTGAAATCACAATCATTTACTTGTATAAACAATTATTGCAGCAATGGCCATTAATTTTAAAAGCAATCATGACATTAGAGTTTAATCACTTTCACTCAATAAATTATATTCTCCAATTCGTTTTAATATTTATTTAATGTAGATTTTTTTCGTTTTCTGATTTTGTCATTTCTTGTTTCTTGTTTCACTATGGGTTTCTTGTTATTTTTGTTTTTCATTTTTACCGTTTGTCAAAAACATTACATTCTAACAAACAGTTGCATCTTTCATATTGTTTTTCTAGTGTTTTCCTGTTTTTTTTATTTCTTCGATTGTTTATCTATTTGTTGGCGACTTCACATTATAACTACTGCTTGCATTTTTTCTCCTGTTTTTTTTCTATTTTCTGTTTATTCCATTTTACTGTGCTTTTTTTTGTTTTCGGTCTTTTCTGTTTTTCAATATTTTTCTGCTTTTTTTGTTTTTCCTGTTTCTTCCGTTTTCTGTGATTTTTCTGTTTTTCACTTGTATTCTGATTTTCCGTAATGTTCTGTTTGTTGACGAATTTACATGATAACTACTATTTATTGTTTATTTATTCGTAGTTTATTTATGTTTTATGTTATTTTTTCTGTTTCATTTTTTTCTTGTTCGTCTTTATCAGACAGTTGTGTCATGTGTTTTGTCTGGGGAGTTTTCATTTAGTTCTATTTTTTCGATTTTTTGTTTTGTTTTTCTGGGTGTTTTTGTTCTGTTTCTATCGTGTTGATTAATTATTCTGTTTCCCTTTTCTTTTTCGTTTTTTTTTTCAGTATTTCTGGCTTTTTCTGTTTTTTGTTGTTTTATTTTTGCTGTTTTAGTATTTTCCTGCTTTTCCATTTTTTTTTCTTTATGTTGTTTTCATGCTTTTTATGTTTTTCATGTTTATTCCATTTTCTGCGTTTTTCTGTTTTTTTACTCTATTTCTGTTTTTTTTAATAATAAAAAACAGAAATAGAGTTTTTAAAAATAGTACTAATTGCATTGTTTATATATTTGTTGTTTTTTATGCTTTTTGTTATTTTTGCTTTTTCATTTTTCGTTAGTTCCTTTTAATCAGCAAGTTGTTTCTGTTTTGTCTTTGTTTTTCAGTTATTTTATATCTTTTCAGTCTTTTTTAATTTTCTGTTTTTGTTTCTTTCGTTTTTTGTTGTGCTTATCTTTTTTCGGTATTTTCTTTTTTCATTATTTTTCTGCTTTTTTATGTTTTTCTTGTGTTTTCCTGTTTTTTATCACTTTATTCTGTTTTTCAGTAATTTCTTTCTTTTTCTGTTTTTTCTAGTATATTTTGTTTTCTCTCTTTTCCTGATGTTTGTTGCTTTTAACATATACGTAGTTTTTGTTGTATTTTTCTGCTAGTTTTTAGAATTTTTCTGCTTTTTTTTCGTTTTTTCCTATTTATTTCGTATTCTGTGCTTTTCTGCTTCATCACTCTTTTTCTGTGTTTTTCTTTTCGTTTACTTTACATAAAATTTACATAATAACTACGAATTCATCTTCGTGACAGTTTTATCAGACATGCACGTTTGATTAGGAAAGTCATAATTATATTTTGAAAACATCTGAATTAGGATCGAAGAAGTTGTATTTCTATTTGTCTTTGTCCATGTATGATCACAGAAAACCTAATACGTAATAACACGAATAAAATACACACAAACTCACAAAAAAAAACAATCATATCAAATAACATACATCAGCTCACGGAAGTGATACCGCAACAGATTATTTAAAAAAGAAAACAATATGGCAGTGTTCACTGTAGGTATTGCCATAGGATAAATCTCTCCCTCGGATGTTTTTTTTTCTAAATCGAATGGATCTGAAACACCGTTCAGCGGGTAGATTTTAATATAAGCCACTGTTTCCTGATAATGAATAAGAACACCCGTGGACTCTTTCTCCTAAAAGTTCACCCATATTACCATGTTTATGGTGTCCTATAGTTGTTATGGTTTCCTTTTTATTTACGTCATTTATTTATTGGTGACATCTTCTACACGCTGTTGCGACTACTACTGCGACATCCCACGTGCAAACGAGCGAGTAAAATTGTCAGTTTTAGTATATATAAATGATGCCAAAGATGCCAATTTTCAATAAATTTTCAATAAATAAGGTAATTATTTTTTCAAAATAAGACTTAAATTATAATTTCAGAATTATAATCCATGAATCTAAACTTTAAATTGCTCCATAACAAAACATTATTTAAATTTAGCAAAAATATGTTTGATGTCATTCAAAGTAGTGAGAAATCAAAGAGATATGAAACCATCCTCCAACGTCTGTGACGTAATTTTCTCTTCGTCTTCATCTTCTTACTCTGACCGTGTTGTCTCTTGTCTTGGCGATCGCCGAGAACGCGTGCATAGGTTTTCAAGTTGTATTCACAGCAAGTAAAAAAAACTCACATAAAACACACACAGAGATATACATTGAGCATTTGACTTGCTGGTAACAGGCGATTGTGTGTGTTGTTGGGACCCCGCCGCTAGCGTCCACGTTCAGGTTAAGTTCCAATGTATCAGCTAGGACCTAACTGAGATAATTTATCTATCGAAACTATCGATGTCGTTCGGTCGAAATGTCGTTCGGTCGAAGTCATCTCATCTCATCGTTTGCTCGACCTGATCTAAATCTCTGCCAACTCTCAGACGTTCGGTCTTTTTTTAGATATTCTTACCTGGTTACCGGAGCTGACAACATCCGTTTTTCCTCTCAGCCCATCCCTATTCGACCACCTAGAAACTGACCACTTGAGATAATAGCCAGCCAGCACTTGAAACGACCAATCTGTTAGAGTAATCTAAACTTAAACATAGGAGTGGCGTTACAGTGGTGTTAAATCGTCGTCGTCGTCGTCGTCGTCGTCGTCGTCGTCGTCGTCGTCGTCGTCGTCGTCGTCGTGAAGATATAGCAGCAGAAGTTTCTCATACTTCTTCTTTACTTTGGTTTTATAATAAGGTAACAAATAAAAACCGCCCAAAACATACTTGCTCAATTGCATCGAATCTCTTTGATGATTTATTATTTTACAGCATTGTAAAGTTACATATTACGTAACATTTCCATCGTCCTCTCCGGGGAAGGCGATGTCAGAGCTTAAAAAAATACGTCCGAATCAAATCAGCTCACCTGCCAAAGACAGAGTTGGAATTTTCTTGTTCATAGCTACGCGCAACTGTGAACTTTTGTTTCAATGTTATTCACCCCAAACAAGACATACTGCCACTGAGACGGAAAGAACTACTGTGATTAGAGGTCAGATGTATAAAAGACATCCTAAATGGGGTGTTGTGCAGCAAGATCTTTGTTCACATTACATTTAAATTTATGCATGTTAGTACAGTCGATGAAACAGAGATCAGGGCAGAATTTTAAATGTAAGTGGTCTGAGGAAAGAAGCTGTTAGAGTAAACAATTTTTCGGCATCTGGGGACTTCTACAGTATATGAGTGAGATTTTGTTGCTAGTCTGACTAATCAAGGGGTATTAACATTGAGGAGATACAAGTGTAGTAAATTCATCGGAGCACATTCCGTTGAAGTACTTGTAAAACAAGCACAGGGATTCAACATTGTAGCGATGGGACATGCATCCTGTCTATTCAACATTGGGCGATAGGACAGGCATCCTGACCATGTAGTCATTTACTGACATGTCGTCCTAATTCTAATCGTTTAGCTACTAATGGAATGTTCCACTTAGCTTCATACTCTAACCTAATGTGTAAAATAGCGTTTTGAACATTACCTTTACACATCCACATATAATCTTTCTACATAGTCCATTCATGAAATCTTGATAATTGCAAATCGTGTGAAATTTACAGAAAAAAAAGGTACAATATATTTTAGTTAAAAATGTTTACTAAATTCATCCTTCTATTACTAAATGGCATTTGGTATATGTCCGTCTGAAGCCGAAACTATACTATTACTTCTATTAATGTTCAATTGTATTATCTTTCAATGCTCAAATTAGGCGATAGTGTAGTATATATATTCTTTGGTCATGATACCATCCTATCAGGAATTACCTTTCCTTTTTGGTAGGGATAGTGTAGTATATGTTCTATTGACATTAAACTATCCTCCTAGGCATTATCTTCTCATTGAGGGAGTAGTGTAGTATCTGTTCTCTTGTCATAACATCCTCCTCCTAGGTATTACCTACTCCTTTGGGTGCAGGGTATCGTACGTCAACAAAAAATTGTCACAATTAGCTGTCCATTAGTAATACTTACAGTATATACATTAGTAAGCAGATGCGACCTGAATGGGCATATGTTTGTTAGTACTATTAAAGATGAAGACAGGCAAGACAAGCTCACAATGGCGATCACTCATATAATTATCTATTTAATTTTCATTTTGGACAGACAAAAAATTAGAACAGAGAACATTCCTTAAAAAATGTGTACGTTGACCTGGTCAGTTATTGCCGAGTTCCCAAAATGTTGATCCCAGAGTCAAAACATCTCTCGCTTTTAAAAAAAGAAAGAGGATAACTTACTATGCGTATAAGTTATGAAACATGGTTTTCCCATTATGCGTTGGAGTCAGAAAGACAGTCCATGAAGTCAGAATACACTGACCATCCGGGGTGTAACCATAAGTAAAGACTGCCATGTTGAATAACGTTTAGAACAGAAACTGGTCCAACAATATTGACCTTCTTGAAATGACTGCAACTTTATAATTTTGCTAACAATAATAGTTCAGTAAAAGGTTTGTCGAAAAGTTTCGGAAATAGACGTCAGTTGCTTTAAATTTATATATATATATATATATATATATATATATATATATATATATATATATATATATATATATATATATATATATATATATATATATAAGTACTTCATGTATCCACATAAAATATTATAAGGAGATATAATTTTTTTATGTATCAGTTTTCAGTATTTACTTCAACAGTGCTCGATACGTAAGTAGAGCTAGATAGTAAGCAATGAAAATATATATGGCACTCAAGCTACACAGAGGTCCCCGTGTTTCATCCCCGGGGGGAATCGTCAGGCTAAATGCATAGCCTGACGATTCCCCCCGGGGATGAAACACGGGAGCCTCTGTGTAGCTTGATTGCCATATATATTTTCATTACTTACTATATATATATATATATATATATATATATATATATATATATATATATATATATATATATATATATATATATATATATTATGAATTGTATAGGCCGACTTACCGCTGAAAAATTCACAAATCATAAAACATAATTAATGAAACATAAATAAACAGGGTACTTTACCTTAAATCGTGAAATTGAAATACGGGATCATCAGATATATATATATATATATATATATATATATATATATATATATATATATATATATATATATATATATATATATATATATATATATAAATATTGTGACTATATATATATTGTGGTTATATGAAAGAATTTTTAAATTTGAAGCTGTCACAATTGTTAAAATATTTACACTTTGTGATAGCTTCCGACCTATATAATCATTATGCTTTATGCAAAATGAACAATCTCTTATAGATCAATATTCCGTACATATATATAAAAAAATTATAAATGAAAGTTATATCATACTTTTATTAGATGTACGATTCGAAGCATAAAAAGGCTTACACGTGTTTCTAGGAAAATTCAAAACATACTTGAGCATGTTCAGGCAGTAAACAAAAAGATCCCGTCATGAAAACTTTACACTATCGAAATAAATCACTTTTCTTTGGAATTTAATTCTACTAAGAATGTATGTTTACTATGTAATAATCATAGTTTTGTATATTATCACACATACGCATACATATATGTGTGTGTGTTGCGCAAACTCACCACGTAAATAATAATTTTTAAAAAAGAGAGTAGAGAGAGAAGAGCCAAACAAAATTCTGTGTGAATATAAATAGCTCGCGTGGTACACAGCTCACACGAGGAGAGGGAGGAAGGAGAGGAAGGTTAACATAGAGTATCATGCTGTCTGCTTCTTTGTATCTGTCTTTTCTAACGTCACCGAGCAAATAGAGAGAAATAGAGATAGAGGAGGAGAGAGAGTTTGCTTAGCTGTTTTTTTTTCTTTTTCTTTCTTGCTTGCCGAGACTTGGCTTAATCGAACAGTAATAAGAGAGGGAGAAGGCGAGCGTGTGATAGTGTACACAAGAGGGAAGGAAACGGAAAACAAATAAATTTAAAATCCGCAGACGACACTTTGTTTTTTAGGCGGACATTCTTTTATTCAGCCTGCAATGTTGTGGAAAAAATGACGTAAGAAGAAACAAAATGTTAAGAAAGAGTTTAGGGGACTGCGATGTCGCGATAAAAGATAAAATATATGATTCAGTAAGAATATATGGGGTCCTATCAGGTTAAAAGATTAACAGATAAGGAAATATTGACTTTAGAACCGTTGATGAATGTAAATATGCGTTACGGACGATATTCTAGCTCTGGAGAAAAGAAAAACCTATAATTCTTATTTCCATTAAATTCTATCGCTGTCGCATTTTAGCATTAAATTGCTTATTTTAACTATATCTATGCGTTTATATTTCGTTTGGCAATTACTTTATCTCGTGTTGTTTACAGAATTACAAAATTCTGGGAGCATACCCTCGAGCCAAAACAAATTAATTTGTGTTCGGTATTAATGGTCGTCACAATATATATATATATATATATATATATATATATATATATATATATATATATATATATATATAAACTTTTAAATGCTAAAAAAAGTGATAGCTAATAAGAGTAAACTATACTAATTGAACTGTTGTAAAATCCTCTGTTGCATCGCTACAGAGTTGCATCCGTGTGCCTGTTTTACAAGTACTTCCACGGAATACTGATCCGATGAACTCACTACACGTGTACCACGCAATCGTAAATACTTTCGACCCAGTTCAGTTGCAGCAAAATCCCACCCATTCACTGTAGCAATCTCTAGTTTTGAGAGGAATATTTTACTACTCTTTTAGAATATACCTTCGTTGCTCCCTATTCTTTCGACCGTACAAATATGCAGACATTTAAATATGATGTGAATCAACATCTTGCTGCCAAGCTCTCCACCAAGGCTGCCCTTAAGAAATATGACTCTTATCACAGTAGCCCTTATGCTTTAATTGTAATAGGCATTGTTTGGGATTAATACAAAAAATAAGTTGCTTAAAACATATACATTAAATGCCAAATTATGAATTACTGTCTCTCACTATATATATATATATATATATATATATATATATATATATATATATATATATATATAGAGAGAGAGAGAGAGAGAGAGAGAGAGAGAGAGAGAGAGAGAGAAAGGGAGGTATATGTTTATATATTTTTTATGTAGAGAATTCACTCCCAAACTAATCAACTGATGAAAGCTCGGCGTAAGGGTGTGTAATGTGAGTAATATTTAATTTAGTTTTATGCAATGGGAGCGAAGACTTTTTATTTAATTCACGGGGTTGGATTGCTCTCGTTCTGTCAGCCATGACCGGATATAAATGTTACATTTTATGTTATTCTTAGTTATTAGCGCATGTAATAAGGATTGAACATTCAACTTCCAAAAGACTGATAGTTATTACTGAATGTTAATCAACGCCTATAACCGGTAAGCCACAGGTTCATGTGAATAATTCTCGTATGAATTTAGGGAGCTTTAAATAAAACTTCCCCCCCTCTCTCTCTCTCTCTCTCTCTCTCTCTCCCTCTCTCTCTCTCTCTCTCTCTTTCTTTCTTTCTCTCTCTCTCTCTCTAGAGATGGTAGGAAAAATCCCATCAGAGTTCTCAATTAATTGAGAAACTCAAAATTAAGAGCGTAATATTTATTTATTATTCGATACAGAAAATCAGTACAACATCAGTACCATTGGTTTCAAGCTCAGAAGGCGTTGACCTCCCGGCTATTTTCAGCTTTGTTGTCACTTGGTAGAGAAAATGGAGGATCTTGCATAAACCACGATTGATACGTTATTTGCTTTGTATCGTCTAAGTTAGGTGTTAGAGAAAGATATGTGAAATTAAAAAGTTTAAAAGTCCAAAAAGGTGGGGGGGATAAAAAGGAATAAAAATTTAAAAATTTAAATTTAATTTTTTTTTAATCCCATGAGTCACAGTTATTGCTTACGACTATTTTTATCTGAAGCGTTTTGAAGGGTTAAATAAGGTCCGTCTAAATTATGTGTTAAAGAAAGATATGTGAGATTAAAAAGTTTAATGAACCCAAAAGGAATTTTGATTGTTTATTTCTTTCGGGTTCATTAAACTTTTTAATCTCACATATCTTTCTTCTGAGCTTGAAACGACGAATCATCTTCAGGTGACGAAAACAATTAATAAAAAACTGGAGAGAGAAAATAAAAACAAGAGCAACCGAAAACGCTGTATGTTAGATCGTTACAATCAGCAACAAACCGATGTTTAATTCCAGGTAGGAGATGTGCGTATACACCCTTTTTTATTTTTTTTTATTTTTTCTAATTTTTAATGGTGTTCTAATTACCTAATTTAGAATTATTACTATTTGTATTTTATTATATAGAGTGTAACCTCGGTTTCAAACATAATTCGTTCTGAAAAGCTGTTCGAAAACCGAATTGTTCGGAAACTGAATAATATTTACCCATAAATAATAATGTAAAACAGATCAATTCGTTATTATTCTTATATATAGACCATTTTTAGGTATTTAATCGGTTCATATATAAAATTATTAAGAATAAATATATTCTCTGTGAACATTTTATATTTTCTTACAAAAAAAACGAATAATAAAATGTAAACCTAGATTTGTTTAACAAACTCAAATCTGGATTTAAAAACTCAGGAGTGGCAACTCTGTACAGAACTGTTAACGTTTAATGAGTCGGGATACTTCGGTTGCCAAATGTGGTTTGGAAAACGAAATTTTGTTAGAAAACCGAGTCATTTTTGGCTTTAACTTTTTTGTTCAAAATCCGAATTGTTTCAGTTCCGACACATTTTAGGTTTTCCTGTACTAGGTCTACTTAGGAGGTCATTGTCTCCAAACATATGCACTACTTCTTTGAGACAGCTTGTATCTGGTATTATGTTTCGTCTTTTTGTAAACTAGTCTGATTAATTCTACTCCGAGTTCAGAATAATTGGTATTTTTTCAAACTTTTTTTTTCTATCCAGAATCGTTATGTCGGTGATTTTACACGTACTATCTTGTTTGTGAACGTCAATCGTAGTGGGATCAATGATTTTATCAGACTGCTCTATACGCTGGCTCCACTAGTGTCGTCACCATTTTGTATTTGTCTACCATGTACTCATCACGACGCCATCTTTGTTCGCACAATGAGCTTCATCGACCGAGAAGATCTTATCAACAAACAGCATGATGATGGATCAATTTATTTATCCACTGCTCAGGGAAATCCCGTGAACCGCCGTTTAAAATGCTGCCTTATTTGCTTCCAACCATCCCTGGGTCAGAGTGATGCCTTACTATCGTTCTTTTTATACGTCTGTATTATTTAGCGTCTGGCTAGAATAAGGCGTCGACGTCTTACCACTTATGTTAATATACAAAAAGGCTATATATCTAAAAGCGACAGTATCCTAACCTGTTTACTTCTACAATAATTTCTCATGTTGATCGCGGTAACACTTTCTGCTGATTCCAAAGCTATGTTGAGTTTGCATAACGTTAAGTCTCTACAGATATTCTAGAACTTTCAGTTAATTCAAGTATTATTGTAACGCACTTGGTGGTCTTGCAACAGCTGTTTCTACCTGATAGTTACCGGTAGTTTTCTCTGAAACCTGAACATTAATAAATCTCCTCATTAATCTAGTATTCCCTGTTCGCTTCGAGGCGAGGTCTGGAAGATGCTATCACTCCTCGATGTTTTTATTCCCTCACGTCCTCAGCGACCACTTTCAGTGATACCAATAGAAGTTTTATTTTACTATTGAGGTCCTCAGTCATCAAGGCCAAGAGCCACTCGAGGATAATTGTTCATGAGACGGGAATGATTGCCAAGCGAAAGATGAAGAACACTATGGAAGTACTAACATTGATCATTATTATCATTATTATTATCATTATTATTATTATTATTATTATTATTATTTATTTGTTGTCTTTTTTTAGAATATCCGTGGTGTTTCGAGTACGATCAGCACAGCGTATTAAAATATCTGATGGAAATTTAATAAAAAGGCTTGTGGTAATCGTGATGGTGTTTGCAGCGTACCTTTCGGGCAGGACGATAGCCGGACGCCCCAGAGTTGTTAAAGGTGAGTTGTCTTTGCAATCTGTTACATTTTGTTGAAAATACGTATTTAAAACAAAAACTTTTCTTCATTTCGTCCTTTCATAGTTCTCTCTTTCCTATATATATATATATATATATATATATATATATATATATATATATATATATATATATATATATATATATGTGTGTGTGAGGCATCACATTATTCCCACCTAGGATTTATATAAAATGTTTTTCTGTATAAATAGTTGAATTCGTTCAAAGTATCGAAAATAGAAAATAAAAGTCATCTCTAAAAGCGATACATTCCATCCACTAGCGAGAACTGACTCAGTGGTAGAGCGTTAGGCCCAGTCTTTAGGGTCCTGGTTTCGAATCTCGCTAGGTTCAGCGAGGATGATGAGTCATAAAACCATAAAACGACGAAACACGTGTCTGTGGATAATTATATATATATATATATATATATATATATATATATATATATATATATATATATATATAGACGGCACAATCACGTTGACACGCCGGTTCCCGTTAGATCACCGAAGTTAAGCGGCGTCGAGCCTGGCCAGTACTAAATGGGTGCTGTATGTGCTCTCTGCTTATCTCGGCATTGTTTCCAATCGTCTTGTATTACTACTTGCCATTGGAATCAAGCAATGTCGACTCAGGAGAGCGGTTGTTGGGGATTGCGCAACCCTTGCAATTACAAATTCACGCGCGGGGCACTCATACGTCGAAATCGACGGGAGAGTCCATCATATATATATATATATATATATATATATATATATATATATATATATATATATATATATATATATATGGAGGCATCACATTGGTGAAGGAAACATTTATTCCCACCAAGAATTTAGGTAAAATGGTTTTTCTTATAAATGGTTGAATTCGTTCAAAGTATCGGAAATAAAAGTAAACAAATGAAAGACATCGCTAAAAGCAATACATTCCATCCACTAGTGGGCATTGGCTCAGTGGTAGAGCGCTGGGCTCAGTGTTTGTGGTTCTGGTTTCGAATCTCGCTAGGTTAGTCATATAACCGTAAAACGACGAAACACGTGTCTGTGGATAATTATATTGAAAATATATATATATTTCGCTCTGCATATGGTGATGGTAAAATTATTCCCACGTAGCATTTAGGATTTATTTTCGTATAAACAGTTGAATTTGTTAAAAAAATATTGCAAATAAAAATAAACAAATAAATACCTCCCTGTTCTTACTACCGTTTTTCCTCCACTGGATTTTTCTTTCTTCAATGTATAAAATGTCGAGTTCTTTGGAATATGCCTCTTTTTACAAAATAAATATGGTCAAACCTATCGACCGAAATATCTTGGTCCAGCTTCTCATTTATTTTTGTTCACCTGTTCAACCTTCCGGTACCTATTTCGCATTGCTCCAGCCTCGGATTACAAACTTACACTTATATTTACCAGCAATGCTTCAAGCAAACTACAATCTCTTTTTATATATATATATATATATATATATATATATATATATATATATATATATATATATATATATATATATTTCCTTAACATAAAGGTTGATGTTGTGGCTCAATAGTGTACGACTATAGCACTTAATTCAATGTCATATGAAACCACAGTTTTTGCAGGAAACAATTTTTCATATATTAATCAGAAAACAATTTTATTAGCATACAATTGTTTCTGCCTTTCTCAATTACATACATTTTCGTGATATACAACTATCCAAGATAGAAAGACTGCTCAGTAACGAAAGATTCTTATGAGTAAAATATGAAGAAATGTGTTAAAATTAAGAATTAAGGATAAGAAGAAATGAAAAAAGATTTTAATCCAAAGGATTACGATTAATGGAAATATTTATCGTTAGTATTTTTAACTTTTGACATATGTGTTTATCGATGTTTATTGGTAAATATAAACACGCTAGAAAAAAGTGAAATGCACATGGTATGAACATCTTACTATATGATCATTCAAATGCAATACTGTGAGTAAATGGGCATTTCCCTTAGATGAATATTGTCAGGAAAAAGAATATATATAAAAAGTAAAAAATAAATTAAAATTAAATGGACTTCAGTTTTTTCAGCTGGACGGGTCAACTTTTATGCACTGACGAAGCCTCCTAAAGAAATCGTTGATATGTTGTGTCTACTACAAAAATGTATGCTATTGAGAAGAGCAGAAACAATTGTATGCTAATAAAAGTCTTTTTGATGAATATGTGGAAAATTGTTCTTTTAATTAATTAAGATTCCATATGACATTATATATGTGTGCGTGTGGGGGGGGAATATAGAATTAAATAGAATTAATGAGCAAGTATTTCTAAAAATATAACTGGTTAAATAGCTTTCGGTTGCTATTTAAATTCGATACAAAACTAATCATTTTTATTAAAATACCGTAAATTGCTTTTTTAAAGATCTGAAAAATATTATTATAAATATTTATTTCAATTTCTATCAAATTTCAATTCCATTTATGGGATCCTTAACAAATATTCGAATCAAACCATGACCTGATCTTCGCGTTATTTTTTGTTTTTCTTCCTAATCTTTTATTTTGCCTAAGGAGACAATTTGTTCGGTTAAATCGACTAATAATGGCGACATCCAATTGCTTTAGTAACGCTTCCTTTTTTCCTCTCTTTCCGGTTGCTGCTGCTGCTACTTCTGTTAATACAAGAATGAATAACGCGTCAACTGTTGAAGTATTTGTCGTGGCTCGACGCATTTAATCAAGTCGAACTTCTTATTCGTGACATAGAATGAAAGGCATGAGCCTGAAGTTTTTATGTGATACTATCTAGTACAGTTATAGGAGCATCAGAAGATGTTATAATATTCAAATTTAAAACAACGACAAAGAAAAGATTAGAAAAAGATACCTGAGAAGAATAAGAAAACTCTTAGAAACTATGTTATATAGCAGAAAGTTGATAAAAGAAATAAACACTTGGAAAGTATATCTAGTAAAATATTCTGGATTATTCATAGGCTGGATAAACTCAGGCACCAGGACCAGAAGACTAGGAAACTAATGACCATGCACAATGCACTAAACCCAAAGGATCATATTGACTAACTACATAAAAAGGAAAGAAAGAGGAATAGGACTCGTAAGTATAGAAGACTGTGAATGATACAAAAAGTACTGAAATAATATACAACTAAAAACACAGAAAGAATGATCATTGCAGCAAAAAAACACGGGGAGCATTGAAACTGGAAACGAAAATACGAAAAATAAAAAATGAGAGTAAAATAACCTCATGTACGATTCATAAGACTGACCAGAGAAGATCTGTATAAAAAAACACCTAGATATCTCTACAGAAAGGACACTTGAACAGAGAACGACTATTGCGAAAACGCAAAATAAGTTCAAGAGTGCTGGAAATCTGGGAAGACTTGTTTTTACTCAGACTCCAGGGAACAGTATTGGTTATTTTCAGTAAGAAATCACTGATAATTACTTATGTGAAAACTCATAGTGAGTAAATAATAATAATAATAATAATAATAATAATAATAATAATAATAATAATAATAATAATAATAATAATAATAATAATAATAATAATATAATAATAATAATAAAAATAATAATAACAACAACAACAAAATGGTCGTGAAGAGTCAAGGAGAATAGAAAGATCGAAGAGGTAGAGCACCAACCAGACCTTCACTAGAAGAGCGTTAAGAGAACGTTAAACTTGGGGAGAAATCAATGGTGAACGGCTGTTAAGGATAACGCAAAGTTATTTGCAACGGTTATCGAAAGAGGCGAAGAGTGATGGAAATCTAGCGAGACTTGGTGTCATTCGGTCTCTAGGAAACACCATCGGTTATTGTCAGAGAGAAAAAAACTTACAATGATTCATGCGAAAACTCCTAGTGAGCAAAAAATAATGTGAAAATCTTAACGGCGAAGATATCTATCACGCTCTATATAAACGTGGACTACTCTCCGAAGAACTGAAAGGATGCCGGAAAGGGACAAGGGGGACACGTGACATTCAACCAAAAGACCTTGGAGGTGGTAGAAGGCAGAAAAAAACTCTAACCATAGCATAGATCGACTAAAATAAAGCCTACGACCCAATCGACTGAGCTTCAATCTATGCCTCCACTGTAAAACATTCACAACAAAAACTCGTCTAACTACAACCACTGTCAATAAATTCCTTTTCCTCCTCTCTGTACCTAGAACTAAGCGGAACTTTCCATGAGAAAAGTTTTTTTTTCTAGAACTGCCCGTCTATGGAACACAGTACCATGGGGCTGCTTCACGGCTGACTATAATATTACCGTTATCAAGTCCAATGTAAACAAATTCTTGTTGAGCCGCCCTCTTAAATAGTCAATTTCTGACCAGTTACAACCATCGTTACTAATACCGTCGGTGTTTCACCGTCTACATGTCAAATCAATAACCCTTATCCTTGAATGGCCTTTATAAGTGGCGACTCGACTGTAAAAGACAATTCCCAAGCATAGATAATTGAATGCTTAAAGTGTGCAAAATATCTGACAAAATTATCAATTTTATGGAAAAAACGATTGTAACATGGAGACTATAACTGAGAGAGATCAGAATACAGAGCAGCATTTTCCAAATGAAAACTCAATCATCACTACTTTTTATCACAGCCATGATGCCACCTAACAACATATCAGGAGCTACTATACATCGACCGAAAGATCCTGAAGATGGTAAAAAGCAGAAAAAATAGTGCGAGTAAACACTCCGCCGCCCTTCACTAAATATGACTGCTAAAAAAAATATCGATCAGGATTAAATGTGAAAATCGATGAAAGCAATTGAAAATATTCTTTTGTTTTCAACAACATGGACCAATGTTTGGCGTAAATTACTGACGAAACAGATTGTTTTGTGTAGCTTCATCACAAAACTTTGATTCATATATAAGATGACAGTAATACATTTTTGGTAAAATAGGCTATATTCTAATTTATATGATGTTTCAATTAAATCTATAACTTCTTCAAATATGTAAAAGCCTACAAAACCGTAAAAAAATATATTGCAATATAATTTTATTTTAATGGAAATCTCTCCAGACAAGACATGAAGCTACTTGATGGAAGTAGCTAACAAGAATGAAAGATGATTATTGCAAAGACAGGAGATGCCTATTGGTCCTAGTCTTGAAAAGACCAAGACGATAAGTAGAAGGAAAACAGTCAGCAGAAAGAGAGTTCCACAAGCCTTCAAATCTTGGAAAAATGCTACTGGAATAGGAAGCTGTATTACAATAAGGTATCAAAATAGTAAATTCATGGAGATCAATCGACCAACGAGTCAAATGAGTTGAAACAAAAGAAGCAGGGAATAAATCACATAATTCTGAAGAACACGTGCCATGATAGTATTTAGAGAACAGACTGAGACTAGCAACATCACGTCTGTGAGAGAGAGGGTTCAGAGAAGAAGAAAGGGTAGGACCAAACAAATTACAGATACGTTTCTGCACATTATCAAGAATGGGACAGAAATTCACCGGCCCAAAAATAACAACAGTGCCCCATACATGGTCTGATAGTAGATTTGTAGAGATAGAGAATAGCCTCAGGTGTGAGAAAGTGCTTGGAGAACCGACTTCATGAGAAGCAGAAAGATCAATGGGTCTAATGTATGAACTCTAGGAAAGATTTGATGAGAGAGAAAAACCAAGAAGTTTTAGAGTCGATTTCTCCTCAAGAGCAGAGCCATCCATGAGAATCTCGGAAAGGATAAATACTAAAAAAAATTAAATGATAAGTATTTACTATTAGAAAATAGTAAATAGTAAAATAATAATGTATTAAAGTATAAGTATTTACTATTAGAAAATAGTAAATAGTAAAATAATAATGTATTAAAGTATAAGTATTTACTATTAGAAAATAGTAAATAGTAAAATAATAATGTATTAAAGTATAAGTATTTACTATTAGAAAATAGTAAATAGTAAAATAATAATGTATTAAAGTATAAGTATTTACTATTAGAAAATAGTAAATAGTAAAATAATAATGTATTAAAGTATAAGTATTTACTATTAGAAAATAGTAAATAGTAAAATAATAATGTATTAAAGTATAAGTATTAACTATTAATAAATTAGTATTAATTGTTAAGGGAGACACAAACGGAATGCATGTGTGAATGGAAGTGTTAGAAGATATATGCAGAAAAAAACTATTTCGTATAAACCTAGAACATAAGTCACTCGCTAGACTGACAAACCTCCGCCTGACCAGCTAAGTATGAGCCAAAGTTTTATCTGAGCTTTACTTCTCCATATTCTATGAAGTGATTTCGAAATCATGCTATGGAAACTTTGATAACTCAAAATTATTAATCTGACAAGACTGAAATTGTGCATGGTAGTTACTGTTATCAAAGAGCATCAGTTTCATACATCAAATTTGTAAAAATCAGAAGTTAAAATCCAGTCAAAATATCGACCTTGATAGTACTTGTCAGAGTCAAAGGGAAAAGCCAAGATCATATGAAATGCGGAAGTTTTTATTTACTTGCTTCCCCACGAGAGCAAAGTTAGACACAAGTTCGATTTAAATGTAGGAAAAATATAGCTCCCTAAAAAGGGGTACTCTGTATTAGAACAACAATAAAAATGACCTCAGTCTAGAAAGATTTCTCCTTCACTGACCGAGAACAGAATAGACTAAGTGTAGCATCAGAACAGATATTTCACTTTGTTCCTAGCCAAAAAGGCCAATGAATGTGAGATGCAGATGTTCATTGGCTACAATGCAGACTAAACATCGAATCCTAACTATGAATAGAACCGAAATTATTACCATAAATGTGTCTTTTCCGTACATTGACCTTCGATCTAGATATCTAAAAATTAACCCAGTTCTAATTTAGATCATGACCAATATTTTGACCAAGTTTGGTGACAGTTGGTCAATCGATGCGGACGCTAGGCTGTACAAAACAAACTAACAATCAGTGACGAGCAAACTCGACCGAAAACATAACCTTCTTAGCGGAGGTAAACATTTTCTAGTCATTATTCATGCGATACTATTGGAAATGTTTCCATTTGTCTTCATAATAAAGACTGCAAAGGCTGAAAAAGATCAAAATCATAAAAGAACTATGGAAAGTTAACTCTCGTCAGAGACAATAGCCGCTTCGTAGTCAGAATATTAGATGAAAACTGATTCGATTAATGTCTAGCGAGGCTCACAGTTCACAGATGAAACAGAAAGATTTATCATATTCCGAAAGCTTATCTACCCGAAGAAAAATGGCATGATCACAATCTTGTATTAGACGAAAAGTGCGTTATAATATGATGAGCTTGCAGTTCATACAAATCAGACATCAGCGATGGACAGGGTAACCTGGCAATGCCCAGTGCAAATCTTGATTGCGTGCCCTCTAAGACTCAAGCATAAGGTTTAACTTAATATACTGTAGAATGTTACAAGAAAGGAAAATTATACATGAACACGGATATAAGATGAAATAAACTAGTTATTCTATTTCAGTATACGTAAACCAATCAAAGACGAGAATTGACTGAAAAAGAAACTCAGGAACGAACAGCCACGTCTGTTTGGTGCATTTGTATGGAGTGCCAGATAGAGATACTTCGAGCAAACGTATTGCACCAAGACCAGAAAATAACAAATTCTAACCAGAAATAGCCCTAAATATAACCACAGCAGATACTTTTACTAGTAATATTACTCTCTCTCTCTCTCTCTCTCTCTCTCTATATATATATATATATATATATATATATATATATATATATATATATATATATATATATAGTAATATTACTATAATTCGTAAAACTCCCGGTATCTCCTTTTCCAATGATTAGTCTAGCATAATATATTAAAATATATATAAATATATGCTCTTCTGTTGTCATTATTCTAACGGTTTTTGAATTAACTAATTATAAACATGTGTGCAGACTTACATTCATGTATATGCATCACCATAGAATGTACCTCCATCCATACCTACTAACATATATACATACATGTATGAATGCTTGTACTACTAATATTTTACTTATACTCTCACATACTGGTTAACCATATACACATGTCTATATAAAATACCTACCCACATATATGGGCATGTTCCTACAGCACATATATAACTACACACAGTGACATATAAATATGCCCATTACCCTACGCATACGCACACACGAAATAAATATAAAAATAAAAATATACAATTTTACACCTGTATAGACTCGAGGGAGGTGTCTAGTAGGTAATTCAAATTGAGATATATATATATATATATATATATATATATATATATATAATCTTCTGTTATATATATATTATCATCTGGGAAACAAACGATCATAGGCGGGCAACCGGTGTATTTTGTTTTTCTTCGATGAGGGTTGATTTTTTAATCTTATCAGCTAGGATCTCTACTCATTACTATGGTAGTACCCGCCACTGCACGATACTTCCTGTAATACCTAGTTACTATCGCCGCCACTACCCGCCGTTGCTCGCCACTGTCCGCCGCTGCTCGCCACTGCCCGCCGTTGCTCGCCACTGCCTTTAAATATTGACACTGCCCGCCAATCTACACTACTGCCCGCCACTACTCGCCAGTGTCTGTCACTTCCTTCTATAGCTAGTAAATATTGCCACTGACCGCCACTGACCGCGAGGCTTTACCTTCTTACACTTTAGTTTATTGCTCCCCATCACTACTCGCTTCTGCCGGCCACTAGCCTCGGCTGGCCTCTACTGGCCACAACGCGCCACTGCCCGCCACTGCCCGCCACTGCCCGCCACTGCCTTTAAATATTTACATTGCCGACCAATCTACGTCACTGCCCGCCAATCAACGCTACTACTCGCCAGTGTCTGCCACTTCCTGCCTATGCTAGTAACTATCGCCACTGACCGTCACTGACCGACACTGCCACTCACTAACCGCCACTGTCCGCAACTGTCTGCTATTACTGACCACTACTCGCCACTATCAGACAGTGCCGCCAGTACAGGCAACTGTCCGCCACTAGCTTTCACTGTTCGCCACTAACTTCCACTGTCCGCCACTGTCCACCACTGTCCGTCACTGTTCGTCACTGTCCGCCTCTACACGCTACTGTCAGCTACTAACTGCAACTGTCCTCCACTAAACACCACTACTTGATATTGCCCGACACTAACAGCAACTGCCTGTCACTGCCCGCCACTGCCTGCGATTAACCGCAACTACCCGCCACCTCACACCACTGTCAGCACTGCCCGCTACTACCCGCCATTTCCCGCCACTACTCGTCAGTCCGCCACTTTCTGAAATAACTAGTACATATCGCCACGGTCTGCCACTGTCCACCATTTAACGCGACTACATGCTACTAAATACCATTGTAAACATCTGCCCGCCACTACTCAGTACTGCCTTCAAATATTACCATTGCTCGCTACTGTTAGCCCCTGCCCGCCACTACTCGCAAGTCTCCGCCACTTCGTGCAATAGCTAGTAATTATTGGCATTATCCGCCACTATACGCCACTATCCGCCACCATCCGCCACCGTCCGATACTACTAACCATAACCTGCCACTACCCATCACTGCCAGTAGCAGTCACTACCCGCCAGTACCCGCCACTACCCGCCACTACTTGCCACTGTCCGCCACTGCCCGACACTTTCATCTACTGCTCGCCACTGTCTGACAGAGTTTCCCCACTTCCTGCCTTAGCTAGTAATTATTGTGACCGTCTTCCACTGCCTACCACTAACCGCTACTGCCTGCAACTAACAACCATTGTAAACCACTATTTGGCACTACACGCTACTACCCGCCATAACTTGCCATTACCCGCCACTTGTTGTCATACCAAGTAACTATTGCCACTATACGCCACTGACCGACACTGACCGACACTGACCGACAATACCTCACACTGTCTGTCACTGCCTTAAAATATTACCACTACACGCCAGTGTCCGCCACTTCCTGCCATAGCTAGTAACTATCGCCACTCTCTGCCACTGTCTGCCACTGCCTGCTACTACCTGCCATTAACCGCTATTACCTGCCACTGTCAGCCACTTCTCATCAAATTCCGACACTATCGACCACTGCCCTCCACTACTCGCTACCGCCTTTAAATATTGCCACTGCCTGTCATTGTCCGCCACTGCCTGCTACTACTCGCCAGTGTCGGCAACTTCTTGCCATAGCTAGTAACTATTTCCATTGTCTGCCACAACACGTCACCATCCGTACACCACAATATGCAACCACTAACCAGTACTTACCACTACCTATCACTGTCGGACACTGTCTGTCAGTACCTGCCATTGCCAGAAACTATTCTCCACTATCAGCCAGTACCCGCCACTGCCCGCCACTAATCGCCACTGTCTACCAGTACCTGACACTTCCTGCCACGCACACCATTGTCTACTAATAGCCGCCATTGCTCGCCACTGTCTGCCAATACCCACATCTTCTCCTCACTTACTGTCCACCATGTCCCTCCACTACTCGCGAGTGTCCACCACTACACGCCACATACCGCCAATGCCTGCCAGTATCCGACACTACCCTTAACTACTAGCCACTGCACACTACTACTGGCCACTATTTGCCATAGCCGAACACTACTCGCTAGTACCCGCCACTGTCCGCAATTAATCGCAACTGTTAGTTAATAGACGCTACTATTGACCAATACTTCCCACTGCCTGTCACTACTCACCAGTGTCTACCACTTCTTGCCATAGTTGTAACTACCGCCACTATCCGCAACTATCCGCCACTGCCCGCCACTGTAAACCACTGCTTGCCAGTGTCCGCCACTTCCTGCAGTAAGTAGTAACTGCCCGCCAATGCCCGCCAATGCCTTTAAATATTAACACTCCCGCCAAACTCTGCTACTGCCCGCCACTATCTGCTAATGTCCACAACTTCCTGCCATAGGTAGTAACTATTACCACTGGCGATTACCCGACACTGCCCGCCACTACCCGCCACTCTAAGCCACTACTCGCAACTGTCTATCACTACCCACTACTGCCTTTAGATATCGCCATTGCAGTTACTCTCCGCTATTGCCGTCCACTCGCGAGTGTCCGCTACTACCTGTTACATACCATTAATGCCTGCCAGTAGCCGACACTACCCTCCACTACTTGGCACTGCCCACCACTGGCTGCAACTACCCGCCATGCACTTTTCGCCACTGCCGGACACTACTCGCTACTGTGCGCCAGTCCACGCCATTGGCTGCAACTGCCGACATGCCCGCTACTGTCTGCTAATAGCCGCCACTGTCCGCTAATACATGCCACAGCCCATCACTACTCGCCAATGTCCGACACTTCATGTCATAGTAAGTAACTATCGCTACTGTCCGCAACTAACCGTAACTGCTCGCTACTATCCACCACTGCCCGCTACTATCAACCCATTTTCCGCTACTACTCGCCAGTTTCCGCCATTTCCTGCCATAGTTAGTAACAACCAGCCACTGCCTGCCACCCGTCCATCTCTCCTATTGCCAGTCACTACTCGTCAGTGTCACCCAGAGCTAGTAACTATTGCTA
>OY744519.1:34450300-34510300 GCA_963556195.1 Sepiola atlantica | reverse complement strand
GACAGCCTACTAGAAGTAGCCGACCTGAGTCTCCACCATGATATGAGTCTTGCGAATCCGACCTTCACTGTGTCTTTCGATAAACACTTGAACACCAGTTTGACCCTGGCAATCAGCTCATCTTTGGTGTTGCAGGCCGTACGGTTGGTTTCTTTTTCCACTTCGCTCCATGAGGCTGTAGACAGTTGAGGGCAAGATGTTTAGAGTAGTGAAGTCGTGGAAGGTGTGACATTGGGCTGAGTCGTGCTGCCAAACGTATGGGCTTCATTCAGTCACCCTCTCCACCCAGCACTTGACAAAAGTGGATAGCAACTCAATATAGCCATCTAAATTGAGTCTGAGTAACGTTACGAAGGTGTGGGCCGTATGACCTGATCTTTGCTGGAAACACTCCCAAAGACAATTGCAGTTTGAGAGAACCTGATTTTTATGACTAAAATAAAAAAGCACTTTGTAACCAAAACTAGAAATATAGATAGAGTATATCTCTTTATGTTCTCATTATTTCTATGGAAGGTGCTCGACTGAGCTCCAGTTTTAGTTCATCCCTGTAAGACATTAACAGCACGAAACTCGTCTTCCTACCACAACAAAAAGTGTTGCCTTTCTCTCTCCATGTGCTTAACGGCAGGCTTAATTTCTTAGGATATAGA
Source organism: Sepiola atlantica (assembly GCA_963556195.1). Lineage (NCBI taxonomy): Eukaryota > Metazoa > Mollusca > Cephalopoda > Sepiida > Sepiolidae > Sepiola > Sepiola atlantica. The sequence continues at coordinate 34,509,647 of OY744519.1, read as the reverse complement.
TTCTTTACAAATGCTTCGCGTCTATGGAACAACATTACCGCGAGATTGCTTCCCTACTGAGCATAACTTGGTTGTCTTCAAATTCAATGTCAATAAATTCTTGTCAAGTAATAAAATGCAGTTCATACCATTGATCAATGTTAGTATTCGTACAGTGTTCTTTATTTTTCGGCTAGCAATCGTTCCCATCTGATTGACCTGTATCCTTGAGTGGTTCTTGGCAATATTAAAGAAGATACTATAATGAACCGATTGGAAGCATAATACTTTTTGTTCAATAAAAATGTTTATAGTCTTGTACACATTCTTTGTAAGTCCATATTCTTGTAAAATCCCTTTCCAAAATGCGCTTGAATGTGCAGAGCTCGGAAAGTGGCGCCGTATCGTCTATCGACGCGTACTCTTTCTAGTCGTCTTGGAATTCTCTCGGCCACAAGACTTCAGAAGTGTCCAAGCAGAAAGTGATGTATGGGATTGCGAATAATGTGCAACCCTTCCTTCACTGTACATTATTCATCGCTTAGGCACGATTACAGAAAATATCCATTTCCTCTTGTGACAGAAAGAGCCTTCGTCTAAATTGTTCACATCTATTTTTATAGTAAACTGGAAGAATACCCATGATAGGACGGGTAAAATTAATTAGCCGAACAGAACAGTTTTGCACCACTTTTATGCCCCCTTACGAAGATTGAAATAAAGATATAATGATACTAAACCTAGAATCTTTATTCCAATTTTGATCAAAAGCCATCAGAGTTAGACACAAGGTCGGTTTTTAATGTGGGAAAAAATCCAGTTTCCTAAAAAGCATTAGTCTAAATTGGAACAAAAATAAAAACTTTTCTCGGTTTGGACAGATTTCTTCTTCACTGGTTGAGGACAAGAAAAGATGCAGTGTTACATCAGATACTACACTTTGTTGTGTCTTGTGTAAGCGCAGCTGCAAACGTATAAGAATTGTCGTAAATAAACGGTGATGTCTTTGTAAATAGATGTTAAAAAACGGGAACGAAAAATAGATTTGATACAAATAATCCCCGCCAAATCATTGAGATTGGAAAGGGATAAATCCAAGATGTAGAACTGAAACGCGCAGTGGGTGATGGTGATTATTCTGTGAAACTACCAAAACGTTTTGCTAATTGGGAATAAGAATTCTGCCATCGACACGTGTTACCAAAACCTGAATATCGTAACCATATCAAATCACTTAATTAACTGACAAGCTCAAGAGACATACAATAGTTAGTTGTAGACATCGTCCTCGTGACAATATATGTGTTGTTTGTGCAAATCAATTTCCTACATTAACACATCCATACAAATCCATACAAATGATATTCCACATGGGGATCCCATTAACCCTGTACAAAACTCAATCACATGAAGCTAAAAACGAGAATTAATTATATATCAGAATGAGTGAGTAGTAATTGTCCTAGTCAAGAAAGCGTCAAAATGTAGCAATAATCACGTATAGGGTGCGAGGGTCATTCGAGTAAATCTTTAGTATGTTAAATAATAAACAATATTTTAACAAAAAAATGAATATACTTTAATTGAATGGAAAATAATATCCTTGATGATACTTATTTATCTAATTATTCTATGAATGTAACTTTGGCTTCAATGACTGCTCATATTCGTGCTCAAACCTGCAATTAAGTGTTCCGTATTCATTTCGGATATTATCTGGACAAAAGGGGCCTTTAGTATAACTATGGTATTATAAGGATGTCGATTAGTTTCAAACAATGTTCTACCCATAATAGTCCATGGAATTTAAATCTGGCGAGTTAGAAGGTCACATGTTGGGGGTCACATGATCGTAAAAATTCTATTTTCACCAGTCCTGAGTTACAATAGCTTTGTGAGAAATTGCAGAGTCAGGTTGAAAGAAAGATGGCCTCCCATTGCATAATTTATCTATCTAGGGCTTAACAACCGTTTTAATAATATCAAGGTATCCAGCATCATGGACCCTAAGACCTTGTGGGAAAATGTAAGGTGATATGACATGACCATCACTACTCACAATTGTTGTTCTTGGCCTTTTGGCTAAGATCAAAGTGTAGTATCTGTTCTGATGAACACTGCACCCCATAGACTGGTATTGTCTTGGCCTTCGGGGCTTGATTTACGCCAGTCTATAGGTCTGCCCTGTGCAGTTCTATGAGGTCCACCCTCCCAGGCTTCGCCTCCCCTCTTTGGGGAGGAGTAAGTTTATTGCTTACTGTCTGAGGCGCCCTACCGGGAATGCCGACGGGGCTTCCCAGGCAATTTTTAAATGGCCAGAGTGCTCACCTCTCGAGCGCTGGCTTATCTAATCCCACTTTCCAGACCTTGTGTCACATCTTACCTTGTGGGAGGTAGATAAATAATGTTGTTCTTGGCCTTTTTGCTAAGATCAAAGTGTAGTATCTGTTCTGATGAATACTGCACCCCATAGACTGGTATTGTTTTGGCCTTCGGGGCTTGATTTACGCCGGTCTATGGGTCTGTCCTGTGCAGTTCTAGGAGGTCCACCCGTCCAGGCTTCGCCTCCCCTCTTTGGGGAGGAGTAAGTTTATTGCTTACTGCCTGAGGCGCCCCTACCGGGGAATGCCGACGGGGCTGCCCAGGGAATTTTTAAACCCTACTTACCCGACCTTGGGTCACATCTTACTTGTGGGAGTAAGATAAAAACTGGCCTTGTGCCTAACTCCTGGAGAGGAGTAAATCACTACTCACAACTCCTAAAACGATCACAGTAGCCGGATATTTCTTGTGCATCACTCTATGTACTTCAGAAGAAGATACACATAACCACCTCAGGGGGGAACGTTGCCATCATATCCGTCTAGCTCCAACCGAACCTTATGAACAAATGATCTGGCAAAATGTGAAAAGTTTCTGGTTTCTAAATCACTACGGTTTGCAGCCAAAGCAACTATGACTGCATCCTTTAATTCTTTGGGTTAACATCATCATCTGAATGAGTTTTTTTTTAATAAAAATATTAATATTATAAATAATTTGACTTTAAACAATATGCGAAGAGTGATGGAACTTCGAGTACGCTTATAGCCGCTTGAATTCCAGAGACATAAATACATTCGCTGTTTGCGTTAAATTAATGGTAAACGGCGAGAACGCAACATGATTTGCAAAAGTTATCGAAAAAGGCAGAAATTGTTGGAAATCTGGAGAGACCTATTGTCATTCAGACTTCAGGGAACATCAATTATTATTGATACAGTACTGATAATTATCAATGAGCAATCACTGATAATTCCGATGAATTGGCTACTCTGGTGCCCCTCGACGTAAATTCACTAGATTAACTCGACGATCAACTAAATCTCATTCATTCACTGTAGAGGTCCCCAGATGCTGGAGAGCAACTCAGATAGCTTCTTTCCTCGTGCTGCTGGCCTCTAGGACTCCCTCCCTGTCCCCTGTTTCCCCGACAGTACATACATGCAGAAATTTAAAACTAATGTAAACAGACATCTCGCTGCGCAGATCCCCTTTTCTTTTTTCTCAGTAGCCCCTTACGTCTACAGGTAAACTATGTTATGAAAAAAATGAATTGTGTGAAAACTCCTAGTGAACAAATAATAATGTTAATAATAGAATAACAGAAAAAATAATTGTATGGAATGACTACAAACAACATACGAGAAAATCCTCCAAGTGAAGGTCTTGTTATTGCTTGCTTGCTCTCTCTCTCTCTCTCTCTCTCTCTCTCTCTCTCTCTCTCTCTCTCTCTCTTTACCTATCTATCTATCTATCTATCCATCTCTGTCTCTTCGAGCTTTCCATCCTCTTTGACCCTTCACGACCCCCGCTCGTATATATTACTCTTCTTCCCATGTCTCTCTCTCTCTTTCTCTCTCCGTTCAGTCTTTCCATCCTCCTTGGCCCTTCATGACCATTATGTGCTTGTGCAAACCGTATTTTTAAGTGGAAGAGGAAATGTCAGTTTCCGCTTTGTTTTATTATGATATATCATGTTTATGATTATATTATTTTAGGGGCATATGTGATTATTGAAGTGAGCCGGACACACGTACGTGCCCGAAATCGTACATATGCTTTGTATACGATTAGTTTCTAGATTAATTTCTTTTGTAGGCATCCCTTTTGTAATTAATAGTCTTTAAATGTTAGTTCCTATTTAATCCATAGATGGGACTCTAAGAAGTACTACCACACCGGGTCAGGGTTGACCTGGGAGTGATGGTAACTAAAATGTTACTCCCTCCCCCAGCTCCCAAATTGGGGTTATTTTATGGTCTCATCTAGGACCTAACCTACAATCATATCCCTCCGTAAGCAACGTCGGATATCTCTATTAGTTGTTTATTCAAACAATAGTATAACATTGTCATTTATCGTGTTATGTTCTTATTAGTAATAGTAATGTTATTGGTAATAGTAATGTCATTGGTAATAGTAATGTTATTGGTAATAGTAATGTCATTGATAATAGTAATGTTATTGGTAATAGTAATGTTATCATCTCGTATTTATTTGTCTCTTTCATCTTAATTTCTAGGCAAACACACGAGCGGTCTTCAGGCATTTCAGTGTTCTTCAGATTGGTGGGACCATTCAGCTGCTATAGGTAAGTAAAGTTGAAAGAAACTCAAATGCATAATCGATATCAGATCCCATTGATTGTGTTGAAATGCATGTCACTCTCCTACAATTTTAAGGTACTGATTTGTTCCAGTTAAAGTCTAGATCGATAATTATGATACAAAGCAGTTCGACTGTGACTTTGTTGCTCTCGTGCGGCTATTTTATTAAATCCTAAGAAGTCCACTTTTCCAGGCTTTACCTTCTCTCTGAGAAGGGGTTAGTTTATTGCTAATCCAGGAAATGACGACGGGGTTGCTCAGGCATCTTTTGTGGGCCACAGTGCACTTATTCTAGTGCACTAGCTTCTTAAAACCACACCTGAGTTTGTGTCTAACCTCCCCTATATATATATATATATATATATATATATATATATATATATATATATATATATATATATATATATATATATATATATATTTAAATATTGTCTATCAGTGAAAAAATAACCATTTACGCCAGTCGCACGATTCGAACCCTGGAACAAGAGTCAGATCTAACTCCAAATCTGAGTGTGCTAACCAATAAGGCTAACGTAAATGGCTACAGACGAGATGAGAAATAAACCCTATATATGTGTCAAAGCTGGGGACAGCTATAGTCAGACGTCATAAGAGCGTTCAACAGTAAATAAACATGCATTATAGCTTTTTACGGCTTCTTTCCTTTACTTATTAAAGCGTCTAGCTTAGAAAGAGCTACAAATAATTATTTTAACAATAAATATTTAAATAATATCTACATACCTATAGCTTTCATCCATGCGGAATCATCCATGTAGAAATACCCATTCACGCCAGTCGCACGATTCGAACCCCGGGACAAGAATCATATTAACTCAAAATCCGAGCGCGCTAACCAATAAGGCTAACATAAATGGCTACAGACGAGATGAGAAATAAATCCTATATATGTCAATGGAAGCGGACAGCTATAGTCGGCCGCCATAACAGTGTTGAACAGTAAGGAATATATATATATATATATATATATATATATATATATATATATATATATATATATATATATATATATATATATACATACATATATACATATATATATACATATATATATATATATATACATACATATATACATATATATATACATATATATATATATATATATATATATATACATACATATATACATATATATATACATATATATATACATATATATATATATATACATATATATATATACATATATATATACATATATATATATATACATATATATATATACATATATATATATACATATATATATATATACATATATATATATATATATATATATACATATATATATATATATATACATATATATATATAACAAGATTCATTTACATTCCAAAAGTCAATATTTTATTTTACAGATACTCTTTAGTGCACTTATTTTACGAACTCGTTTCGCTAAAACTAGACCAACCAACATTTGTATGTCAATAATGGATCTGCTCTCCTTGAGCTCTTCAGAAAACACAAAAAGTTCTTAGTTTGAAAAATTATACACTGTAGCGTGACATGAAATATAAATGTGTCCTCACATTCGTTCTTCAGCATAGGTTACCTATATGTGGCAGTCTGTCATCTTGAAACATCAGTTCAGAGTCAGCACTAATTCGCATAACCTTCTCTAGAAATCATTATTTTAGTTTTATTCTTCCGTATTACCTATGTGATACTTATTGTACATCTATAAAATACTTAAATGAACTCGAAAATAATTCTCATTGCATAATTTACGTCATTAATATTGTGTGTATCTATTTACTTCATGTGAATACGAAACTAAGTGTGGAGTTAATAAAAAAAATATCTAATCCATTTGACTGGTATATTTTCTTATTACCTAATATTTAAATTGACCTTGACCTCGACCCAGAAGGGGGTTGCAGTCGGTTGAGGAGGGCGGCCACAAGTCCAGCGACCAGTGGTGATATACATGGGTCGTCTTGGCATTGTGTGCCGAAGTATAGTCCTGCTGGAAAACGCTGGGGCGTTCGATAGCGATCTAGTCTATACAAGGCTTTACCACACTCCCAAGCACTTCCTGGTAATTTGTTTACCTTTAGTCAAGTGTCGGATTCTACCACAACACCCTGTACATATATATTGTTTTTTTTATATCAAAAGATATATTTAGAAATTCAAAAAATGTTTGTAACCGTTTGCATTTTGAAAACTTAACGAAGAACGGTTGTGTGTAAGCGTTTTGGAACCGAAAGACATTTTTAATTTAAAAGCGATTTTTGTAAAACCAAACAATCAAATAAATAAATTAAAATTTTAAATTCCAATTAAATTTATCAAATCGACAACGAAAAAGGTGGAATCGCTTGTTCTGAATTTATACATATTTTCAGTGATATTAATATATTTCTTCATGAATTTTACAGTTTTGTAATATATTTCTTCTTTATCTTCTATTTCAAATTCTTTATATTTCGTATGTTTTTTTACAAATTTAAAAAATCAAATATTTCTTGTACGTCAACACTGGATACTGATTCTGGCGTGAAATATTAGGTTGTTGGGTAGCTAATATTTATTGATTTCACCATTGAAGGCGTAAGAATTCTAATAATTTATTCATAACAAGAGTATTCGCTGTTCTTCTGTTTACAAAATAGGAATAAATAAGTGAATAAATATTCATATTAAGACAACAACATGACGTGTATTCTCCTCGTGGGAAATATTATAGTACTCTTTCCCATTGGTATTTGTAACGTTATGTAAATAAAAGCGAATATGTGTGTTTATTTGTCACAGAAGATTCTGACAAAAGAGTTTAAAATGGATGCAAATTTTATATTGGTTTGGAACCAATTGCTACGAAGTTGACGATATTTATGTGAATGATGTCATCATATCGAGGTTACCATCACCGCAACCTTCTACGACAACGAATTTAACGCCTACGTCGACTAAACTTAAATTGAATCCAATCACAAAAATAGTCTATTTTAATTGGGTGATTGATAATTAAATTAGTGAAAAGTATAACATTTCTTGAAAAAAAATAAAAATATTATAAAGGCATCAGATATCGTAAACAGATTCGTTCTATTGTAAGCAGCTTAAAATGTTTTTATTAATTATATTGCACTTTTGTGTTTCGGGTTACCTGTTGATTAAAGAAAAGAATCTGAACGTAAGGTCTGGTGAGTGTGAAGCTAATTCAGGATAACACTTCCTACTGATGAGACGATTACCAAAGTGCCTCCTGTATATCACTGAACGGCGATAAAACATAGACTGTGAGGCATTCCATGATTGAAACTTGGTGGACAAGTCAGGCATAAACTGAAGTTTATTTATAGCAAATATGGTTAGATTGCAGATAGGATAGTGAGTTTTGTTAACAATTTCATGAGAGTAGTTTTTACGAGTTGGTGGTCACCCTATATTCAAATTAAATACAAAATGATATATTTAAACAAATTTAAAATTAACTAACGTAAAAAAAATTAATTAACCAGCAATAACTGATATAAATGTTATTTTGTCGTGTTCTTTATCAGTGGAATAATAAGTAATCATTAAAAAGCAGTTTATTTTATTTTGACATTTTATTTTTTCAAAAGACAAATCAAATTTAAGTTAATATCTTATTCAATATTCGTAAAACCAAAACAAAATCAGACTATTTTATAACATTTATGTTATTTTAGTTTATATATTTTTTAATAATAATAATGTCACAAAAGGGTCGAAAAAAATAAAAATGTAAGGAAGATAACTCATATTATTAGGTTTAAGCTAAAATAGGATCTGTCTCACTTATATTTTGAACGTTATATGCCATTAATTAAAATTGTCTCCATTGTAATAATCTCTTTTGCCGGAATGATTATATTCAGAAAGAAACTGAAGCGCATCTTTTTGTGTAAAGAATATCCTGCAAGGATAAAAAAAAGGAAATCCCTAATCCAAATCAAATATCGATGTGTCAGATCTATTGTTATTTAGGTCTAACATGGAAAATTCGAAAAAGTTACTTTATATATTAGATTGAAGAAAAGTGAAAGAATAGACAAAATTTAAAAAAATGGAGAAAAGCTAACAAAATAAAGAGACAAAGGAAAAGGAGAAATAGACAAAGAAAGAAAGTAACAATTATAGAAATAATAATCAGTTCTAAGCGACAGTCTTCTGGGGGTGGAAGATTCGATCCTACAGGCAGTATTTAGAATATAATTGAGAATTTCGTAAAAATTCTACCTGCCCATCGATTAATGGAACGAAAACAATCTAACCACGTGAATTAAATAATAGATTCTGTTCGAAATTCCGTACAGATTTGCGAGTTTGACGAGAGACACCTGAAAAAGGTCAGAGCTTACATCTTACATCGACCAAAACGTTGTGAGACTAATGTCCAAGACTAGAACTATAGTCCGAATAATATTTCGGAATTTTTTAGATGAGGATTGATAATTTGTATTATTTGAATTATTCGGACTACTGTTCTTATCTTGGATGTTATTCTCACGACGTTTCGGCTGCTGTAACCTCTGACTTTCTTCATGTGCAGCTTGTAGAAGTCGGAAATCCGCCCGTCAAACTCGGGAATCTGTACGCAATTTTGAACGGAACACTTTATTTAATCAAGTAATTCGTAATTGTATTCTTAGTATCACTTGCATTGAAGATTGAACCTTCAACCGCAAGGATCTGTGGCGTAACGGATATAAGTGCTAAGTAATAATCAATTCTAAGTGACTGTCTTCTGAAGGTTGAAGGTTCAATCCTCAGTGCGGGCGAAGAATACAATTACGAATTACTTCATGGGTGACGGAATGAAAGCAAGCAACCCGTTCGAAATTTCGTACAAATTTCCGAGTTCGACAAAGGTCGGGGGTTACACCGGCCGAAACGTTGTGAGAATAACATCCAAGATGAGAAAAGTAGTCCGAATAATCCAAATAATACATAAGAAAGGACAATAACAAAGAAGGGGGGAAATAGAAAATGCTCTTTAACAACATGACTTCTAAAGCTGTAAGAGATATTCGTGGGACAAATTATTTACAGATAAATAAAACGATTTGTTATACAATATTACGAAATATAATAGGATCATGCATGAAAGAGCTTTTAGTTATATTAACCACACGCCGGTTCCTGTTAGATCACCGACGTTGAGCTCGGTCAGTACTAAATGGGTGACCATTTGGGAATACCAGGTGCTGCATGTGCTCTCCGTTAATCTCGGCATTGTTTCCAATCGTCCTGGACTTCTCCTTGTCATTGGAATCATGCAGTGCCACTCAGGAGAGGAATGTTCTGAATATTGCGCAACCCTGTCCTTACTATTACACGTGCAAGCACCCTTACAAGGGGCATCCATTGTCTTTCGAGACTGAACGGAGGTTATCAACCTGTCTACGGTGAGCTAAAAAAAATAATTTAACACGAGTCCAAATCATCCTTTTTATATTAAAGTGCTTACGAAAACGTAAGCGGATGTGACATCACAGCAGCGGATATTACGCCATTAAAATCTAAAGAGATATCGGCTAATTTTCTAAACATTTAAAGACAAGCGAAATCCGTTATTTAAATCTAAGAAGAATGCTATTTTACGTTCATTCATTCAGATTAACATTTAGTAAAAGAAGATGAAGAAGAAGAAGAAGAAGAAGAAGAAGAAGAAGAAGAAGAAGAAGAAGAAGAAGAAGAAGAAGAAGATAGAACTAATAAACAAACAAAATTATAAAAAATAATATAAACATAAAAAATTATTATTATTTTACTTTTATTGTTACAGGAAAGGATTAATTTTCAAAATGTCCGCTTGATTTCACTTTAATGATCCCGGGGTAAATGAAATAATACGTGCATTGGTTAGTATTTGGTGACGTCATTTTAATTTGAAAAAATCTAATACATTTGGAAAGGGCTGCATTTTTAATCAAATATCATATAGGCATCAAAAATAATCTTCCACAACTGCAGACGGCAAACGACACTTAATCCCTCCCATATAAAACTCATGAATGTGAAAAACTATCAATTCGCCATGTTTTCTATGGTGGCATAATTAACAGTCAGTGAATATGTCAAATGATTTTGTTTAACTTTTAAATTAAAGTCTGTTTCCAAATTACAACTATTATTTTAAGTAGAAGCCTGTTTTCAGATTATCTTTATCTTTATAATGTTACTTTTGTGTATATGTTTATATATTTATATGTACAGATTCACGACTAAACTAATAAACCGATCATTATTAATTTCAGAACACAGTTGCTAAGCGTAAGGGGGTCCAAATGTAGGCTATATTTAGTTTCATTTAGTGCTATGCAAACGGGGTAAAAAAACAAGTTCAGATGGCTCCGATTTTTGTGAAATTTAATAACAAGAATTAAACAGCAATTAATAAATATTCCCAAAATGTCTTGGTGTATATTAACAGTTGAAAATTCAAATATATCAGATTTTCATTAAATTATATCTTGATTTTAATCTTCGTAAGGGACATAAAAGTTGTGCAATATTGACTGTTCTTTCAGGTAATATATATATATATATATATATATATATATATATATATATATATATATATATATAGAGAGAGAGAGAGAGAGAGAGAGAGAGAGAGAAGAAAAAAAAGAGTGATAAATATGCGACGATTGTCTAAATTTATTTCAAATTTCAATTGTTCAAAGCATGGTGTAATCAGTAATAAACTAGTGTTTATTTTTCTTTCCTTAAGCCAAGGCTTTTCAAAGATCGAAATCTTATCATCAGAGGAGAAATACAGATGGATAAGTTGGCTTTCGAAAAAACCAAAGTTCAAATATTAGGAAAACAGGCCATTTTTTTTAATTTTTATTTACTTCCGGGCCTAAAAAAAAATGGCCTGTTTTCCTCTTCTCAACCTCCTTTAAGTGCATCTGGACTTACCTACATTTTGAGCACTTACTCCAATCTGCTCCAACGCAAAGTGTTTTTCTTCACTTTCTACAATTTCACCGGACTTTTTCAACGGAAATTTACCTCCCGGACAATTTGCATATCTTTTTCACGGAACTTTTCTTCTCATTCAATACGTTTTTTTGACAAAAATTATTTTAATAATTTTTAATAATAATTCTCATATTTTTCAAATATTTGAACTTTGGTTTTCTCCTCTGGTGATAAGATTTCGATCTTTGAAAAGCCTTGGCTTAAGGAAAGAAAAAGAAAAACTAGTTTATTACTGATTACACCTTGTTTTGAACAATTGAAATTTGAAATAAATTTAGACAATCGTCGATTATTTATCACTCTTTTTTTTTTCTTCTATCTCTACTATTGCTCTATCTCGTATATTGAGCTAATCCTTTTCACAATAGGTTCCATCTACTAAAAGTTTTCACTTTGGTTTATTTTGATCCTATATATATATATATATATATATATATATATATATATATATATATATATATATATATATAACTATTTGTATTTCTGTTTCAGCTGAACTTCTCTTTTTACTGTGGGGTGTACGACTCTGCATCATGGTCAGAAAAGCACCCTCAGAATTTAACGAGAGTAGATTTATCAGTTGGGCAATATACAACGAAACTTTGCTCTCTTTATTCCTCAATGTTTCCATGTAAGTAGCGCACATTTTTTAATGTAATTTTCAACTTTTCTTTTTTTTTTTCTTTATTTCTGTCGTCAATTTATTTACTTAAGTCGCCTTATTTACAATACTGTTTCTACTACTGTTTTAGTATTTTCCGTTTCTTCTTTATTTGCATTATTTATTTACGTCATTCCTTTGCTTTTGTATTACGCTACTACTACTACTACTACTACTATCTCTATTCTCTCTCACCCACAACTTCTCCATCTATGTTACTCTCCCCTCCACCTTTAACCTCAGTCACCCTTCCTTCATCATTTTTGTATCGGCTTGTTTGGTGTTATTCTCATTAGTATTATTGTTTTTATTGTTATTTTTATTATCATTTACGTACTATAAGTTTCACAAGAGTCATTATCAGCGATCGTTCACTGGTAAAAGTTAATATCCCATGGAGTCTGAGTGACAACATGCCTACCCAAGATTCCGAGTACTCTCCGCTTCGGTCGGTCACCGTTACAGATAATGTTGCATTTACGATACAACTGTTTAATATTAAGTTCTCGCTGATAACGGCCATTGACTTACTTTGGAATTTGAGTGACAATAAGCCTCCTCATAATTGCAGCACTCCCCGTGCCCTTCCAGTGGATTTCTGGGTGGTGCTTTACTTTCTCGGTTTTCCCATTCTCCCGGTCCCTTCATGATCATTTTCTATGGACCCAACCGATGTTCGTGTCATAGTCCTTTTGATATCTATTCTTTGATGCTCGTTTAATATTCTTTCTATATTTCTAGTTGTGTCTTCATCATCTGTCTTTTGATCTGGATGCCGTTGAGGCGCTAAAGATGACCTTGCAACCAGTTTTCTCATGCCCTACCGATTTTCTGCCCTCCTGAGAGTGTTACTCAGCGCTATCCCTGTGCACTTTCGGATGTTGTCATTTCACCTCTTTCTTTATCTAACCCTCCTTCTAGCTCCCTGTACAATTCCTTACAGGATTGTCTTTGCTAAACCTGATGATTGTGTGACTTCATTTTCCTTTTCTTCACAGTGGCCCGACTGCTTGTCTGACTATTCTTCATTTACCCATTTGTAATGTGGTCCCTGTATGCAATGTTGAGAATCTTTCGGAAGCATGTTATCTCTCTGGGTCCGAAGTGAGGGCCCATGACTCACACGCGTACAGAAATAGAGAGATGACTAGGAAGAACATGAATTGTTATTCTTTTTTAACTTATCTGTATTTGGTCAATGTCATCTGGTTATGTGTGTTGGCTTCTGCATTCGATGATTTTTCTTAATATTTCAGGTATTTTGTCAATCCTCCTTTAGATTCCAATTTCTCATCGACTTTTTCCAGGTTTTTCGTAACCGTTCCTTGTGTTCGTACAATTATTGGTATTACAGTACTGTTCTTCATGTTCCATATTCTCCTCAGATCGCTACATGTGTTTGTTTAGTTTTTCTGTCTCCTTGATCTTCAATCTGTGAAATGCTGGGACGACGAAATTCACTATTCTGCATGATGTTTCCCTTTCTGGTTACAACTATCACGCTCGGTATCCTTGTTTTGATTAATTTGTCCGTTAGTATTTCTATGTTCCAGGGGATTTTGTGTCTTTTATTTTCTATTTTAAAAAGTGTAATGGGTTGCACAATTCCCAGTTGACTAACAAGTTGACCCAATCATATCCGTTTTTATATTCCTTTTGGGCTTATTTGGTGTATTCACTTAAGATGTTGCTTACCGTTTCGCCTCTTTGTGCACAGAGTCTACATTTGCTGTTTACCTAGGTTTATTTCTCTAGGGTTTTATGTAGTTTGTTCCAATTGCATTGTTTTGTTCAGCTATCAGTAGCAATTCTGTTTCTCTGCTAACATGTCCTTTTTGTAGCCATGTTCATGTGTTTTATTGTGTCAGTTCTTTGGTCAGTCTTATTTTTCTCGCCTTTTTGTTTTCTCGTTTCGCTGCTCTCCGTATTGTTCATCTTGACTCTGATATTGGCTGCGATAATAAACCTTTCACTATGTTAGTATTATTATTATTATTATTATTATTATTATTATTGTTATTATTATCATTATTATTATTATTATTATTATTATTATTATTATTATTATTATTATTATGTGTTGTTGTTGTTAGTTTGTTTGTTTGTTTGATTGATCGATTGATTGTTTGTTTTACTAACTATGAGTTTTTACACAAGTCATTAAAAGTGATCGTTCACTTACAAAACATGTCCGGAGTCTGAGTGACAACAAGTCTCTCCAGATTTCCAGTACTCTCTGCTGCTTTCAATACTCGTTCCAAATAACTTTGTGTTCTCTCAACAGCCGTTTAAGCATTGATTACTCGCTGATAACTGCCATCGGTCTTCCTATAGAACCTGAGTGACAATAAACCTCCTTAGGGTTACAGTACTTCCCGCACCCTTCTAGTAGTCGTCTGAATTGTTCTTTCCCTCCTCAGTCTTTCTATTCTTCCTTGACTCTTTATGACGATTTTGTGCGGTATCAACCGAAGATAGTTCCACTTTTGTTTTTGTTTTTTGGTGGAGGGGGGGGGTCTTATCTACCCTGATCATTTCAGTTACTTTGGATTTGTCTGATTTTATATTTTATTATTGTATTTACGCAGGTTCATTCCATTTCAACTCACCTGTTCTTTGGTCGGTTTTAACTGGCTATGTGGGGCTGGCTAGCACACTCAATGATGTTCCTTAGTATTTCATCGGTTTTCATCGGTGTGGTGTTTTGTATTATCATCATTATAATGTACTCACTAGGAGTTCTCAAACAGGTAATCATCAGTGATTGCTCACTGATAATAACCGGTGATGTTACAAGTCTCCCAATATTTCCAGTACTCTCTGCATCTTTCAATAACCATCGCACATGATTTTGAGTCATCGCAACAGCCACATACCATTGATTTCTCGCTGGTAATAACCATTGGTCTTCTCTGAGATTTGGTTAGAAATAAGCATCTCTAAGGTCCCAGTACACCACGGATCCTTCCAATGGAGGTCTTGTTAATGCTCACCCTCCGCGGTCTTTCTATCCTTCTTGACCCTTTCACAACTATTTGGTGTGGATTCAACCGCGGCTAGTGTCATCACTTTTAAGGGTGATGGGCGGTTTGTGAGATTTTTTGCAGCTTCAGTTCCCTCTGGTTTAAGGTTTGTTCCTTTCAGGTTTTAGTGTTATGGTTAGTGTTCGTAATTTTATTATTATTATTATTATTATTATTATTATTATTATTATTATTATTATTATTATTATTATTATTATTATTATTCCCCATAAAATATTGAATTATAACGGCTTGTAAAGCATCTACCCTGATTTGTAACTTATTTTATTAGATATACACGTATTATTATTATTATTTGTACTCACTAGGAGTTATCACACAGGTCATCGTCGGTGAGTGCTTACCGACAACAACCAGTGGTATTTCCTGGAGTCTGAGTGACAACAAGCCTCCCCAGATTTCCAGTATTCTTCACCTCTTTTCGATAACCACCGCAAATAACCTTGCGGTATCTCAACAGCCGCTTACCATTGATTTCTCGCTGGTAAAGACCATTGGTCTTCTCTGGGAGTTGGGTGGTAATAAGCCTCCTCAATGTTCCAGCACTCTCCGCACTCTTCCAGTGGAGGTCTGGTTTGTGCAGTCCCTTTCTCGGCCTTCTCATCCTATTCGACCCTCTGCAAATATTTTGTGTTGTGCCAGCCGATGGCCGGCACCATTTTTTTTTTCTCTTGGGGGAGGGGGGAGAGAATGGGAAGAGCTTATGGTGGTTCTTGCAATTTCTGTTATTGGTTTATTTTTTTTCAGCTGTAATTTATTGTAGGGAGGGGGAGCTTATGGCGTTATGTTTCTTGCAGTTTCTGTTCCTTGGTTCGTGATATGGTGTTCTTCGTGTGGGTTTGTTTTCTTCCTGTTGTAAATTACATGTGGCTGGTTACCCTTCAGAGCTTATGTACGTTGGTTTCCGCATTCAAGAATTGTCCTTAAGAGTGCAGCTGTTTTGATCATTAGCGTCGTTTGTATGGTTTCGATGGTCCCTTTGATTCCAATTTCTACCAGTCTTTTCTCCAGTTTTTTTTGCGATTGTTCCTAGTGCTCCTACGATTATTGGTATTATACTGACTTTCTTCATGCTCCATATTTCTTTCAGTTCTCTGGATTATTATTATTATTAGTAGTAGTAGTAGTAGTAGTAGTAGTAGTAGTAGTAGTAGTAGTAGTAGTAGTAGTAGTAGTAGTAGTAGTATTTTATTCATAAGGAATTTTCACGCAAGTCGTTACCAGTGATTGCTCACAAGTGGTATTCCCCTGGAGTCCCTAATTTCCAACACTCTCCACCTCTTTTGATAAAGATTGCAAATTATTTTGCGTTATTGCAATATCCATTTACCATCGATTTCTCGCTAACAATGTCCGTTGATTTTTTGCTGGAATTTGATTGACAATAAGCCTCCCAGAGATTCCAGTAATCTTGCACCTTTCCAGGTTGGTGCAATCTCTCCTCAGTCTTTTCATCCTCCTTGACATTTTACAGCCATTTTGTTTGGTATTAACCGAGGCTGGTGCCACCGCATGTGTGTGGCTTTTCCCCTTTTCCACCTCCCCGCTTTTCCATTTATATGTGGCTGGTCAGCGTTTGTTGTTTAAGTGGATTAGTCAGGATTGTTATTTGTCCTAACTAGGAGTTCTCACACAGGTCATCATCAGATATTACTCAGTGTTAATAACCGGTGGCGCCCCTGGAATTTGAGTGACAACAAGTCTTCCTAGATTTCCAGTAACATTCACCTCTTCCTATTACCATTACAAATGACTTTGCGTTATCGCTACAACTGCTTACCATTGATTTATCGCTGGCAACGACCATTGGTCTTCACTGGGAATTGGGCATCAAAAAACCCTCCCAAGGTTCCAGTACTCTCCGCATTCTTCCAGTGGAGGTCTGGTTAGTGCTCTCTCTCTTCTCAGTCTTTCCATGCTTCTTCACAGCTATTTTGTATGGTATCAACCAAGGCTGATGCTTTTGGGAGCGGGGCACGGTTTGTAAGATTTCTTGCAGGTTCAGTTCCCTTGAGTTCGTGTGTTGTTCATTTCATCTTTTTGTTTTACTTCTGTTGCAATTGCTATGTCGCTGGTTAGTGTTTGTAGTTATTATTATTATTATTATTATTATTATTATTATTATTATTATTATTATTATTATCATCATCATAATCATTATTGTTATTATTATTATTATTATTATTATTATTATTATTATTATTATTATTATTATTATTATTATTATTATAACTGTTGCATACAGGGGGGGGTGAGAGAGAACTTCTTTATTACTTCAGGCAGAAATCCTTCCGGACTGAGGCATTTCTTCAAAACCACCTCAGCCGTTCGGATCTCATCCTCTCCGGCCGAAAATAACGTGAAACGTTCACGAGAGGATTAATGGTGATCTCAATCTCTCCCCCCAACACCTCTGACGAGACAATCTACATTAAATCATTTGAGTAATCATTCTACTCTATAAAATTCGAACAGTATTTTTCTCTTTCTTTTTCTATAAATTCGGACCACAGTCTTAAAGCTTCACTCATCAACTTACGGCATCTCAGCCTTTTTTCAATTACAAATCTTTTAACGGCATCTCAGGCCTTTTTTCAATTACAAATCTTTTAACGGCATCTCAGCCCTTTTTCAATTACGGCCTCTTTAAAACCACTGCCGTTTACGGCATCTCAGGCCTTTTTCAATTACGAATATTTTCACGGCATCTCAAGCCTTTTTTCATTAAACGTCTCTTAGAATTACACGTATCTTAACGTCTTTAAAACAGTTCTCAAACAAATCTCAAATGAATCTCAAAGGTTACCTTGATTTCTTCTGTTCTTTTCTTTGGCCGTGACCCGTCCAGTCTTCGCTGGATCGTCTCGATCAAAGGAAGAAGCATGTCCCAGACAAAGGAACAAACGAGACATTGATTTTCTTGAGGGGATTTTTCACACAGTTTTATTGATTCTCAAACACACCATTTTCTTACTGCGCGGTTCGGTTGTCGTCAGGAGGATTCCGGCTTCGATTTTCTCACACTCTGGCTGTTTTCTTTTCTTCTGGGGATATCTTTAGGCCCCCCCACAGTGGGGCCTTACCCGTTTTCCGGCTACATTTTCGCAACCGATCTGAACACTCTTGCTTCCAGGTTCCGACTCATTTCTAAAACTAAGTTATTGTCTTTCTGTGGTCACGTGATTCTCGTTCCCACGCGCAATCTGGGGACAAAACGACTGACTCTGATCTCTGACTCAAAGGTCACGTCAGGTTTTTCCAGATTTGTTATGACTGTTCCTAGATCAAACACTTCTCTGACTCATTTCTGAGTCCAGAACAAAACCTATTTTTCGAATAACAAAACTAGCTATTTGCTACTAGTTAATCTACCCGTTTGAAATACAGGGCCCGTCATAATATAACACTCCTCTCCACCTTATCTTTCAAAATTTCTTCCCTGAAGAAATTTACACAAATATCCAAATCCATCACCAACACTTTTTTTTTTTTAAATACACACGCACATATTCATCTAATCATCGGTACACGACCGATTTCAAATCGGGCGTATTGCCGCGATATGGGGGCGCAAAAACAGAAACCCCTTTCCTTAACCTGTAGACTTAAATGGTCAGCCTCTCAAAATTACAAAAGGTACCGTTTTCCTACCACTGTCTAATCTGGACCATATACTTCGAACATCCCAGTGCCCCGGCGCAAACGTCCGCGAACAATCACCCATGTCTCTAACTCCCAGCCCTGTTCATTAAACGTGGAGGACCCCATCCCATGGATCTATCTAGTCGATACGGTATTGAGCGAAATGTCACATCGAATCATCTCTGCCCCCGGAACACGCCGAATGACCAAAAACTAGGCCCAACCTATAATCTTACAATTAAATCCAATTAACACCCGGTACCTCTTTTTTTTTTAAAATCGATCCCCATGGTTCTATCCGCCCGCGACGCGCGCACCCGAGTCACACCACACCCCAGCTTAACTCCATCCCCACTGGTGTTGAGCAGACACCAATTCTATGCGTTCCCTTCCCGTGTCCTTATCTATGCGGTGAGGGGGTGGGGTATCTTCGCAGCACACTCGTCGGCAGACATCCAAAATCCACAAAAAAAAATTGGGACCACAATTTCAAAGCTTAACATTTTACACAGCTTTCACACACTCTATCGGCGCAGTTGGGCACACCTGGGTCACAAAAACAACAATTTCCATAACTGACCACCTTCCTTTTCTCGTGGTCCCACAGAATGACCATATCACCGCCATTACTCCCGTTCGCAATTTTAACGTATGCAGGCTTTACCAAAAGCCTCGCCACTAACCCATGGTTACTCTATAAAGAGAGCATACGAGCAAACGCCGGGAATCCCTCATTGACTTTCCAAGCCTGTACATACTCTGTACACGGGGATTTTTCCCGATAAAATCAACCCTGTCCAAGGGTTTCCGCGATCCGACCCAAACCCACTCTGGCTGCCACCAGCTGCCCGAACCTAATCAACTCAATTCGCCCGGCTGACCCACGTAACATTCAATTTAAGAACTGTTTTTTTTTTGTTTTTTTTCAATTACATTTTTAAATTTCTCCATCCTCTAAATAGTAAAATCTCATTCACTCAATCATTGGAAATCCGGAATCCTCCATGTAACAAATACATCAAAATACATCAAAAAACATCAAAAAACATTAAAAAAAAATAAAATAAAATTCATTCCACCCAACAACAACAAAAAAATAAAACCAAAACCGACAGAACCAATGGAGAACATATCTCCACAACACAATACAATACAATTCACCACAGCGGGCCGACATGCCGCCAAGCTCCGGCCCGAGCGACACCAGATCACCCGTCGCCGCCGACGTCATTTCTCTGCCACCTTCATAGCAGTTTTCAAGGCCCACGGGCGCCCTCTTTCTCTCTCTCTCTCTCTCTCTCTTCCTTTCTAACAAGCATATTCTGACCTCGTGCGCCCATTTTTTTTTTTTAAACAATCTCTTTTACATTTCACTTCTTCCTCTCTCTCTCTTTTTAAGAAGCATATACATTCTTTCTTTCTTTTTTCTAAACACGCACACCCGTCCTCGCGTGCACATTCTTTTTAAACAATCTCTTTTAACATCTCAACTCCCCTCTCTCTCTCTTTTTAATTGCATACCTCCCTCGTTTCTCCTTTTTCTTTCTTTTTTCGCCCGTCACCGCCCTTCGCCTTCGTCTCCCACCAACACAAACCAGAAAAAAAAAACTACAGCAACAATTCTTAAAACACAATACCAAAAAAAACATAATT
This sequence comes from Sepiola atlantica, assembly GCA_963556195.1. Classification (NCBI taxonomy): domain Eukaryota; kingdom Metazoa; phylum Mollusca; class Cephalopoda; order Sepiida; family Sepiolidae; genus Sepiola; species Sepiola atlantica. Next base: position 34,489,032 of record OY744519.1, on the reverse strand, counting down.
ACGGCACATCGTCCTTTTCTTTCTAACTAGAATGTACTTTTCTTAACAAAATGTGTCTTTCTTTTTTTTTCTTTCTTTTTTGTGAATCTTAGCAACAAATTCTTAAAACACAACACCAAAAAAACATAATTACGGCAAATCGTCCTTTTCTTTCTAACTAGAATGTACTTTTCTTAACAAAATGTGTCTTTCTTTTTTTTTCTTTCTTTTTTTATTTTAATCTAACAATTGTGTGTGCGTGCGTTTTTCTTTCCTCTTCTTTCTTTTTTTTTTTTTTTTGTGAATTTTAACAATTAACAAAATCTCTTTCTGCGCAATCTAATAAATGTGTGTGTGCGTGCGTTCTTTCCTCTCTTTCTCTTTCTTTCTTTTTTTTGTGAATCTTAACAATTTCTCCCTCGTGTCTCCTTTTTTTTTTTCTTTTTCTATTACTTTAACTTCGTAAGAGTTCCTTTTTTTTCTTCTTTTTTTTTTTTTAAACTTTATCTATTCCACATAAAAATTACGAGGTACTCACTGTTCGATGACATCACTCTCTCTCTCTCTCTGTCTTCGCTCGCCTCTGGACCCCAAGATTTCCGTTGTAGCAACGCGGTTCGTTTCAACCTATTTCTTGTGGAAATAGCAGGACACGGCAACCAATTATATATATGTTACATACAGGGGGGGGGAGAGAGAGAACTTCTTTATTACTTCAGGCAGAAATCCTTCCGGACTGAGGCATTTCTTCAAAACCACCTCAGCCGTTCGGATCTCATCCTCTCCGGCCGAAAATAACGTGAAACGTTCACGAGAGGATTAATGGTGATCTCAATCTCTCCCCCCAACACCTCTGACGAGACAATCTACATTAAATCATTTGAGTAATCATTCTACTCTATAAAATTCGAACAGTATTTTTCTCTTTCTTTTTCTATAAATTCGGACCACAGTCTTAAAGCTTCACTCATCAACTTACGGCATCTCAGCCTTTTTTCAATTACAAATCTTTTAACGGCATCTCAGGCCTTTTTTCAATTACAAATCTTTTAACGGCATCTCAGCCCTTTTTCAATTACGGCCTCTTTAAAACCACTGCCGTTTACGGCATCTCAGGCCTTTTTCAATTACGAATATTTTCACGGCATCTCAAGCCTTTTTTCATTAAACGTCTCTTAGAATTACACGTATCTTAACGTCTTTAAAACAGTTCTCAAACAAATCTCAAATGAATCTCAAAGGTTACCTTGATTTCTTCTGTTCTTTTCTTTGGCCGTGACCCGTCCAGTCTTCGCTGGATCGTCTCGATCAAAGGAAGAAGCATGTCCCAGACAAAGGAACAAACGAGACATTGATTTTCTTGAGGGGATTTTTCACACAGTTTTATTGATTCTCAAACACACCATTTTCTTACTGCGCGGTTCGGTTGTCGTCAGGAGGATTCCGGCTTCGATTTTCTCACACTCTGGCTGTTTTCTTTTCTTCTGGGGATATCTTTAGGCCCCCCCACAGTGGGGCCTTACCCGTTTTCCGGCTACATTTTCGCAACCGATCTGAACACTCTTGCTTCCAGGTTCCGACTCATTTCTAAAACTAAGTTATTGTCTTTCTGTGGTCACGTGATTCTCGTTCCCACGCGCAATCTGGGGACAAAACGACTGACTCTGATCTCTGACTCAAAGGTCACGTCAGGTTTTTCCAGATTTGTTATGACTGTTCCTAGATCAAACACTTCTCTGACTCATTTCTGAGTCCAGAACAAAACCTATTTTTCGAATAACAAAACTAGCTATTTGCTACTAGTTAATCTACCCGTTTGAAATACAGGGCCCGTCATAATATAACATAACTACCGTAAAGGGGATTATGTTTTCGGTCGCGTTTGTCACTATATTTGTTTATGTATAGTCTAGTATCCACCTCGCTTGATCAATCATCCCCCAAAAAGGTCAACGATGAAGGACACGAAAAAGGTAAAAGCCACACGTTTGGTAATAACTGGTTCTATTCCTTCTAGCGACGCTCTAATTGGCCCATATTGTAGCCAATAAAGTCCATATGCCCTTGGCTTGGACTTTTTACATTTACCTTGAAATTTTCGGTGATGGTCGAAATTTTTACGGAATTTAGAGTTTCGATCTATTCAAATTTGATTTATAGGCCTGGTGCCATTTGATACCAATAACCACCATGTACAATTTCAACTTAATAACATAAATAGCTTTTTAAGGATTAATGTTTATATGGTTTCGATGGTCTCTTTGATTCCAATCTCTCCCAGTTTTTTCTCCAGGTTTTTTGGAGTTGTTCCTAGTGCTTCCAGGTTTTGGGGAGATTGTTCTTAGTGTTTATTATTATTATTATTGTTATTATTATTATTATTATTATTATTATTATTATTATTATTGTGTTTGTTATTTTTGTTGTTTTTGTTATTTGTGTTTGTTTTTTGTTTTTTTAATTAATTTCCCTTCTTTGCTTTTCTATTGGTGAAGGATATTCTTCCAGGACCCATTTCCATCCAATCCGGATTTGTTATATCTAGTTGTATTCATCCATTCACAGCTGACAACAACAGTAACTCTCGCCTTCTTATTTGGAAGTAAGGTAAGTGATTTTGAACAAATCAATTTGTTCACTTAATTAATTAAAATCGCTGACTTTGAAAAATAATTCAATATTGAACGACAATCAAACAACAATTGCAATCATCTATCACACTAATTAATTTACACGTATTTTTATTTTCGCATTGTCTCTCCTCCCCCCCCCCCCATCTCTCTCTCTCTCTCTCTCTCTCTCTCTATCTCTCTCTCACACACACACACACACATACACACACTTTACTCTTAACAGATTTTTTTCGAAAACACACATGAATGCAGATATATGCACATACACACATGCCCTCTCTCTCTCGCTCTCTCTATTCTCTCTATTCTCTCTCTCAGTATATATATATATATATATATATATATATGGAAAATGAAAAAGGAAAAAGAAAATTATTTATATATTTATCAATGTTTTGTCTTTATGACAAGACTTTCTAAAGATTATTTATTTGAAGAAATAACATACAAGTAGAATATTTGAAAATATGTGGTGCGTTTTTGACGTGAAAACACTTCTTTTTTTGCAACCGAAACAGTCGTTAAAATTTTAAACATTTTTTAATTGCAACCAAATCATTTCCATAATTTTCCTCATTATATATTTATATATATATATATATACTTACAACCAGAGGAGTTTTCCAACAAAAGGCCTAAAAGCGTTTGTTTTGTTTGTTGTTTTTATATAGTTTTAAAGGTTGAAAAACTTCCAAAACCATATATATATATATATATATATATATATATATATATATATATATATATATATATATATATATATATATATAATTAATCAAGTAGAAATATCTTGATAAAATGAACTTAAACCCAATATTTTTTCAAAAGTGTTCAATACAAAGTAGAGCCTTATATAAATATTCGAGCAGCCTACGCAAATTAACTAGCGTTTCTGTGCTGGCTCACTAAAATAGGGCTGTCTATCGACTTTAGAATGTTTATATAAATGTATATAAAATTATATCAATAGATAGATAGATAGATAGATAGATAGATAGATAGATAGATAGATAGATAGATAGATAGATAGATAATTATTAATGACAATATATGTATTAGCATATACTATCAGTGCCCTTTTACTTTGCAGTCTCCTTAAAAGATTCAGCTCGATGATTGTCAATTAGTGACAACAGAGCAAATATAAGTCAGGTTTATATTATATTCCAATAACCATGTTTTTATTTTATTATTTTTAGTTTTAGTTTTTAACATTTCCAAAAAAAAACATAACATATCTGTGAGATATATTTTTAACGGTCCGTTTCATTTGTCTTGTGCCAAACAACCTTTTTAATGTCAATATCGTCTCTGCAACATTACAGAATCATCAGAAAAATTCACAAAGAGTAAAAAGTTCTTGGATTAAAGTGTCTTGAAAAAACCTACACTATACAGTGGTTCACTTTTGGGTGAAAACAAACAAAAACAAAGAAAAGAGCAAACTCACACGTAGGAGAAACCACTAATACGTCATTTTGAATTTTATGTTCATATATATATATATATATATATATCCCTACTACTCTCTCTCTCTTGGCCTTTTGACTAAGATCAAAGTGTAGTATCTGTTCCGATGGATACTGCACCCCATACTGGTGTTGTCTTGGCGTTCGGGTCTTGATTTACGCCGGTCAATGGGTCTGTCCTGTGCAGTTCTGGGAGGTCCATTTTCCCAGGCTTTGCCTCCCCTCTTTGGGGAGGAGTAAGTTTATTGCTTACTGCCTGAGGCGCCCCTACCGGGGAATGCCGACGGGGCTGCCCAGGCAATTTTTAAACCCCACTTTCCCGACTTGACCTTAAGTCACATCTTACTTGTGGGAGTAAGATAAAAACTGGCCTTGTGCCTAACTCCTGGAGAGGAGTAAATCAATACTCTCTACTTAATATTTACAACTATATTCTCAAAAATAATTTCGGAACCCTACATACTACAACAATCTATCCCTTCTCTCAACTGCTCTCCTCTCCCAGCTCTCTCTCTCTCTCTCTCTCTCTCTCTCTCTCTCTCTCTCTCTCTCTCTCTCTGTGTCTTTATCTTTAACTTTATAAATATATTCTGATAGAAGGTGTTTGAAAATTCACCATGCATCTGTATTTTTTATAAACGTATATGCTTAAATACAGTACCCGCTCTACTAGTTTGACAGCAGCTCCCGTCCCCGCTCCTAAATAATAGGAGCCGCTTCTTTCTACCGCTCCATTTTCATCTTAAAATAACCTGTTAGAAAAAATGTAACACATTTCCAAAAAATCTTTCAAATAAGTTCCTATTTACCTGCCTTCCCACCGCTGGATAAAAAACTGAGCCCTTCGCTCCTTGGATACAGCAAAAAGGAGCGCGCTCGTTTCTGTAAAGCTGTGTATAGAAGATAGGCAGAAAATGTAAAATAACATACAATAGTGAAAGTAACTCTTCCTCTCTTTTTCCCCCTCTTCTTTTTACCCCTTTTTTCTCTTCTTTTTACCCCTTTCTTTTGTCTCTTCTTTTACCCCTTCTTTTTTCTCTTCTTTTTACCCCTTCTTTTTTCTCTTCTTTTTACCCCTTCTTTTTTCTCTTCTTTTTACCCCTTTCTTTTTTCTCTTTTTTTACCCCTTCTTTTTTCTCTTCTTTTTACCCCTTTCTTTTTTCTCTTCTTTTTACCCCTTTCTTTTTTCTCTTCCTTTTTACCCTTTCTTTTTTCTCTTCTTTTTACCCCTTTCTTTTTTCTCTTTTTTTACCCCTTCTTTTTTCTCTTCTTATTTTATTTTGTATGGCAAAAATTCTTATGGAATGTTCCAGGACCAATATCTTACAATTGTTATGATTCTATTGAACTTTGCGGCATATTGTCAGAAATATGCAACCGCGTCTTTTCCAATATCTTTGACGACTTTATACAACGTTTCTCATTTTTCCGTCACTCATTTGTGATATAAAAAAAACGTAATTTCGTATGAATCATCATTTTGACTTGCTCGATATTGTTGTAGGCATCGGTTTCCTCAATTCTTTCTAAAATCAGGTATATACAAGAAGGACCGCGGAAGGTTTCCAATATCCACAGTGAAAGTGGTGCTATGAAACTGACTGGATTCGAACTGGCACACCCAGGTATTCAGTCCAGGTCGGTACATAGTTCACCACAGCCATCTTCCAACTATTTATGATGAAGCACATTAAAGTTACAGGATGAAATTAAATAAGTCGGTTTCCTTTTGTAGAAGAGTCACACGAAGGAAACTCATTGTTTAAGGAAATGTGAAAAAGCTACAACGTACCCTACATGCCTGTCAGAAAATATGAAAACGTCAAGGTTGGTAAAAGATATTAAAAAGGTCAAGCAGGTTTGTCAAAGTTGTCCATTGTTTCCAAAAATAGATCTGTCCTCTGCATTCAAAGAATCCAGTGAGAAACGGCTAATGGCGCCACTGCTCACGTTGGCATCCGCCCTTTCAATATGTTTCTTGTCAAATTAAAATTGGATACAGATCCCAAACGTATTTAAGACAGAAAAAGCTGTTAATGCGATGTTATAAACAAAGACAAACACATCGAAGAATCGATTATGGAAAATTCATAACTACACCTGAAATTATGTTCAGCAGAAATTTAAAAAGATTATTCTGTTTTCCAAAATTTATCAACAGGATTTAGGAACTGTTTTTCGGTCAAGCAACATATGAACATAAGAGAAGTTGCCAAGTCTGCTGCACTGCCAAGTCTGCTGTACTAAACAACAGAGAAATCAAAGCAGTATATGGAGAGTGCGATTTTGGGAATGGGGTTTGATAATACATTTAAGGCAAATAATCATATTTTGACCATTGTATTGAAGGTAAATAGAATGATCGGGTGGATGGTTAGGAATATTATTTCGAGGGAGACAAATGTTGTGTTAAGGATATTTAAAGCTCTAATAAGACCTCATATAGAATACTGCACCCAGGCCTGGGCTCCAGCAACTAGATATGGAAATTGGAATGTAATATTGAAACTGGAAGGCGTACAAAGAAGGGTGACAAAACTAATTAGTAAAGTAAAGGAGTGCAGTTACAGGGAGAGATTGAACAAATTTAGGATTGACTACTTTGCTGGAGAGAAGAATAAGAGGTGATATGATTGAGACTTTCAAGATAATAAATGGCATTTCTAACTATAGTGGGCATTTTTTTAGTATTTTTCCTAGATCTGGAAGGCAGTTTTCACAAACTAGATCTGTTAACCAGTTAAGTTTTTTTGCTCACAGAATAATATGTTTTTGGAATAAGTTGCCAGATCGGATTAAGAACAGCAATAGCGTGGATCAGTTTAAGATGAGGTTGGATGAATTCAGAGAAAGTGGTAGGAGGGAGAAATTGAGGGGCACTTTAAGGAGTTATCAAATGGAATATTTAACAGAATTTGATCTGGATATCGATACTGTATTAAGAGTTTAATTTTTTAACAGTTTAATTGAGAAGATAGTTAAAGGGGAGATGCCCAAGGAGGCATAACAAACAACAAAAAGAGTATAGGCTCCCTCTACCGAGCTAGAAAACTCCTAACATCTGCCAGTATCCTATATCTCTATAAAGCAATCATTATACCGTACACAGAGTATTGTTACTACAACTGGGCCGGTGTACCAACCACTAGCCATTTCCCTCTTAAAAATGTTACAAAAAATAATGTCTAACCTAATAGGTCTCGCAATGTCTGTAAAACTCCAGGCCCAGTCGCATCGCCGCAGTTTTGCATCTCGGTGCTTGCTTTACAAGTACTTACTCCCCTAAACGAAGATACCCCTGACCGACCCTGCTAGGAGCAAAATCCCACCTCTTCACTGTAGTGGTCCCTAAATGCCGAAAGATTTTCTAATCTGATAGCTTTTTTCTCAGACCGCTTAATTTTAGAATTCCTTTTCTGCTTCATGTTTCCACGGCCGTACCAACATGCAGGAATTTAAATGTAATGTGAACAAATATCTTGCTACCTAAATCTCCACTGATGTTACATCTCCTATAAATCTCCACTGATGTTACATCTCCTATAAATCTCCACTCATGTTACATCTCCTATAAATCTCCACTCATGTTACATCTCCTATAAATCTCTACTGATGTTACATCTCCTATAAATCTCCACTCATGTTACATCTCCTATAAATCTCCACTCATGTTACATCTTCTATAAATCTCCACTCATGTTACATCTCCTATAAATCCCCACTCATGTTACATCTCCTATAAATCTCCACTCAAGTTACATCTATAAATCTCCACTCATGTTACATCTCCTATAAATCTCCACTCATGTTAAATCTCCTATAAATCTCCACTCATGTTACATCTCCTATAAATCCCCACTCATGTTACATCTCCTATAAATCTCCACTCAAGTTACATCTATAAATCTCCACTCATGTTACATCTCCTATAAATCTCCACTCATGTTACATCTCCTATAAATCTCCACTCATGTTACATCTCCTATAAATCTCCACTCATGTTACATCTCCTATAAATCCCCACTCATGTTACATCTCCTATAAATCTCCACTCAAGTTACATCTATAAATCTCCACTCATGTTACATCTCCTATAAATCTCCACTCAAGTTACATCTATAAATCTCCACTCATGTTACATCTCCTATAAATCTAGCCCCTATCACAGAATCCAATTACGCTTCAATGGCGAACAAAAGTTTTTTTTTAAAAAAACGAAATTTAATCTGCATTGAGAGAAACGGCTAATGGCGCCTCATTTCACGTTGGCATTCACTTTTTCAAGATGGTTCTTGTCAAATTAAAATTAGAAAGACATCGAAGAATCGATTATGGAAACTTGATAATTATATCTGAAATTATGTTTATTGCAAGAAAAGAATATCCTTTTCTTTTCGAAATTTATCAACAAGGTTAGGAAATGGCTTGCTTTGTTAAATAGATGAATCTCAAAATTTATCTGCAAAACGCTGTTGAACCAAATTTGTTTTTATACCGCCTTCTCAGAATACGAGTTTGACGAGAAATACACGCCCAATGTTATCAGTAAGTTTTTAATGATAAATCGAACGGCCAACATACAAATATAAAGGGGTTTATTACTGTATGTGATATTTGTAATAGATAAGTACCAGTTGGGTAATTGGCTTGTAATGCATACGGGGAACGACGCGCTGTATTTGTACTACCGTTGTACTCTGTCGAGGCTAACATCGTCGTTGTTGATATGCTACTTAGGATAGCTCATTGTAAGAGGTAAAGGAAGCTGCATTATTTGATCTACAACAAGTTGTTAAGGCCATATTAGAGTTACATCTTAAATACAAAGTAAAAAGTCCATAGTAAAGTTAGAACACTGTATTTCTTTTCCACTGACGACCACATAAGCACATACATACACACCCATGTGATAATCTCTATCTATCTATCTATCTATCTTTTTTCTGTATCCTCATCTCTCTCTCTCTCTCTCTCTCTCTCTCTCTCTCTCTCTCTCTCTCTCTCTCTCTCTCTATCTATCTATCTATCTATATATATATATATATATATATATATATATCTGTCTCTCTCTTTTATTAAATAAAAAAGACAGATCAGATGTGCTTGCTTTGTCACGTTTACTTTCTTTCGTGACGTAACTTTCTCACACGTTAGCTTACTTTTCAAATGGAATTTTCCTTTTTCTACTTAATCTACCTTTATGTAGAAAATTCTGTTTCTATATCATTTTAAAATACACGTCCAAATATTGCTACATGTGTATCTTTCTAACCCACGCACACATAGCCACATCCATGCACACCCATGCAATATTCTATCAAGCCATCTATCCATCTATATTTCCCCATCTCTCTCTCTCTCTCTCTCTATCTCTCTCTCTCTCTCTTTATCCTACTCCCTTTCTCTCTCGTTTTATTAATCTTCGCAAATATAATCTTTACATTCTCCTACTTTCTCTCCTTTAAACTACTCATATATATTCTATAGACTTATTTTCACACATACACATTCTTTCTCTCTTTATCTCTCTTTCTCTCTCTCTCTCTTTCTTGTTAAATATGTTCTCTAGATTTCATTTCTACACACGTACTAACTCTCGCACATTCTCTCTCTCTCTTTCTTTCTCTCTGATTCTACCTTTCTCTCACTCGCTCTCTTTCTCTCTTGCTCTCTTTCACTCTCTCTCTCTCTCTCTCTTTCTCTCTCTCTCTCTCTCTTTCTCTCTCTCTCTATCTAGCAAGATTAGTGTAAATAATAGTGTTTAAACAAGGTTAAAAATGAGAAATTCGACGTACGGTTAATTTAAGCAAGAAGATTGGGTGTCCATTGGAAGTTAGGTTAGACTTAAAATTACGTGGCAGGATGTGATGTCACGAACAGGAAATCCAAAGTAAGACATGGCAAAGAAAAGGGAAAAATCTGTCCCTTTGGCCAGTGAACTGAGAGCTCTGCTTCGTCCAGGTTAATATGACAAACCAAAAAAATACCGTGGAAATAAAGATATAGCAAATAAGAACCGGATGAAAAATTACGTCATCAGAGACGGGAAAGGGGATTTGTTAAATGAAAAGTTGGTGAGTGGCAAGGGGCTAAGCGGTATAGACCCACATGAAGATGAGCTAGTAGAAAAGAATAATTAAGGGTCTCTCATTTCCCCTTTTAACCGGCCCCTTTGACATAATGGTTAGAACGTTCGCTAATGGCCCGGGAAAGCGGGGTTCAATCTGCAGTCGGGTCATACCAAACATACAAAAATGGTACTTGATGCCTACTTACCTTACACTCAGCATTATCAGAAGAAGGGGCATATACGATTTAAAAGCTGGAGTAGTCCTGAGAAAGGAGTGGCGCCTTTCCTTACATCCCAGTGTAATAGCGAATGAAAAAAGGAGCCTTCGGGTTGCCCTCGACTATGATCATCACTTTACTTTTACTTTTGCGTTTTCTCTTTTCCCTTTGTTTTGACTGTATGTAGAGGCCCCAAATAAAAGGACATTTTTTTAAGATACTAAAAGAATGGAGTTAGCCTTATTCTTTTAACACATCTAGAAAGACTTTTCTTAGTGGGTTTAATTTCAGGTTTCCAATCATCCATCACCATTAGACGATCAATGGCGGTCAACGCGACCCTGACTAGAAGAAATAGAGGCCCGAATCGATAAAAAAGAAAACGCGCTCATTACAACGCATATACAGACTAGATGTGTGTGTGTGTGTGTGTGTGTGTGTGTGTGTGTGTGTGTGTGTGTGCCTGTTTAAAAGAATGTAGTCATAAACATAACATGCAAAATAAACGTTGCAAAATTAATGTAATTTTTTTATAAAAAGGTCTCCGTTAATTCTCAAGAGACAATGAATACCTCCTGTAAGGCTGCCTGCGCGGAGAGTCTATTTTGAAGCAAGGGTTTCACAATCCCTAACCACATCACCTGCCTAAATCCTTTTGGCTAAGATCAAAGTGTAGTATCTGTTCCGATGGATACTGCACGTCTGTCCTGTGCAGTTCTAGGAGGTCCACCCTCCCAGGCTTTGCCTCCCCTCTTTGGGGAGGAGTAAGTTTATTGCTTACTGTCTGAGGCGCCCCTACCGGGGAATGCCGACGGGGCTGCCCAGGCAATTTTTAAATGGCCAGAGTGCTCACCTCTCGAGCGCTGGCTTTTCAACCCCCACTTTCTCGACCCGTACTTGAGTCACATCTTACTTGTGGGAGTAAGATAAAACTGGCCTTGTACCTAACTCCTGGGGAGGAGTAAATAAAACCACATCTCTTCTGAACCTCACCTGTCTTTAACTCTAGTGGCAAGGAGAAGTCTAAGACGACGAGAAACAATGTCGGAATAAGCAGAGAGCACACACACACATAGTGCACCTGAAATTCCAAAATGGTAACCATTTAAGCTCTGGCCAGCCTCAACGACGCTTAACTTTAGTGATTTAACATAAACCGGTGTGTAACGTGATTCTACTGTATAAAATAAGATACACCAAGCATAATAACCGTAGTTTCATTAAAAACGCACCCAAGGGGTATTTAAAAAGGTTTATTGGTCGGTAGAATTTTCCCGATAAGCTCTGTTGGCAAAAAAAATGTTAGGATTATTATAAGCTCTATTGGCAATGGAGGCTGCTTAGGGTTAACTTGTAGTAAACAAAAAAAACGTGTTTTAATCAGGGAATTAATCTGGCGAAAAGTGTGAAGGAAAGACATTGGGTGTTGTGCCCAGAGATTGCCAATAGCAACGTTTTTAACGTTCGTTTTTTTTTTGTTTATCAAATTTACAATTTGGGATTTTGCTTCTCGACATAAATTACATTTGGTTCTGCTTCCCCTGTAGTCATGAAAGAAAACATCTCCTTCGACACATATTAATCCATCCTCTTAACTACCAACGTGAATTGACTCACTCCTTCTTTCCACCGTGACTACTCAGAGATCCTAATAAGAAATATATTTTGATTTGAATAGCGCCTTCAGATATATATATATATATATATATATATATATATATATATATATATATATATATATATATATATATATATATATATATATATAAGTTAAAATAGATAAAGGCCAGCTGTGGGCACTATACAGCTAGTAGCTGTGTCCCAAAATTCATAATGATCGGTTAATTAGTTTTAAAGTGATTCATGTACATGCAAATATATAAACACATACACATACCGAAGTATATATATATATTGAATAACATAATAAAATGAGAAAATAATCAGATTTTATTAAAGTTCAAAATCAAGGAGTAATAAATAAATAAGTTTAATAAAATCTGATTAATTTCTCATTTTATTATGTCATTCAATCAATAGTATTGCTCTATGAGCTTAATTTTTATCCTGAAGTCTACTGGTTAAATATATTATTTATATCTTTAAAGTATTATCTTACTCTCTCTCTCTCTCTCTCTCTCTCTCTCTATATATATATATATATATATATATATATATATATATATATATATATATATATATATATATATATATATATATATTGTTGGTGATTTTATTCCATTAATTGCGACAATATATATGTTGTTTCGTTAGCATTCATAATGAAAGCCAACTCGTCAAGCTTCAAACGGAATCACTGCCTAGAATCTTAAATTCAACCTCAACCGGAAATTGAAGATGCATAAAAGGGAGGGGGACGAAGATGGCGCTTAGCCTATAGCGAGGACAGGAAAGGGGGTGGAAGACCCAACAGGTGATATTTTAGAAAATTGGGTGGGGTGATATCTAGTGTCTGGGCCATCGTGACCTCAATTTCAACCGGGGCAGAGGGCCGGGTGGGTTTAATTTAATAATGAGAATAAAATTATAAAATTATAACTGTCATTTCTGTTGTAATAGGTGATTATCGTGTAGATAAAAATATTTTTTATAATTTTAATTTAGGGTATTAATTGCTACTTTTGCATTCTATTTCAATGTAATTATTTATGGATTTTACAATAAGCTCATTACCGGTAGTGAATTTGGTTGTGATAATATTTGTTAATTGTAATTATATTATACTAAAATTAATACTAGTGGAATTACTATATAAAAAGAGGTTTGATGGTGTTACTATTATTAGTATTAATAAAAACAATTATAATAACAATAATAATAATAAAGCCAATAGTACCTACGATAGTCGCAGTGACAATAGTATCAATAATAATAATAGTAATAATAATAATGATAATAATAATAATAATAATAATAATAATAATAATAATAATAATAATAATAATAATAATAATAATGATAGTAGTAGTAATAATAATGGTAATTATTATAATCTTGTTTTTTGTGAAGTCATTAGGCGAAATAAGTCTGCACGTGATGGTAAGCTTTTATAGTTCTACTACCAATAATCAAGACTAGGCACCAGTCAATAATTGAGTGTTCAAGATAGTAATCGAAGGATTAAGTAATTGAGATTAGATCAATCTAAGTGGTATCAGAGTTAATAGCTATCATAGTTATGGGTTTATGTGGGAGGTGATTTTGGTATAATTGGTAGTATGACTGAAAGGCTTTTGAGGCTGAGAATTTTAGGTAATACTTAGAGATTTGATGGTTTAGTGGGGTGGTTATATATCTATAGATTCATCGAGACTTGTTGGGGTGGGTTGGGTGGTAAATTCGGGTGGGTGGGTATGGGGTTGTAATGTGTTTTGAAGTAGTGTATAATGGGGGGTAATGTAATTATTCATTTCTAAATATTTTTGTCTTTAAATATGTGGGGGGTTGGTGTGGGGTTAAGGTGAGATATGTGGGTTGCTAAGGAGGTAGAGTCTACTATGTTTACAGTTGATAGACGTCTCTTGTTTTCTATTTAGGAGTTTATTTCTGTCTTTAAAACGGATAATTTCTAGTTTTTCATTCAAACATAATCTACATGGTGAGTTCATTGATTTGCAGGTGCTAGATTTTTTTAAGATTTTCCACTTTATTATGGGAGTTTCTTTTTTTGTTTTTATTTTGTGGTAGTGTAGTGATAGTCCAGTTTGGCCAGGATGGTCAGGGTTGTTGAAGGAGAGTTTATGGTTGTAGAATCTTTCCTTGAAATTGTTACCTGCCAGACCAATATAATAGTTAGTCTGGGATGGGGTTTCGGTTGAGGAGATAGATGCCTCATAGACCACTTGGGTTGATAGGCACTTTTGGTTTAGAGAGCAGTTTGATTTGTTAGTACAGTTACATATTCTTCTAGGATTTGAAGTTATTGAGGTGTTTAGTATTTTACTGTTGTGCTTTTTTATGATTTTTACCAGGTTGTCACCACAACAATAGCTTAGTTTCAGTGTGTTCTTATTAAAGATTTTATGGAGTATGTTGTTATTGGGGAAATGAGTATTCATTAAGTTTAGGAATTTATTCCCTAATTTGGTTTTAGTTGAATTGTTAAATGGAGGTGTATACCAGATAATTTTCTTATTTCTATTTTTGTTCCTACTAGGGTTATTTTGTGTAGTTGGAATATACTCTATTTTGGTATTTTTATATCCACTCTCCTTTAGTGCTTTTTCATAAAAGTTCTTATGTTTATTGAATATATCTATATTAGAGGAGTTGTTGCTAATCCTTCGACTAATTGATTCAGGGATGTGTTTACTTACAGATCTAGGGTGGTTAGATAATGGGTTGACATAAAGGAGGGTAGGAATTATCTTTAGCGTAGGGCTCATAAGTATCACTAGTGAGGTTGAAGGTAATATCGAGGAAGTTGACCTGTTTGACATTTGATGTTATTTCAGCCTTTAGGCCTATTCGTTTTATTTGTTTGAGTATTATTTGCCCTGCCCCAGTTGAAATTTAGGTCACGATGGCCCAGACACTAGATATCACCCCACCCAACTTTCTAAAATATCACCTGTTGGGGTCCCACCCCACTCTTTCCTGTCCTCGCTATAGACTAAGCGCCATCTTCGTCCCCCCCTCCCTTTTATGCATCTTCAATTTCTGGTTGAGGTTGACTTTAAGATTCTCGGCAGTGATTCCGTTTGAAGCTTGAAGAGTTGGCTTTCATTATGAATGCTAACGAAACAACATATATATAGTCGCAATTAATTGAATAAAATCAACAACAAAAAAATATATTTTGCTCTGAATTTTCATTGATCACTCTCATAAACCCGGTTTCAACTTCCTTCGGATTTATACCCCCTGGATATTTGTAACAAGTTAATTATATATATATATATATATATATATATATATATATATATATATATATATATATTAGTATTTCATGTATCCACATAAAAAATTTATAAGGAGATATAATTTTTTTATGTATCAATTTTCAGTATTTACTTCAACAGTGCTCGATACGCAAGTAGAGCCAGGTAGTAAGTTATGAAAATATATTTATGGCAATCAAGCTACACAGATGCTCCCGCGTTTCATCCCCGAGGG
This sequence comes from Sepiola atlantica, assembly GCA_963556195.1. Lineage (NCBI taxonomy): Eukaryota > Metazoa > Mollusca > Cephalopoda > Sepiida > Sepiolidae > Sepiola > Sepiola atlantica. The sequence continues at coordinate 34,473,527 of OY744519.1, read as the reverse complement.
GGGAATCTTCAGGCTAAAAGGCATTTTAGCCTGAAGATTCACCCCGGAGATAGAACGCGGGAGCCTCTGTGTAGCTTGATTGCCATAAATATATTTTCATAACTTACTATATATATATATATATATATATATATATATATATATATATATATATATATATATATATATATATATGATAAGATGAAAGATTAATAAACCCGACGGTATGAGTTAAAATAGAAAAAAGAGGACCTGAAACTCAAGAATCCATCTCAACGTTTCGTCCAACTCCTGCATCGGCTTTTACCATTTTTTCAACTTTTTTTAATTCATAGATATATGCATATTTGCTTACGTTCTCTCCCTAAACATATTTAAATTTTATTATACACCGATTCCCATATATATGCTCTCAAATTACAGATCGTCTCGTCCTTTGCCATGTTTAGCTTTACTCTTGAAAAAGCACACGCAAGGTGTGTATGTTGAAAAAGACCCCTTGAACATGCTTTGAGGTGAGTTGAAGTAACATGCTGGCTTTGTCACGTGTTTCGTGTTTGTCGACATCATACAAGCTCAACTTTTACTTTGATGAGAAACTAGGCTCCACTTCCACAGTGACAGCTAAGTAAATACATGAGATGTTACTAAGTAAAGTGTTGTCCTTTTATATCTAAGATTTGGTGAACCGAAATATACACACGCGCGCACGGACACACACACACACACACACACATATATATATATATATATCATGTCAAAAAAAAGTAAATATAATATTAAAACACATACACTTTCTTTCTCTTTTTTCTCCATTCGTATTTGAAAATTCCCATTTTTCTTTGGACCAGACACCTAACTATTATGTATTTTGCTATCTACATAGTTCTCTTTCTAACGAATCACATTCGTTCCATCCCCTCTATTCAAACACACACACGCATATATATATATATATATATATATATATATATATATATATATATATATATATATATATATATATAGTAAACTATGAAGATATATTTTTGCCAATTAAGCTACACAGAGGCTCCCGAGTTTCATCCCCGGGGGGGGGGGGGAATCTTCAGGCTAAAATGCAAGGAGTTATTTTTGCCGGATGTTTTTATATACACTGCTAGCTAGTTAACCCGTCAGATTCTTTGTTGGGCTTCCAACGAACAAAGGGCTTGTTAGTGTTACTTTCTATATCCTGTTCTATTGTTCTGTTTTCTATAGATTGGCCTATATTCTGTTTCCTTTGTTGTGTCAATATAATGGGTGAATTCATTTTAACACGTGGTTACTAACTAACTCTACTTACCTATCGAGTACTGTTGAAGTAAATACTGAAAATTGATACATAAAAATGTTTATCTCCATATAATATTTTATGTGGATACATGAAATACTAATATATATATATTGAAATAATATCCGAACATTATAGAGAATGAAAAAGAAAAATACGAACATTATTTATACATTCATATAAGTTTTGCCTTTATTACAAGACTTTCTCGAGATGACTGATTTCAAGAATAATTATATGAGTTAATATTTAAAAATATGTTAAGCGTTTGTGATGTGAAAAGAATTTTTTTCTTTTTTGTTTTCAAACGAAACATAATCAGCACTCATTATAAAACATTATTAAACATTATTAAACAACGTAACGGCATCTTAAAAATGTATCTACTGCAATCGCTAAACAAATACTTACCGAACAGAACTTAAATTTTGATTTAGGCTAGCTGTTTTACACCACATTCCAAACAAAACTTTGTGCATAACATCGATATTAATAATTTTAAAAAAATACACATTCAATTTTATAAACGCACCACATGTTTTGAATTCTAACAGCTATGGCTTGTTCGAAAAAAAAAGAAAAAAAAAATATTTTTTAGTTACAAACGCACCACATGTTTTCAAATATGACTTCTATGTCATATATTCTAATCAATTATTTGTAGAAAGTCTTGAAATAAAGATGAAACGTGTATGAATATATAAATAATTTTCGGTTCTTCATTTTTCGTTATCTATATATATATATATCTATATATATATATATATATATATATATATATATATATATATATATATATATAGTAAGTTATTAAAATATATTTATGGCAATCAAGCTACACAGAGGCTCTCGCGTTTCATCCCAAGAGGGGGGGGGGGTCTTCAGGCTAAAATGCATGGAGTTATTTTTGCCGGGTGTTTTTATATACACGGCTTGCTAGTTAACCAATCAGATTCTTTGTTGTTCTCTCAGCCAATCGTTGGGCTTCCCGCGAACAAAGGCTTTGTTGATGTCACTCCCTATATCCTGTTGTTTTGTTATCAATGGGTTTGCCTATATTCTACGTAGGTATGACCTCCTTAGATTTTAAGACCAGATACTATGATCACAAAAGCGCATTTAAAAACAGAGAACGCCGAACTAAAACAGCACTAGCAAACCACTATTGGGAGCTCAAAGATAATGGACACTCACCAATAATTGAATGGAAAATAGTAAGACAGGCCAGTACATGTAGAAATTTAGACGACCCGTGTAGATTATGCCTGAATGAAAAATTTGAAATCCTAAATTTTAAAGATCCCCGTAATCTATTAAACTCTAGAAGTTAAATAGCAAACAGCTGCTTACACAGAAATGAATTTACCTTAGGCTAACGTTAAATAAATAAATAAATAAATAAATAAAAAAAAAACATAACAATTTAAAAATTAAAACCTAAAATAGAAATACAGGGAACCACGTGTTAACATAAATTCACCCATTATATGGACACAACAAAGGAAACAGGATATAGGCAAATCCATTGATAACAAAACAATAGGATATAGGGAGTGACACCAACAAAGCCTTTGTTCGCGGGAAGCCCAACGATTGGCTGAGAGAACAACAAAGAATCTGATTGGTTAACTAGCAAGCTGTGTATATAAAAACACCCGGCAAAAATAACTCCATGCATTTTAGCCTGAAGATTCCCCCCGGGGATGAAACGCGGGAGCCTCTGTGTAGCTTGATTGCCATAAATATATTTTCATAACTTACTACCTAGCTCTACTTGCGTATCGAGCACTGTTGAAGTAAATACTGAAAATTGATACATAAAAAATTATATATCCTCATAAAATTTTTATGTGGATACATGAAATACTAATACACATATATATATATATATATATATGTGTGTGTGTGTGTGTGTTTGTGTGTATAGAAATTACTCCTAAACTAATTAACCGATCATTATAAATGTTAGAACACAGCTGCTAGATTTAAAAAGAGAGTAATTTGGGTTATATTTATATGTTTTATACAAAGAGGGTTGTTAGCCCTTCGCGAAAATTCAGATACATCTTTTTTATGAAATTAGTTGTGTATATGTTTATATATTATGTATTTGTATATATATGAATCACTCCTTAATCAATAAACAAATCATCATTGATTTTGGAACACAGCTGCTAGGCGTAAGGAGTCGTAACATGGTCTATATTTAGTTTAAATTAGTTTCATGCAAAGTCGGCAAAGACGGTATAGAAGCTCCTCGGGAAAATCTTCGAGGTTTGTGAATTTTCTACAATAGTTATTATATATTAATTAATAAATATTCCCAAAATGTCAGTTCTTTAGGTGAGCCAATGAAAAATAGTTAGACCTGTCAATGGAAACAGATCAATATCTTCAGTTGTTCAGAACAAGGAGCATTTAGTAATGTTCATATATATATATATATATATATATATATATATATATATATATATATATATATATATATATATATATAAGTAAAATAAAATAAACATTAGAAACAGTCTATGCACATCAACCTACGTTTAGACGTTTTACAACTGTCGCAAATAAAATGAACAAATAAACGACAATTATATATATATATATATATATATATATATATATATATATATATATATATATATATAATGTACTACAGAAGATTAGAAAAACATCCATACCGTCATAAACAGAGACTGAAGTGAGGTATATTATAGGTCCCCTTTATTAGGATTTGATTTTTTTTTTAATTAATATATATATATATATATATATATATATATATATATATATATATATATATATATATATATATATATTCCATGAAAAATGCCAGTATATTGAAATCATATGTCCTTAATAGGGTTAAGATGAAAATTCATATACACTAAATGTACAAAAGCAAGGAAATTCCTAAATTTTTACACTTTTATTGTCATTAAGGGTATGACTATATATCAATCAAACCATTTCATTATCACATCACTACAGTATAAATCTCTATGCATGAGTGGATGAAGTGTGTGAGGTGCGCTGAAGAAAAATTTCTACCAGTAAAATACATAGCCCTGTTGTGCTCGCATACCCTTAATGACAATAAAAGTGTAAAGATTTGGGAATTTCCTTGCTTTTGTACATTTAGTGTATATGAATTTTCATCTTGACCCTATTAAGGGCATATGATTTCAGTATACTGGCATTTATCATGGAATGTCACTACTTTTGTAAAGGCTATGCCTCAATACAATGGTCATTTTTTAGGTTTTTGGTGATTTTCTGGAAAACTAAGTCATATGGTGAGCTGAAATTAAAATGCCATCAACTAGACCCTAGAACCTCTATCTCTGCCAAAAATCAGCTGAATCCATCAAATAGTTGATGAGATACAGGGTGGCACATACGTACGTACGTACGTACACACAGATAACATGATTTCATGATTGAACTTTCTGGATCTCTGGGTTGCCTTGACTAATGATTCTGAAATTCTACACACTTATAGAACCTATAAAATGAAAATTTTGTTCAAAGTTTTAACTAATTTGTTTTATTGGTTTTTGAGTTATGATTAATCAAAGAAATGAGATTTCCAGCATAGGCCGTTTTTGAAGTCTATTAAGGGATGGAGCGCTCTCGCGCCTCCCTTGATTTAACGTATTAGAATTTACAACACAACATATCAATATTTTTGAAAATGATCTACACATAATACAAGATTGTGGAAAATCTATATTGTTTCATACCAATAATATACGAAGCAAACAACATCGCTATATTTACTCGTACTCTTTCTGTTTTGCTGGTTCCCATACAGTAACTTGAATAACATTTCTAACTCTCGATCTATCTCATCATTTCTTCCTTTTATTTGTTTCTCTTTTCCCTGTCTGTTCATTACTTTTACAAATACTCAAACATTATCTCTCTATCCGAGATACAATACATGCAAATACATACAATACATCCAAATACATGCAAATACATACAATACATGCAAATACATACAATACATGCAAATACATACAATACATCCAGATACATGTACACAGGAAACTTTCATACACAAGTCACGCACACAAATACACATGAACGTGTTTTCTTTTCTTTTTTCAGCGGCTTCGAAACTGCATCCATGAACAAAACGCAAATACATTTTAAAAAATAAACCTATCGCGTAGCGTAACCCGAATGAGAGAAAATGAAAATCGAAGAAATTATGAATAAGTTATTTTTCACTTGCTTGCAAAATGCTGGGTTTTTTTATTTGCGTATTTTTATTAATGCTTTTTAACTTTGAGCGGGAAACGGCATGTGCGAGCTTGTCCTAACAAGCCTTTTCATTTATGCATCCATTTATTCTATCGAACAAACTTGATGATCGATGCTAGCTGGGATCTCGCTCACCTAATTACGCAAACATCCCCAGCGTCTCAACAAGCGCCATAGTACATCAAACAGCTGGACCTTTGGAAAATTCATAAGGTGTTGTCAGCAAAGATTATCCATCAACGTCTGCTTCCTGATTCGCTCGCAATCCACCCTCACATCCATCCTTCCCGCCTCCCACGTCTTTTCTCCAATACCCGTAGGCTGTTCGTGTTTTCATCTGAAATGTTACGTACGAACGTGGATTAGCTTCAAATGAAAACAAACAAAAAAGCAAAGAAAAAAGGGAAGCTGAAGGCGCAGATGTTTTTTTACAGAATCATCTATTTAATTTTTTTTTTAGTTCGCGGAGCGAAAGATATGCTCATATGTTCAGTAAGTAACGACAGCTATATTATCAAATGGTCAGAAAACGATATCACTGGAGGACAACAAGACAAGAAAACAATAAGCAAAAGAAAGTAGACATCTATCTATCTATCTATCTATCTATCTATCTATCTATCTCTATATATAAAAGTTAATGTTTGTTTGTGAGTTAATAGTTGAAACTTCAAATAAGTTAAGCTCTCATTCTGCAACATATTGATTTGTTTATTAACCATAAACAATAAACTTGATGGGCATATGCTTTGGCTTTATAGATAATTATTTTTTATTAACAATCTAGTTTGTTTTATTAAAGCACTACTAAATGTGTATATGGTCAATCCTACTTTACAGTTGCGAATGTTGGACATTGTCGAAAGCGGCTGAAAGTCGTTTATAAGCAACAGAGATATGGTTTCTAAGAAGAATTCTACGAATCTCATCGACAAAAGAAAAACGAAGCCATTCGTAAGGCTGACTACAACAGATTGCTTCTCAATACTGTCCACGCCAGACAGTTGAAGTCTTAATGCGGGCAGACGGCTTGGAGAAAAGCTTGATGTTAGGCAAAATCGACGGCAAAAAGAGTAGAGGAAGACAGCGAACCAAGTCGACAGATGGCCTTAACAAGATCACTGGAATCACGACTCTAGATCTCATCATAAAGAACGAATGCAGAGAAGAATGGAGAGCCATGATCATCGATGTTTGCAAACAGACCTGATACATGAAGAACAAATGTGTATTATAAAAATAAATTATTTGAATAAAGATCGGATGTTATAAAGTAAAAGATCGGGTGTCATTAAGTAAAAAGGTTTAGTTATTGAATACAAAAAGTATTTTGTCTCACAATTATGATTAGTTTATCGCTTATTTGTTAAAAATACTGGTGCTACGAGATCAGGCTGTCTAAAAATATCAATTCTCTAACCCAAAATGAACCAAACATTAATGTGTTATTGTTTCTTTTCCTTTTTGCAAAACTCAATCATATTCTCCAAAATCCAAAACAAAAAACAACAATTTCCGACCCTCCGCTTTTATCTCCGTTTTCTCCCATTTCCACTCTCCTTCTTTCCCCCCTTTCATTAAACCAAATACCATGAATAAATACTTGAAAATATAAAAAACTTAAAGCATAAAACCTTTTGCAATAATGATCGGATGTGACATTAAATAAGCTGAAAAGGGATGATATGCCGTAAAACAAGACAAACAAAGCAAATGTTTTCTGTTTCGGGAGAATATCTCTTTTCCAAACGTTTTCTCTCCCTTATATATATATATATATATATATATATATATATATATATATATATATATATATATATATATTCTCATTTCGTATTCTTTTAAATTATTGTCTGTACTCGGCAAGCAAGTTTCCGGGTCTCCGGTGGTAAATCATGGAGTATGGATACGAGGGTATTTTATCGGCTATCTGAAACGCTTCCGATTTTTGTGATCGTCTTAAGGAGTTTATTTGTTAACTTCGTTTTATGTGTTATATATATATATATATATATATATATATATATATATATATATATATATATATATATATATATATATATATATATATATATGGGAAGAGAAGGATGAAGGTAATCCTTATATATTATTAAAAATTTACTTTTCAATGTAAAAGCTTGATGAATGTTCATTTTTAACAATATAGCAAATATAAATAAGCAATACGATGCTTAATTCAAATGACTATTTTCATAGCTATATCTTTAACTGCATCTTAGCTTATTAGCTATGCATTTTTTTATATTTTTTAATTTCAAAAACGTTTTTCTTTAATTTTAAAATATTTATACTTAACTTAAATAAATATATTTTTTTGCCAATGTTATAATTATTTTTATTAACTTTAAGCTCTTTTTGACACTATATTAAAGTAAGTAATAAATATTTTTCCCAACTCTGCTGATATAAAAGATGGCGCCTAACAACAATTAGAAAACCCCACGTTTCTCATTGGAACTAAATTTTATGCATCCTATTCTGTTGTGGTGTTATTTTGTCTTTTGTTTTTCTTATGTTTCGAGTCTCGATCTTTAAAATTATGAATACTCGCACGTATGAAAAATCATATATATATATATATATATATATGTATATATATACATATATATATATAATATGTGTGTGTATGTGTGTGTTAGTTGTTAATGTATGTACGAAACGGACTGTACAGTTATATGTATGTTTTTTTAAAAATAAAGAAATTGTCATTTGTATTTAGCATCATATATATATACAAATATATAGTACCTATATTATCAACACAACAACAACTCTCTCCAGACGTCTTACCTATCATCTATCCGACACCAGCACTATTCAACGCCACATCACTTCACACAACAAAACACTACAGTCAGCCGAGATACGAAAAATACTTACAGCTAACACCAAAATCATACATAAAAATAATTACATGAATCGATTAAAAACGCTAAATTATTTGACATACATCTTAAATGGAACCCTATTTTTTAAAAGACACAAGGATTTGTTTGTGTATTTTTGCTCGAGGATTTTATTCCGGAAGCGATCTTTGGTCTTCTGATTATCTGCATGAATTAAAGATTCTGGTAATCACATGTTTATTCACGGTTGTATGTCTATGCGCGAAACGATCGTCAAGTTACACTGAATTGTTTTGAAGTTCGGTAAGAAAAAAATGACTAAACCCTTAGTTACTGTAATTTAGAATACCATTGTTTACTTCTCTCTTTTTCTCTTTCTCTCCCTCTCTCTCTCTCTCTCTCTCTCTGTCTCTCTGTATCTCTCTCCCCTCTCTCTCTCTCTATGAGTGTGTGTGTATGTTTATATATATATATATATATATATATATATATATATATATATATATATATATATATATATATATAACCGATATACTTATTTCATCTATACATCTGTACAAAACATGGCTGCTAGGCATAAATGTGGGTAGTGTGTGATGTATTGAATTGAATTTTGTTTCATGCAAAAAGACAAAGAGGGTACTAGAAGCTCTTCGTAAAAATTGAGATAACGTTGATTTTGAAGAAATTTTAACCATAGGTATTATACATTAATTAATAAATATTCCTAATAGTTTCGCTTTCTCGAGATTATTCGAAAATGTTGTGGGGGGGATACTATTGGCACTAACACCCATCTGAAAATTCAAATGTTTCTGATTTGCATGAGTGCTCCATTCTTTTACGAAGATCTTTCCATTATCGCTCGTTGCGTGGATTTTCTTTGCCATAGTGCTCAACTCAGGAAAGTGAGCATATATAGTCATCAACAGAAAACTGTTTCGCTGTGACACAGCTTTTCGGTGTGGCTAGACTCGGAAAAGACTAGAAAACGCCAAGTGAGAAATGATACATGAAACGCAGTTCTCGCTGTATTTTTGTCACGATTTTCTTGTCATGAATTTAAAGTTGATCGCTTGAGAAATCGTTTCTCTATAAATTGAATTATTAAAATGTTTCTCGGAATCGACGACTCCGGGCGCTGAATTAACTCACCTTTTCCTTCTTCTAATTGCGTTTGACATTTACTCTTGATTTTTGTTTAGAAAAAATATCAAGAATTTAGCGAAGTCATCTTTATTATGTCTTGCGGACGACGATCTTTGTTTAGAGTTGGCTTAATTCTTTGTGATTTAGAGTTTCAAGGGTACTTCCTGAGATTTTAGTCGTGTATTAAATTAACTGAAAAAATACATTTTTCCGTAATTCAAATAATTTGAATCATATCGTCCTATTTTAGTATCTTTAATGTCAAAACGCAATATATATTGTAGATGATTCAGTGATTTATTTTGGCTATCTGGTTTATGGCATATCATTATATTTTGTTATTTTATGCAGAAGCAAGTTATTTTAAGCGATTTGGTGGATGCGACTTATTGTACAAAAGTTGTCTTTTTAAACACAAATAGGGCGAACGTTCGCTTTAAGTATTTACTATTGTTATACAGGGTGGGCAAAAATAAGGGTCCTATTTTTAAAAATTCATAACTTTTTTATTTATTGATTTTTTTAATTTTTTTTTTTAGAATAAGTAAAGGACCCCTTCCGAAGCAAGCATGAGCCGTATTAGCCCTAAGGAACGTACCCTCATTTAGAAAACATTATTTTTGCTTAAAAAACTCAAAACAGTGTCTAAAACAATACTTTAGTTTTTGTAAGTTTTAAGAAGTGTTTTTCGGCTAACATTTGTTTTGTTTATTTCAAAAAATCTCGGAAGGGTCAGTCTACACACACATAAAGTTTGGTGAGTTTAACTTTTATTTTGTGGAAGTTATTTAAATTCAAGTTATTCAAATTCAAAGATAGGACCCTTGTTTTGGCCCACCCTGTATATATATATATATATATATATATATATATATATATATATATATATATATATATATATATATATATATATATATATATATATATATGCGAGTAAACTATAAGATATACTTGAAAAATAACGATAAAAACACCTGTTTCTAATCAGACACTTAACCAATTTAGGGGTAGATTTTTGTCATCAAGCCTTGTAACCCCTTCCTTACTTACTCACTTATTTGCCTCTTGAAGGGTTTACATTTTGGCTAGCCTGTTTGGAATCCATGAGATTGAACGCTGATGATGGAATTTCTTTCAGGCTTGGTTTGTCTTGGAGTGATTATACCTAATTCTCTCTATTAATTATTAAGATTAGTTCCTTTCATCCTGGAGCGACTACAATAAAAAAACGTATCAAACGTTTTCATGCATACATGCCCACAATAATGCTGCGAAGATCCAAAATACAATTTCAAAATCAGAGTCATTGACTCCAAACAAACCAAAGTCATTTAATAGATAAATAAATATAAAAATAAATAAATAAATAAATTAATAAAATTAATAAATCAAAAATAAATAAATAAAAATAAATGAGTAAATACAGTAAATAAAAATACTAAATAAAAATATATAAAATAAATAAATAAAATGAAATAAATAATAAAAAATGGGAAATAAATAAATAAATAAAAAAATAAACAAAATAAAAAATACTATATAAAAATAAATAAATAAAATTAATACAATCATATAATTAATTAAATAATGTTTTTAATTAAAAATAAATAAATAATGCTCGTTAAAAAACTAAATTCATATTAATTAGCTTAGTGCGAATTTTAACCGGCACGATTCTGTTATTGGGATTAGTGTCCCTAATTCTTTGTAGAATCAGGTACTTGGAAACCTTAACGTGGTCTCTTCTGTGAGCACCTGAGTCTAGAAAGAACTCGAAAAAGCAATACCAACAACAGAATCGACCCAATCAAAAAACAGTCGTATCATGACGATTGATAAAGATTTACGTTTTAATAACCATACGAGTAAAGTACACTAACATTTTCAGTTGTTTGAAACATCAGGACTGCATGGGAAAATAACGGTGTATCTTTGGTTGAGAAGCAGAAACGAGCAATAATGCTTGACTTTTGTCTGTTAACTTTAATTCAATTCAGAAATGACTTTATATTCGTTAGTTAAAACATTTCAGAATTACTTTCGAAATTCGAAGGGTTTTGACAGTAAAACAAGTCAGACAATTTTTTAATTAATTAATCACTAGTTGTATCGACCCAGCGTAAGCTGGTAGTGTATTTACTTGCATTTTCTTCTTTTTTTTTGCTTTCTTCTTTGTACACTTTGCCGGGATTTATTTTTAATATTATGTTGTTTCTTTTTCACTCAAATGTAAGTAATTTTGTATCGACGAATACAGAGTCACGTCACTTTTTTTAAGATGTCAACCATTTGAAAATAATTCCGAAAGGATTAAATCGAAATACATTTTAGTCTTCTGAACAAGATGCTGCAACGAACCACAGGAGAAACTAACGAACCAGAATCAAATATTGATTTTGTAGGAAGAAAGCTATCGATGACAAAACAACGATAAAGAGACTGATTTTACTTTATATATTAGAGATTAAAATGGCTGGCTCGTCCTTGATTCAAATTCAAAAATAGTGTAAGTCCTTTTAACAAACGAATAAAAATATAATCTAGCTTGAATGAAAGTTCAAAAAGAAAAATCAAATGTTATTAATTTGTGTTACTAAGCCAAAAGAATTTTCACGTGCCCCTGTCGTATCAAAGAACACAAAAGTATCCAAAATCGAAGTATTCTGGCTTATGTCGATTTCTAAATTCAAGTAACAAACATTCGTTCTCCACGAGCCACTATCGTACCAAAGAACTCAAAAGTAAAGTAGTATGATTCGTTTGTTATCCTAACGCTAAAGGAAAACATCCATTTTCTCACGCGCACCTGTCGTACAAAAGAATCGGAAATATAATTTATTATCGTCCTTTTCTGCTTCTATACGGAAGGAAAATATTAATATTCGCATGCGCCCCTACTGGATCAAAGAACATCAAAGTCAAGTATTATAGTTCATATGTACTCACTCCTAAATTAAAATAAAATATTAATTTACTCGCCCACCCCTGTCGTATTAAAGAAATATATTGATAACATGTTAAAGAACAAAATGAAAAATGAACGAAAGAAGTTTTAAATCTGATGACGGATGAATAATGGAACGAAGGACGTAAAAGAATTCGAAGAATTAATTTACATCCGAAGTAATTCAATAAAGATTGTGAAAGTTTCCTGAATTTTTTAATTTGGACAGGTTAGTGGAAAGTCTGAAGGTCCATGCTGAGCAAGAAATCTAGTTAACCTGCTTTCCGCAACTTTAAAAGGTTGAACGGCTTTTATATTTTGAAAGTGCTTGGTTCTTAGGCTTTGACAGAAATACTCAAATAAGCAATCAACAATGGGTCGGTAAATAGATAGATACATACATAGAAACTAACAGTTAAAGATATATATATATATATATATATATATATATATATATATATATATATATATGTATATATACAGGGTGTTTCAAAAGTCTTGGGAACATAACGATTTTTAATAACTCAAAAACTATTAGGAGTTGAAAAATGAAATTGGTACCGTTGGAAAGGTTAAAGTTTCAAGTTTTGTGGGGAATTTTCAAAGTTGCTCAATATGAGCACCATTCGTCACACGGCAGACATCTAGTCGATAGTCCATTTCCTGCCAAACGCGTTCCAGCATCTTGACGTCAATGGTTCCCACAACTGCCGTTACTCGAGCCTTTAGTTCGTCAATATCTCTTGGAAGGGGCGGCACATAGACTTGTTGCTTGACAAAGCCCCAAAGGAAAAAGTCACACGGGGTAAGATCTGGAGACCTAGGAGGCCAGGGCATGAGAACGTCATCACCTCGCCCAGATCTCCCAATCCATCTACCAGGCAGCCTTGTGTTAAGAAACTGCCTTACTCTAAGACTCCAGTGTGGTGGTGCACCATCTTGTTGAAAAATGAAGTCATCAGATTCTGCTTGTTCCAACTGAGCCATTAACCAGTCTTCCAGCATGTTGAGATAGGATTCACCAGTGATAGTTGCCTCTTCAAAGAAGAACGGTCCATAGACACCTTTCTTGGAAATTGCACAAAACACGTTCACTTTTGGTGAATCTCGCTCGTGCTCAAGAAGTTCATGAGGATTCTCAGTACCCCATATGCGAGTGTTATGCTTGTTAACTTTGCCATTCAGATGGAAGGTCGCCTCATCGCTAAAAACAAGCCAGTCATCAAAGCCGTTATCTTCCAACTTCTCTTGCATTGCAATGCAAAAGTCACGGCGAAGTGGCTTATCAGTGTCCTTCAACTTTTGGACCAACTTGAGCTTGTAAGGTACCATTTGCAGTCGTTTCCTTAAGACACGCCAGACAGTTGCTGGAGCAAGCTGAAATTCCCTGCTGGCTCTTCTCACTGATTTACGGGGGCTCCGCTGAAAGGCTGTCCGAACTTGCTCAACTGCATCTTCTGAAGTTGAAGGGCGACCTGTTCGCTTACTTGGGCACAAACACCCATCTTTCACAAATTTAGCATGCCATCTGACAATGGATTTCCTTTCAGGGGCTTCTTTTTTAAATTTCCTGCGAAATGCACGCTGAACACATGTCCACGATTCAGTCTTTGCAAATTGGAGGACGCAAAATGCCTTGTCTTGTTTAGAGAACGCCATTACTGCACCTGGAAAGATAACACGAAAATCATTAGTATGACCAAAAACTTGATTAAGCAAGCTTTAAAATGGCACCAGTTTCATTTTTCTACCTGGAATAGTTCATGAGATATACGCATTTGTAATGTTCCCAAGACTTTTGAAACACCCTGTACATATATAGGCAGCATATTCTCTTGCAGACACGTATTGTTGAATATAAGAGACAACTCATGTCTAGATATCCTTTGGTAGATCCTTTCAATAGTCCGAATTAGGATCTTAGTTTCGGAGGGGAATTGGCTGATGAATTTGCCATAATTTGAATTTGTCTCCCAAGTACTTTCGAACCCATCTGGGTCCATCTTCGGAGAATTAGGTTAATCAGGTCTAGACCACGTGTTAGTATTTATAGAAGGTTTTTGGCGGGAATTATGTACTAAGTACGAAACTATATTGGAGCTATAAACATTTTAGAATATTATTACTGATATTTAGGTTAATTCTATTAATTAGGGTTTTTTTTTGTTTTTATATATAGGGCTTCTAATATATGGAGTCTTTTATTTAACAATATGTGTGTGTGTGGGTGGGTGGGTGGGTGTGTGTGTGTGTGTGTGTGTGTGTGTGTGTGTGTGTGTGTGTGTGTGTGTGTGTGTGTGTGTGTGTGTGTTGTAACAAAGACAAAAAGAAAAAAGAAATTAAATACGGGAATAAATCATGTTAAAAACGTTAAAATGGGAAAAGGGGGAAAAAGAAAAAAACGTCTTTGTTGCACGCGTTGCATAATTCGTTTACCTTTCAAATAGTTAAACACGTGCCAAAAACATCCCGCTGTGCGTTCTTCTCTTTATTCCTATGTTTTAGCCGTTATTCAAGAACAATTAAATCTTCATTTTTTCTGAAGACGTTCGTCGATCAGTATGAAACCGGTACAATTCTTCGTTTTTTATGATTTATTCCTGTATTTAAGTTGTTTTTCCTGTTCTCTTTAGCATACATCCTTTATTCACGGCATTTCATTTCATGATGTATCATGTATTTTATCCTAATATATATATTTTTTATGCAACTTTAATTCCTATATAATTTTATTTCTAGCTACCATATCGCAGAATGGTTCTTGCGTGTAGTGTTTTGATAGCATTTTATTATAATTATTATTACTATTATTATTATTATTATTATTATTACTAGTATTACTATTGTTATAAAGAATTTTATTTGATATGCAAATTACCATATCGCACGGTAGTCTTAAGGGTAGTATATTATTATTATTATTTTGATTATTATTATTATTATTATTTATTTATATATAAGTAACATTTTAAGCTGAATTATTTCGACACTTGATTGGGGAAATGGTAGTTTGATCTGTACCATTGGAGAGCCATGCATATTACTGTCCTGTTTTTAAATCTCCGAAACAGTTACATGGTAAACAGCTGATGATCCCCGTGTTAATATTGGATGCTTACGTTAAGGTCTCCTGTTTTTGTTTCACTGTTAGATACTTAATCCCCCTTTTTTTATTTACTTTCCTTTTTTTATTTACTTTCCTTTTTTTATTTACTTATGAATTTTCCAACGAATGTTAAGTCTGCACTATTTTGGATTTAGTTAGTTTCTGTGGGAATTTAAACTGCATTTTCCTTTTTCTTTTGTCTTTTTGTTTAAAATAACTCAAAGCTTCTTTAGACTATATATATATATATATATATTTATATATTTTATATATATATATTTATATATTTTATATATATATATATATATATATATATATAGATATATATATATATATATATATATATATATATATATATATATATATATATATATATATATATATATATATATATACGCAACATCTTCTCTTGCAGGCAATATCGTTGAACATAACAGACAACTTATGTCTGGATATCCTTTGGTAGATCCTTTCAATACTCCGAATCAGAATCTTAGTTTCAGGGGGGATAGGCCGATGAATCTGCCATAGTTTTGATTTGTGTCCCAAGTACTTATATATATATATATATATATATATATATATATATATATATATATATATATATATATATATATATATATATATATATATATAAGTTAAGACGACTTTTCCCGTGTACCTTTTTGAAGAATAGGAAAATAACCACATGCATCACAGGCTACTAAACTCACCACTATATTACGCTTATTCACTGGAGCGTGTTTTAGTAAATTATTATTTTTTTAGCTAGCACTAAATATTACTTTTTGCCCACCATCTTCGGTTCTCCTCAAAATATACTGCATATAGATAGTAGCAAATATTTTTCGTCCTAACACTTCAGTACCGACAATCTTCCCATCGACACTGGGAACTAATAAACAACGTCTACTTTACAATAAAATGTACGTTAATATTTACTATTTTGCTGCTATTCATTTACTTTATAATACAAAACATTACTCACGCATTTAATGGATGCTCCAGCTAATTCCTCTGATTTTCGAGAATATCGAATTACGTTATTTTTAACTATTACGTTCACATTAATACTTGTTCCAGGTTTTAGAGAATGCAATTAACGAACATAGTTGTTTGCAGTATTTAATCATTCAACATGGCGGCTACAATTTCTTCAGCGACCCGATTTCCGAAGTAAGTCAATATACGCCAAGATATATAACATTGATCCATAAAGTTGACATTTTCTAAACCCTACACCTTTCACACGCATGATATCCAAAAATTGGAAAACGTTTTGAGGATAACAATAAATTTATTGTTTTATAATTGTATCTACTAAAGCCTCCTTCAGCTTCGATGGCGGTTTTTATTTTTATGTAGATCACTTCTCCGATCATGTAATCTTTATTCGTATTGGACATTACTCTAATTATGGAGACTTTTAGGGATTAAGTTTCTTTTCTAGAACTGCCCGTCAATGGAACACAATACCACGGGACTGTTTCCCGGGTGACTACAACATTACCGTTTTCAAGTCCAATGTAAATTGCTGGGCCGTCTTATAATCATTCTGACCAGTTACAACGATCGTTACTAATTACTTCGATGCTATACAATCTTCCTTTCACACGCAATTAACCGTTATACTTGAGGGACCTTTAGGCGTTAATAAGCGGTGATACGTCTGTAAAAAAAATTGCGTTATGATGTTGCTCATTAATCTTTTTCATAACTACGCTCCATACATAGTAGTTCAAAACATTAAAGTCTGTTGAGCTGGGAAGTCAAATTTTATGGGTCGTGTGATCATGAAAATTTTCCGCAATCAATCTTTGCGTTTCGTGAGCTTTATGTGATGGTTCTTTTAGCTTTTAGACGTAAAATGTATGTGTGGATAACATTTCAGATTGGTCTTCTAACATACCTAATGGATCGTTTAGGATTGCCACAAATGATGCGCTGTAATTGTCGAATAAACCCAAATGTTCTAATGGTATCAGCGTGCAAAAGAGATGTCTCTTATGTTTTGATAATGGTGCTACCTTTCCATCTTAAACATTTTACTCTTTGCGAACTTTGTAAACGAGAGATCAAGCTACTTTTAAAAATAGTTCTATTTCTAAATTGCTATATTCAGCTTCTTTTCTTATCTCCCTCTCATAGCGGTAAGATATGACACAAGGTGAGAAAGTGGGATTGAAAAGCCAGCGCCCTAAAGGAAGAGCACTCTGACCTACAAAGAATGCCTGCGCAGCCCTGTCGGCATTTCCCGGTAAAGGTGCCTCAAGCGATTATCAATAAACTAACCCCTTTCTAAAATGGTCAAAAGGCAAAGCCTGGGAGGGTGAACCTCCTAGAACTGCGACGGAATCAAGTTTCGAAGGACAAGACGGTACCGGTCTAAAGGATGTAGCATCCATCGGAACAGATACAACACTTAGATCTCAGCCAAAAGGCCGAGAAAGAAGCATAGCCATCATTTCTTGTGTAATTATAGGGACTGCGATTGATGATTCTGAAATATAGAAACTATAAAGTCAAATAATATTTCTGCTACAGTAAAAAAAAAAGTATGTCCTCGAATACCTTACGCACCCTGTATTAAGGTATACTGCAGCATTCGAGAAAAATCATGCGACCAACCGAATGAAGCCAAGCGAAGCCTGTGACGATAAATGGCGCCTCGATAGTATCTGCATCGCCGCTTTCAAATCGATAATGTCTGGCCTGTCTGGCATCCAATGGATGCCAAGAATTTATCTTAAGCATCGTTGATAGAATATCTCCAAAGTGTTCAAGTGTCTGTTGTACACAGTCCATATATCACAAGGTTATAGTCAAGTCAATACACAAGCATTATAACCAACCAAGTATCTGCTTTTTTTCAGATTTTCTCTGATACATTCTGGTCTTCTGCCCGGCGTACCTGTATTTCATCTCTTCCCACTTTAATCGCATTCGTATTCAGAGAACGAATCACTTGTTTTTGGTTCTAAAAAAAACAGAAAACAGTGAAAGGTCTATTTTTACTCAGTGTTTGAAGGGTCTTACTAACCTTAAAAAACAGGTTAGTGATAACCTCCTAAAACTTTCTAAAACTAGACCTCTCACTGTTTTCCGGTTTGTTTAGAACCGAAAACAAGTGGGCATTTAACAAAATAAAAGCATAAAGAACGAACTTGTTGACCTGAGAATGAAACATGTCCTCAATGTGTAATCAAAATATGTTTATAAAAATAAAACTTTTTATTACAAGTATATATATATATATATATATATATATATAAGCCCCTTTAAGAAATTAAAGTTGAGCGCTCTCGAGGGTGTTTTAAAATAGACTGTCAAAAAGCTCTAATGCAAAGTTCCGAATACGTTCGTCGAACACTCTCGCTAGTTGTCTATCTGTGCCCGCTTCTAGGTATATATAGATCTTAATTTCTATTAATTACGTGACAGTTTCCGTTGTGGATATGGCGTCTGTTTGCAGATTCTAGGCTGATACTGTGAACTGGGTTCACGCCTCCCGACCGTCTGAAATTGTTACTTTCCGGCACTGATGAGAGCAGGCGTCTGTATGGATTAATAATTTTATACATATATATATATATATATATATATATATATATATATATATATATATATATATATATATATATATGAGAGAGAGAGAGAGAGAGAGAGAGAGAGAGAGAGAGAGAGAGAGAGAAGGATTAAAAGGAATTAGAAAAGCGACGGAGGCAGATCTTTTTTCAACTCAGTTGTTCAATGCAAGGTATATTCAACAAAAACGCAATTTATTTAATTAATTTTTATCCTTAAGCCAGGCGTTTCAAAGATCAAAATCTTATCATCAGAGGAAACTGCTGGGATAAATAAGTTTGCGAAAAGCCAAGATTTAAAATCTGAAAAAGTAAAACAAAGATTGTGGGGGGAAAAAAACAAGGCAAAATCTGCCCGAATTTTACATCGGACACTTGCTTGCATTCGGGCAGCTTTTTGTCTTGTTTTTTTCACAATATGTTTTACCTTTCCTAAAAGTTCGCTTTTAGTTCTCTACTTTATATATATATATATATATATATATATATATATATATATATATATAGATAGATATATATATATAAATATATATATATATATATATATATATATATATATATATATATATATATATATATATATATATATATATATATACGGTACTCTCTCAGACGACTGATAATAAACTAATCGACTTCCGAAGGAGAGCGGTAGCCTGAGAGGATGGCCTCCTCTGGCTAAATAGAACTATGTCTCATATTGACAAAGATTTCCCGACTGGTCTGAAAAAAAGTGAGCTTGAAAAGCCAGATAATTTTTTTTAAGTTAAAAATTCCTAAATTAGTCTCTCTCTCTCTCTCTCTCTCTCTCTCTCTCTCTCTCTCTCTCTTTCTCTTTTGAAAGAAATCACTGTTATTTCAATGCATTCTTTCCGCTCAGCATTTTCTTTAAAAAAATAAGTTAATGTTTCTTAAGTTTCTCTTTGTACTTGGGATGAGGGGTGGCAAAAAACTGGGAAAGGGTGGTTTCAGTAGTGCTCTGGATGCATCCTTAATTTTTTTAGGGCTGTTTCAGTTGCGCTCTAATAAATGTACGATTACAGTTTTACATTTGATAAATGGTATATAGCAATCCAAAAGTGCTCAACATCATAAATAGAGCAGGTGTGTTTAAACGCAGCGTTTTCCGGGAAAAAAGAACTTCTCTTTCTTTTGTTAACTCGGTGTTGCCTAGGAGTCATATGTGTAATAATACAGTATTATATTTGGTAAGTGGTATATGTAAATTCAAAGTGTTCAATATCATAGATAGAGCAGATGTGTTTACTCGGCGTAGTCTGGGAGTCATCAATACCATTGGTAGAGATAAAGATTTTGACTGTATTTTGTTATACTATTGTATACACACAAGGTACTCTACGTTGCTCGGGAGTCAGTGCTCAGTATCCAAGATAGAGCAGGTGTGTACAATAGTATAGTAGTACATTTTTTTATGTTGTGTATGTTAGATGAAGAAGGGGAAGACAATGAAGTAAGCGTTGCCCGGGAATAAACTAAAATAAATGTTTCATTATATTATTAAGGGGAATTAGAAACTTGGCGTTACCCGGGAATAAATTAAAACAAATATAGATTTCATTATATTTTTGAGGAAGGGGGTGAAAAAACTCTGTATTGCCCGGGAGAAATAACTTTAATCTTTAAAGCTCAGGTGAATGACTTACATTAATAATGTCAATGCATTAAAACTATATAAAGGAATCGGCTAGGCGGTGATGAAAAAGTGGTGGGAAAAGGATATGGAAAAATGGGGATGGAGGAAAGAGGGAAAGCTATATATATATATATATATATATATATATATATATATATATATATATATAAATATATAT
This sequence comes from Sepiola atlantica, assembly GCA_963556195.1. Classification (NCBI taxonomy): domain Eukaryota; kingdom Metazoa; phylum Mollusca; class Cephalopoda; order Sepiida; family Sepiolidae; genus Sepiola; species Sepiola atlantica. Next base: position 34,452,482 of record OY744519.1, on the reverse strand, counting down.
ATATATATATTGTTTTTATGGCCCTGGGCAACGCCGGATAGCCTATTTGTATATATATATATATATATATATATATATATATATATATATATATATATATATATATATATATATATGAGAGAGAGAGAGAGGGGGAGAAAGAGGAGAGGAGATGGGGGCAGATATCATTAATAACTCAGACTCCTGTCTGAGGTTTCTGGTCGGCCTCTGCGATGGGATATTGATTTTCTATCTCTGCTGAATTGGACAATCACTCTGTTAACAGTGGAAAGTGAAATCCATAGCTTTTGGGCGATTTGAAGCTAAGTCCACCTTCTAATTGACCGACAATATGTCCCGTCTGAAACTCTGACAATCCCAATAATTTTTTGAACCGTGTTGCAATAAATGGTAAGATATACATAAAAATGTTAATTAGCATAAAATATCGAAGTATCAAACTTTGAATATGTATAAATTTTGTTTCTGAATTTTTTTATGAGAATTGGTAATCGGCATTATTATGATTATTCATGCTGGTCGTAATTTTCACAACGTTTCGGCCGATGTAACTTCCAACCTTCTTCGGGTGCATCTTAGATTATTTTGTATTATTTGTATTATTCGGATTACTATTCTCATGTGGGTCGATTTTTTTACAACGTTTCGGCGGAAGGAAACCATTCGACCTTCTTCAAGTGTATTTCTTCGAACTCGGTAATCAACATGTCGAACTCGGGACACTATACGGATTTTCGAACTAAATCTTTTATTTAATCGACGGGGTAATAAGTCACTGCTTATCAAGGCCCAAAGGCGACTCGAGGATAAGTGTTAATGAGTTTTTCAGGTGGACGATGAGATAACATCGTGAGGATTTGTAATGACAGTTGTAACTGGTGAGAATTTGATTATTTAAGAGGCCGGTTCAACAAGAATTTGTTTACATTGGACTTGAAAACGACCATGTTGTAGTCAGTTGGGAAGCAGCTCCGTGGTATTGTGTTCCAAATACGGGTAGTTCTAGGGAAGAAACTTTGCTCATAGAAGTTCCGTTAAGTTTTAGGTACGTAAAAGGAGAAAGGGGGATTATTGACAGTGGTTGTAGCTAGACGAGTTTTTGTTGTTAATGTTTTACAGGGGGGACCATAGATTGGAGCTCAGTTGAGCACCTACCATGAAAATAACGATAGAGCAGAGAAAGACTAGCAAGGTCTCTTCTGTGAGAAAGAGACTGCAGTGGAGAGAAGAGGACCCCCACACACACACACACTAGATTTTGAAGTCGGTTTTGTACTTTGTCAAGGCAGGAAAGGGTTCTCTTATAATTCTCATTTCGTCAGCCATGACCGGGTAGAAGTCTTAATTAATTATTCAGCTATTCTTAGTAATTCTCGCCTCTAGTAAGGAGTGAACCTTCAACCATCAGAAGACAAGGACATGTTGTAGGAATTATATCAAGGCGGCGACATCGAGGAGGAAAAGAAGACGATAAAGAATTACCACGTGTCATTTTATAGTCACGTGATATCCCAGAACCCCTCTCCTCGTTGTTAAAAAGCGACAGAAAGGAAGAAAGGGTGCTTCTGTTTACTCGGAGATCAAGCCGCAACAGAATATTTTTGTTGTTGCAACACCACCTTACTGTTCCAGTTGTTTGAAACTAATGACTTATTGCTGAAAATCGTAATTACGTGCCGCAACTAATAATGGTGTTGATTAACAATCATTTCTAAGTGACAGTCTTCTGAAGGTGGTAGGTTCAAGTCTTACTCCGGGCGATAATAACCAAGAATAAGTTAATAATTACTTAACACTTTCTACCGGTTATCGTTGACAAAATGAGGACAGTCTACCACTGTAGATTGAATAAAGAGTTCAGTTCGAAATTATATATAGATTCCCGAGTTGTACATAGAGGTTCTCAAGTTCGAAAAAAAACATCTGAAGAAGGTTGGACGTTACAACGACCGAAATATTGGGGATATAATAATCAGATGTGAATAGTAGTCCGAATAGTAATAACATATGAATTATGTTTTCATTTTATTTATTTCTGTCTGGATACACGCATGCGTACTTATATAGTTTCATACAGGAATAGATAGATAGATAGATAGATAGATAGATAGATAGATAGATAGAATTGAACAGAAATTGATATATAGTGTGATGAACAAGAATAAAAATCACAAGGAAACGA
>OY744519.1:34380300-34447800 GCA_963556195.1 Sepiola atlantica | reverse complement strand
TTATTAATGTTAGTATTAAAGAATATCAGATCAACATCGGTACCGTAGGTTTCAAATTATAACGAAGGGGGCCTATAAAAGCCTCTTTACCGGACCATCTTCAGCCTCTGTTTATCTATAAACAGAGGCTGAAGAGAGTCCGGTAAAGAGTTCCTAATAGGTCCCCTTGATTACGACTGTTAAACCAACAGTACTGATGTTGTTCTGATCTTCTGTAATACAAACATTTATATAGATAGATAGATAGAGAGAGAGAGAGAGAGAGAGAGAGAGAGAGAGAGAGAGAGAGAGAGAGAGAGAAAGAGAGCGGGGGGGCTCCTTTAAGTAAAATCAAAGTAAGAGACCTGTTGGAAAGATTAAAAATAGACATTTATCTCAAGCTCCAGTGCAAGACATCGGCTCTGCCGTTGAATCCTATCGACTGTCTTGATATTTATACTCGCCGCTTTCAGTAGAAATATAACTAATTATTTTATACGTACATAAAAGTAATCCATGGAGACATGTTTCTGACTCACAGCCGTCATCAGCATGGCTAACTTAGACAAGGATCGAACTTACGATATTTATGTATATAGTCAAGCGTTTTAAACGTCCTGTCTAAAAATGTGTACGAGTTTTATCACCTAAATATTTAATGTATTTTTATGTAATTATTTTTATTGGTGATTGCAGCGTTCGTTGTTTTTTTGCCTACTACTACTTCGATTGTCTCATTTCCTAAGATACAGAAAATTGCATTATTAGTCGCCCTAAACTTCATACGCACCTAAAAATGCTGATGACAGCTGTGAGTTAGAAACACGTGTCCAAGGATTAGTTTTATGAACGTATAAAATAAATAAATATTTGGAAAGATATGATCTAAGGTTAAGATCGGATTTTAACTCTGCTTGATGAGATCTCAGTTTATGACAGCTATTGATCGATAACATCGACATGCCAGTGTCGCAGATTTTGTCTGTGTAAATGAAAATAATCGTATATATATATATATATATATATATATATATATATATATATATATATATATATATATATATATATATGATTATTTTTATTTACACAGACATGTAAAAAATGTTCGACACTGGCATGTCGATGTTATCGATCAACAGCTGTTATAAACTTAGATCTCATCAGGCAGAGTTAAAATTCGATCAGCATGTTTATATACGTATAAAGTTTAGGGCGACTAATAATTTTTTGGGAAGCGTCCTTGGAGACTCGGGATGTTTCCATTGTGACGACTGTCTTTTTGTTTCTGGGTCGTACCCGGACACCCATAACTCATCTCCAGTTAGCTCGGTGTTCAGAAACCCAGGATCAGTATTCGCGGTTTCCAGAAGGTCCTGTGCAACTTGAAAACGTAGTTTTTTTTATTCCTGCGACAACAACTTCGGCACAACTTTCGCAGCCACTCTTAGCATGTTCAAATCATCACGCAAAATTGCATGTGCGGAATGTTTACTTATTCACTCCGACCTCTTCAGCGATCTCCCGCACGGTTCCATCACCAAATTTCGCACTTTCTCAACAACAGCTTTTGGTACCTTCCAGAACGTTGGTCACTCTCCGCTGATGGGCGGCTATTTTTGAATCGGTTGAACCACTCCTTAATCTGTGTTACACCCATCGCATCTTCTCCTAACACCTGCTGAATCGTACGAATTTTTTTACTTTGAGAATCACCAAGCTTTTGACAAAGTTTGATGCAGTACATTTGCTCAACACGTTCAGTCATCTTGAGAGAATCGGTAATCCGACGAATACGTTGTGTAGCACCTCACTCAGATACCAACAGGAAGCAACTAACGCACAGGAAAGCGGTGATAAAATAAACACATGCGCATGAAGGTGTCTTCCTTCACTGTGTAGAGTGGCGCCGTCCTATCGTCTCTATTTCGCACGGAAAGAATAAAGGTCGGATACTTTTTAGACAGTCCTCGTATATATATATATATATATATATATATATATATATATATATATATATATATATATATATATATATATAATTAAAATTTAAAATATATATACACATACACACATATATATATACATTTGAATAGTGAATTAATAACTATTAATTAACTAATTAAATCTACGAAGATTAATACAACTGAATACATTATTATAAGAATAATACCTAACCTTTAGTAACTAAATTAAAATTAAATTCAAAGAAAATATATTCTATTTGCTTTGAATTTTTAAAATTAAAATGAATAAATAAAAATAAATAATTAATCTAAAATTAAATATACAAAAAGACTCCATTTGATATAAAATCATAATATATAAATTAAAAAGGTATAATCATATAATGCCGTTATAAATGTAGAAATAATAATTAATAAGAAATAAAATATTTTTATATTTTATGCTGAATTAATATTTTCTGTGATATTTATCTTTATGGTAGGCAGTCATCTTTGACGCTTCTTTCCTTTAAATAGATAGAATTGTTGTTTTTTCCATTTTTGAGAAGGGGATATTTTCCCACGAAATATCAGAATAATTTCCACCATCTCTGATTTTATTAATATTAACAGCAAATCTCATATTTACTGATATTGTCTGTGAGAAATCTATCAAAAAATAAATAGATAATTGTGAATATTAATACCACAAATACTGCCTTCAATTACTTATTTTTGTTCATTTTCTTTTTCACAATTCCGATTTTCTGCAGCCTTAATATATATATATATATATATATATATATATATATATATATATATATATATATATATATATATATATATATATTGTATATTTCGGCAGCAAGTCATTTATTATACACGCGTCGTTGAAGACCACGGAGTTTTCTCTCTTCGCTATCTTTCTCGTTAATTTCTCGACACGGCGAGCGATTCGTCGGTTTTCTGCTGTTAATTGGTAGAGTATGGCACCTAACGTTGTATCGTGGGCCATTCCTCAAGCGCTTTCGGTCTCTCGACCGTCTTCAAGAGGCTTTGTCTTATTATTACTAAGAGCCGTATTTATAGTTTTATTATTAGATATATATCTATTAATTTACATGTGTATATATATATATATATATATATATATATATATATATATATTTATTCGTTTACTTATTATTTATTTGTTAATTTATTTATTTTTATATATATAACATAATAAACAGACACACTAAACCCACCGACCAACAACAAAAAATAAAACTAATAATTTACTACACAAAATTCAAAACCTCTAACTTAATAATACAAAAATAATAACACTACTAACTCCCCTACTGTATTTGTTCCAATACGCATTCGAGGAATGTTTCCCCAAGACCCAAACAGACAAAAACAGTACTTATATTGGCCATACGACTACAATACTCTCCCCACGCCTTACGCATCACTTAAATGATACTAGTGCCATCTAGCGACACATTACCACACACAAAAAAGCATAAAATCAACCAAACTGCGACAAATATTAACAGGTAATACTAAGATCATGCATAAAAACAAAGGCACCAAGAGACTAAAAATCTTCGAAGCCCTACACATGAAAAAGTACAACCCACAATTAATAAAATAGCATTCACCACTGGTACTAACGCCCAATCAGTCTTTAACAATTAATACACCATCATCATCATCATCATCATCATCATCATCATCATCATCATCATCATCATAATAATAATAATAATAATAATAATAATAATAATAATAATAATAATAATAATAATAATAAATAAATAAATAAATTAATTAATTAAACAAATAAATAAATATATATATATATATATAATGTTACATAGCCACCACTCCTGCCTGGACCGCGGCAGTTCTCTTAAACCAATCAAACAACTGGTTACGGTCTCAAAAACGTACTTATTGCATAACACACCGAAAGGGGCGCGGCACCAAAGGGGGGGGGGATTTGTTACATAACGCTTGTGAATTAAATTTTCTCGGAACCGAAAACAATACGAAAAGTCTATGAAAAGATTATGAAAGCGTTTTCAACCTTTTTTAACTCATTTCTATAAGGCACTTCTATAGGCATTTTCAACAGCCACTTTTAATACACATTTCCTTAGGGCGATTTTAAGCTTCAAACTGTCAACCTATTACACATTAATTTTAACAACTTCTCGTTATTAAAATCATTTTCTTTTTAAACATTTCAAATTACGCATTTTAAACATAGTTCCCTTTTAAATTCTTACTCATTAAACACAGTTCATTAACCATTCTACATTAAACATTAACCACTTTAAACATTGTTCGTTAAGCATATCGAATAAAGCATGGTGTAGTTTTCCTTCCTGTTTTTAGTTCTTTTCGTTTTACAGATTAGGACCCAAAATGTTATGCACAAAAAGTTACCTTACGTTTTCTTTCGTCGCCTGGTCGTGATCGCCGTTGGTGCCGTCGGTTTCGTTGTGTCTCTTTGGCTGTGATCGATATCTGTGGATACAAACTTTATGACAGGCAGAAGAAACGCGGAGACAATTTTTCTCAGAGAGATTCAATCTTTTATTCCTGGTTCGTTGTGGAAGGGTTCTGTCCACTCGTTCCTCGATTCACTCCTTCATTCTTCCTGCTGGGGAAATGCGACGATGCACGGGAAATTACTGCTGGATCTCCAAGAGATCCAGCCATTACGACAAGCGATTACATTTTCGATTCCCCGCTCCCACTTCCTGAGCACTTCTGTTTCATTTCGGGACCCACCAGATAGGTCGACTGTTCAGCTCGCTGCAAAACTCTTAACTCCTTTCAAACCTTAGTTTCTCACCAAAGAAGGAGTGACGTCACAGATGTACACGTGGGACAGTCATGCAAAACATTTTCGTTCACTCATGTTTTCTGACCTTTTCTGACCCGATGTTGTCTGTGCCGGCGTCGACTTTTGGCACTTTGTTATGGTCTTTCAAAATATGATTGACTCACAACGGTTCCCTTTGGTGCATGTCAGCGTGACCTGCACCGAGCTCGAACAAAGTTCACCCCCTCTCATAATAAAAACTAATGGACCTACACACTTTTAGGCATACGGAGCCCCTCATAATATAACATATATATATATATATATATATATATATATATATATATATATATATATATATATATATATATATATATTATAACCTATACTCTAATTTTATTCAATTTTTTTAATGTTTAGACCGTCGATCTCATCATTTACCGAGAAAGGACACAGACGTCTGAAGACGGCGACTTGGCCTTTTGGCCAACATCAAAGTTTAGTATCTGTTCCGATTGATACTACACCGTATAGACCGGTATCGTCTTGGCCTTCGGGTCTTGATTCCGCCGGTCTGTGGGGTTGTCCTGCACAGTTTTGGGAGGTCCACCCTCCCAGTCTTTACCTTCTCACATTTTGAGAATGGCCAGTTTATTGCTATCGCCTGAGGCGCCCCTACGGGGGAATGCTGACAAGCGTTGGCTTTAAATGTCACAAAGACCCCCGACCGCCACCTTCCCCCTTCTACAGTAGGGCTTTCATGCCTAAGGGTGGATGCATTCTGGAAATATAATGTATTGCCCTAAATACAATCTGTTCCGATGGATACTACACCCTATAGACCGGTATCGTCTTGGCCTTTGGGTCTTGATTCCGCCAGTCTGTGGGGTTGTCCTGTGCAGTTCTAGGAGGTCCATCCTCCCAGGCTTTGCTTCCCCTCTTTGGGGTGTAGTAAGTTTATCGCTTACTGCCTGAGGCGCCCCTACCGGGGAATGCCGACGGGGCTGCCCAGGCATTTTTTGTAGGTCAGAGGGCTCACCTTCTCGGGCGCTGGCTTTTCAACCCCATTTTCCGACCTTGTGTCGCATATTCCTGCTGTGGGAGTTGGATATCGCCTCCTTAAGACGGTCGAGAGACTCAGAGCGCTAGAGGAATGGCCCACGAAACAACGCTATGTTAACACCCGACAACCGAAGAATCGCTCGCCGCGTCGAGAAACTGACAAGAAAGATCGTGAAGAGAGAGAATTCTGCGATCTTTAATGGAGCTTGCATAAAACACGACTTTCTGTCGAACTATATATATATATATATATATATATATATATATATATATATATATATATATATATATATATATATATATATATATATATATATATCAGGTTGGTGTCTTCATATCTTGCTTTGCCTTTCGGATATAGTAATTAGTTGGAAAATATTAGGTTTAACGACCTTAGTCGTCAAAAATGGATATTGGTGAGAAGCATCTAAGACATTGCATGCTTTATGAATTACAAAAAGGAAACTCAGCTGCAGAAGCTACAAGGAATATTGGAACTTTCTATGGGATAAATGTTCTGAATGATCGAAAATGTCAACAGTGGTTTGCAAAATTTTCTTCTGGAGACTTTAACCTGTCAGATCGGCGACGTTCGGGAAGGCCAAAATCAATTGATAAAGACGCCATTAAAGTCGCTGTGGAGGCCAATCCAAAGTTAACCAGAAGGGAATTAGCTCAACAATTCAATACAATTTATACGAAAATTATTTCATGCGTTCACGAGTAAGGAAAAGTTTCAAAACTTGGACTCTGGTTTCCTCACGATTTGACCGAAGCTCAACGATATTAAATATTGACTGTTTGCATATCTTTGCTTTCCAGGAATCATTAATAACCATTTTTGCAAAGAATTGTGGCTGGAGATGAAAAACGGGTTCTTTACAAAAATACCCAATGCAAAAGACAATGGTTAGACCGAAACCAAAGTCCACAGCCTGTTCCAAAACAAGGACTACACTCAAAGAAGGTTACGCTTTCTTTATGGTGGGACATGAGAGGACTGATTCATTATGAGTTACTAGAGCATAATTAAACAATCACAGCAGTAAAATATTGTTCGTAGCTGGATGATCTAAGAATTGCTCTATCAGAAAAACGACCAGCATTACTCAATAGGAAGGGTGTAGTGCTTCAGCATAATAGCACGAAACCTCACACAGCAAAACTCACTCACGAAAAGGTCATGAGTTTCAATTGGGAAGTTTTGCCTCGTCCGCCTTATTCACCTGACATTTCTCCATCCGACTACCATATTTTCCGGTCGTTTATGAAAATGACAACCAACTCAAAAATGACCTAAACTTGCTTTACTCTAAAAAATCAGACAATTTTTTTAAAAAAGGCATCAAGAAGCTAGTTGATCGTTGGACAGAAGTCATAGAAAATGAGGGAAATTATTGTAAAGATTAAAAATTGTGGAATACCATATTAACAGATTGGTATTACACGAAATTATTCTCACATAAAAAATCCTTTTTTCTTTCATGTTTACTACATTCTATATAATATAATGAAACCGATGGCATCCTTACAATAATCGTAAATCATCCGAAGAATCAACCAATTGCTTATGTTCACACAAAGAAGTTTTCCGATGAGAAGTGTATACCATTTCTAAAAAACCTTCATTGAATAGTGACCGAATCAAACAGTAAAGTGGTTATATGTGTAGAATTATTCAGCCATTGAAATCTGAAATGTGTCGCAGTTGTGAATGGCAATGGATTTAAAACATCCATACCGTATGACCCTTTCGGATATTAGTGAAAGAATGCAAAGGAGTTGTTGTTACATGAAATGAAAAGGCACAGAAAAATTGTATTTAAAATTGATAATTCTATAGTATAAAACGGTTAATGTCAGAAGTAAAAAGACTGAGCGCTTATTTATCAATTGATTTTATTCATGAGATTATCACATTAAAATAAACGATTCATATAAAAATCTTCAGCATTTTGGGTCAATGGGATTACATAATTTGATTGAATTATTCTCTATCTTTCTCTCTCTCTCTCTCTCTCTCTATATATATATATATGTATATATATATACATATATATATTTATATATATGTATAAATATATATATATGTATATACATACATATATATGTATGTATATATACATATATATATATATTTATATATATACATATATATACTTATATATATGTATAAATATATACATATATATACATATATGTATATATATATATTTATATATATGTATAAATATATACATATATATACATATATGTATTTCATTGTTGTCTTAGCGGTACACGAAAGATAATATTGAATTAATTAATGAAATATACATATATAAAAATAGAATAAAATAAATAAATAAACTAAATATTAATATACACAATAATTTAAAACGAACAGAGAATGCAATGTTTAATGGCAGTATTAACCGACATATTAATTTAAACGAATAGACTTGGTTAAAAAAAAAAGAAGAAAAAGATTTAGATTAGAATTTAAAATTTAACGACAAAAAAAGGAAAGATTTTAAAAAGTAAAAACAAACAAACATAAAAAGTTTAATAAAGTAAATAGATGAATAAATAAATTAGATAAAAAGTAGATAAATAAAATATTAATAAAAAAAAGTAAAATAATAAAATAAATTGATAATAATTTAAAAAAATAAATAAATAAAAAGTTTATTTTATTTTTGAATCTGGTTTGGTATTTAAATTTAACCGGTATTTTCTGCGAGACTATATCTTACAGCTTCCTTCATATGCACGCTTGAAATTGAGTTGAACACGTTTCTGAAGAAGGGAAGAGTTCCCGAAAATTAAAAAAGAATATATTATATCATACGGAATTTCCACCAGACCATCTTGATACAGGTATTACATAACATTGTAACATTGTGTAGATAGACAGATATATGTGTGTTTTGAAAGGGAAAAAAAACACTATAAAAAAAAACATAATAAATATATATATATATATATATATATATATATATATGTGTGTGTATGTACACATTGTATTAAGGTTTAAACTAATTCATTTGTTCCACCATTATATGTCTTATTTGCTCCAACTTGTGTCTATCCGTCACACCTCTGCATTGTATTGCCTTCTAAATATTACATTTCTATATATATGTATATATATATTTATATATATGTATAAATATATACATATATATATACATATATGTATATACATATATATATATGTATATATATACATATATATATACATATATGTATATACATATATATACATATATATATATATTTATATATACATATATATATACATATATATATGCATATATATACATTTTTTTCATAGATATCGCTCCAGACAATGCATGAAGCCACTTTATGTAGGGAGCTTATAAGAATGAAATATGATTATAGCAAAGACGGAAGATGCCTATAGGCCTTAGTCTTTAAAATATCTAGGCTATAAGTAGGAGGAAAACAGTCAACAATAAGAGAGTCCCACAAGCCTGCAGTTCTGGGAAATAAACTACTGGAATGGGAAGCTGTATTATAATGAAGTATCAAAACAACGTATTCATGGGCACGACTAGACCAACGATTCAAACGAGCTGGAACAAAGGAAACTGGAAATAGATCACATAATTCTAGAGTACACGTGTCATAATAGTATTTATATAAAAGACTGAGACTAGCAACATCACGTCTGTGAGAGAGATGGTGCAGAGAAGAAGAAAGGGTAGGGCCAATCAAATTTCAGATACGTTTCTTCACCTATCAAGAACCCTTAAATGGGACAGTGATTCACCAACCGAAATATGACAACAGTACTCCATACATTGTCTGATAGTAGATTTGTAAAGATAGAGAATAGATTCAGGTATGAGAAAGTATTTGGAGCGATAGAGAGAACCGACTTTACAAGAAGCAGAAAGAGAAATGGATCTAATGTCTGAACTTCAAGAAAGATTTGATGAGAGAGAAAGGCAAATACGTTTCAGTATCGATTTCTCTTCAAAAGCAGAGCCATCCATGAGAATCTCAGGGAGAAAAGGGGCACGTCTACGATTGAAACACGATCTGAGTATTTACAGGATTAAACGAAACGAGCAATGTCGTACCCTAATCCACAACTAACCCAGGTCAACTGCATATTTCGACTGATTTGAGGGAGATGGGCGAGAAGCAACACCAGAATAGAGAGTAGTATCAACAGCATAGATGTTAATTTTCTGAACAATATTTTCTGGAAAAGCATTTATATAGAGAAAGAACAGTGTTGGGCCTAGAATAGAGTCATGGGGAAAGGAGAACGAAGAGACACCGTCAAAAGTTTTCACAAGCTTCGATATAAAAGAACAGACCTAACAATTGTTATTCTTATCTGGATAGGCCATCACTAAAGAGGCCCAGACTTTCCAGAAAATTAACAAGCTTGCTGTTGACCAACCTTTCAAAAACCTTCCAAATAACAGCGGGGAGACAAACAGGACGATACTTAGGTCAGATCGATCACCAGCATTTGTAAAGATAGGGACAACAGAGGACTCTTTCCAAGAAGAAGGGAAACAGGACTGAGACAAACAGAGATTGAATACTTTAGAGAGGGTGGAAGAAAGTTTAAGAGCACAGCGATTGAGAACAACAACCAGGAATTGAATCAGGACCGGAAGCATTAGACGTGTCAAGATCAGACAGACCCCTAGCAACAATCTTTGGGTGCTAATAACAGAATCAAGAGACTGATCAGTTTTCAAAGGAAACCAGGAAGAAAAGCACCGGAATCATCAAGAGAAGAATTGTCAGCAAAAAGACGAGCAAAGAGATTAGCCTTATTCTTAGAACATTAAATAACCTGAAGTCTATTAAAAATAAGAGGAATATCAGACTTTCCATTATTAATAACACTATTGTAGATTCTCCAAAAATCACGAGAGCCAACCCTTTGAGATGAGATCGTCACGAATCCTTTGAGAATAGCTAGACTTAGCCTTTAGAGTTTGCTTTCTTGCAGGCATTGTTACATCTTCTGTAGGATTGTCTAAAAGTCTCAGAACCATCCCGACGATACTGATTAAAGTAATTGTTACGATGGGCAATGGCAGAAGCACAAACATATGAAAACCATGGATGAGAATGAGGTTTGGTTTAAAACCTACGATGAGGAATGAAGGTGTCAATTCCAACAAAAAAATCAGTCAGTAACCTCCCTAGCAGCAGCATTCGGAGACATACCAAAGATAGGACCCCCATCGAACGTCACATAGGAAAATGCGAAGCGCATCTCAATCAGCCTTCTTGTAGTTGAACGTCTTCTTATGTAAGGGACGATCAATAGCAGACTTCACCAAAAACTACAACATCAACAAGACCATGATCAGAAGAACCCAATGGAGGAGAAGAGTGAAAAGAACATGAGTCAGAAACAGAAGTAGGAAAAGGATCAAGTAAGGATGATTGATGAATATCATTATCAAGAAAACGTGTAGGGAAAGTGACAATTTGGGTTTAGTCGTGAGACAGGGAAAAGTTAACACAGATTTCACCAGCTAGATCTGTGCGGTTAGAGTGATGGAACCAGTCAGAATGATCAGCATTGAAGCCACCAAAAACAAAGATCGATTTTGACGGATCAATTTGCAATGCATCGGAGATCGGTGTAGTGTGTTGCATTTAGAAACGATAACAATGTTTACACTGAGATACGCGAATCCCAACAATATCCAATTATCTCCCTTACATTAGTCAATCTGTAATTATCTTCCTTGTATATTTCTCATGCTATATATAAATAAATGCTGACGTGGATCGTCCTCTTACGAGCGAAGCGATCGGAAGCGCACACATCAAGTATGTCTCTCTTATTTATTCTTGTGTTCTTTTACTTGCATTGTTATGTATATGAAACCATTACGTCGCGAGCCGAATACTAATGGATCCACATAACTATCGACAAGATAGCAACGCTACACAGTCATTGTCAGAAGGAGAGCGGTACAAAAAGAACAAATAGGAAGTGGAGTGCAACAAAGACTTCCTCAAACAGATAAAAAGACGTCCATGAGATTCAAGGATGGGGACACGTTTAATGACGAGATCCTTGCGAAGAAAAAGAGCAAGAACATTTAAATTGGTGGAAGAAACTAAGCCAGCAAGGGGCAAATAACCATGTAGATCATTGCTATCAATAGAAGCATCCAGATTAATCTCACAAAGAGCAAGGATGTAAAGAGATTTGCCCAAAAGAAAAGACTGAACATCAGGAAAGTTTGACGTGTATTTTTTGTAAATTTTAACAATTAGAATGTACATATATATATATATATATATATATATATATATATATATATATATATATATATATATATATATAGTAGAGAATAGTAGTTTGCTTGAAGCATTGCTGGGTATAGTAGTAGTATGTTTTTAAAGGCTGTGGGCAATGCAAATTCCGGGTAAGATGCAAGTTGTAAGGAACAAAAACAATAAATCGAATACGAAATATGACCTACTGCTGTTCTGCTTTGGCAGCCATTTTATTTTGTCAGATTCTCTGCATAGTCGGGGATTTCTTCTGGTATTGATTATTTTTGACAAAGTGAAGTTTCTTTTCCCGAAATATTAAATAATGATTTTTAATCATCCGGACATCACACAAACAGCTACAACACTCTTGCTGTTATGTAAGATTTTAGGAAAAATAAATAGTAGGTCATAGTTCGTATTCGATTTATTGTTTTTGTTCCTTACAACTTGCATCTTACCCGAATTTGCATTGCCCACAGCCTTTAAAAACATACTACTAATATATATATATATATATATATATATATATATATATATATATATATATATATATACATGAAAGTGTCCAAACTAATTGTATTTTGGATATTTCCTTTTGATGTGTAGAGTGACTGTATTTGAACTTCCACATGTAGACCCGGTCATGGCCGCGATGTTGTTTTTTTCTTCATAGCTACTCCCATTCGATACATCTTTCCTATCTGGCGTGATAATTGGTTGTTCGCCCCTCAACACACAAGCTGACGTGTTTCGTATATTTATCGGCTTATTGAAATTCAGCATGGGCAAACTAGAATTGTTTCGAATTCTTCCACATCAAATCCGAATCATTTTTACTGAGCAAACTATCCCCAATATATACACTCACTCCTAAAAATGTAACTTATTTTTAAATTCATGATCTGACACTTTGGTGCTTAATCGATAGTAATTGTTTTTTTTTTAATAACAAAAAATTATAAAGGGGGTAAAATCCAACTTTAATTTTATTGTATTGCGATTTATAGCAACTACTTGTAACTGGCAACTCTCAGCCATCAATGACAGCTTGCACAGGAAGGGGAAAATTGCAACAAAAATCCTGTCAAGTAAACAAATTCATAATTTCGTAACTTAGATCATCTCCACTCCTAAAGGAGCTATACATAGCTTGATTTTGTGACGAATAAAAAAAAGCTCCAGGCTTTCTCCTTTTTCTGGCACTTTTTAACCCAATTTAGATTAGCGTTCGAGGATACCACATGTCTATAAAAGGCATATTGTTCTTTTGTTTTTTGTGTTGGTAAAGAATTAAGACAACGTTGTCGCCAGCTGGTCGCCCGTGATCACTATAGGCAAGTATATATAGTTAATTCTAACAATTGTCCAACATCAATCCGTTTCGACAAACATTTAATATGATTCAATAAATTCATTAAGCAAAATACATACACACAAATTGCGCTCGTTTTCGTCATCTTGTGACTTTGGGGCATTTTTAAAGGGTGTTTTGTTTGCTTAATTTAAATCTGAGAAAATTAATAAACGCACCCTTTCATCAAACGGCTAGAATTTTTCTAACGTCGTCTTCTGAAGTAAAGATTTCGAAAACATAACTGCAAGCAAATAATATTATTCTATTTATAAAAGAGAATTTAATGATTATGCTTTCTACTGTCCACGTAAAAAACATTTCAACCTTCAAAACACTTTGATTATTCAGCTTAAAATTTATCTCTGAAGCTTCAAGTAACTAGTAAAATATTTGCTTGAACATAGTGTACATATATATATATATATATATATATATATATATATATATATATATATATATATCAGGACCGGCGGGACAGTTATAAAAGTAAGGGGGATCTCCTAAAAAGTGGGGGGGCGATTAAACACATGCATATATAACTTCATTATTGATGACCGTAAAGTGGGGGGGGGGCAAGTCAAAAAGTGGGGGGGCTTGAGCTCCCCCTCCTGCCCCCCGGTGCCGCCGTCCATATATATATATATATATATATATATATATATATATAACATAACATAACATAACATAAACATAACATAACATAACATAAACATAACATAACATATATTTGGGAAAAAGGCTTTTTCCTGTAACTCCCGTTCCTTTCCTTCTTGTCCACTATATCAGTTCGTGCACAGGTCTGACTAAATATTGTCTGTGAAGCCAATGTTTGTCCAACTTGCACTTAAAGTCGTTTATGTCTGTTGCGTCGATGACCCAGTCTGGCAGTGAATTCCAATTGTTCACAACCCGTATCCCAAAGGAATACTTTCTGATGTTTAGCCTACTATGCTTCTTTTCCAGTTTTAGGCTGTGACCTCTTGTCCTGGTGATCTTGCTGAGGGGTAGCAGTCTTTCCTGGTCCATGTTGTCTTTGCCTGTGAGGATTTTGAATGTCTGGATCATATCTCCACGTTCCCTTCTATAGTACATGGACGGGAGTTTCATGTGTCTCAGCCTATCTTCGTATGGCAGGTCCACAAGTGTAGGGCACAATTTGGTTGCTCGGCGCTGGACTTTTTCAACCTTGTCAATATCACCGACAAACTGATGTAGTGCATTTCCATACTCAAGGATGGGCCTCACCATTGAGGTGTAGAGCTTCTTGATCTCTGCTAACAAACGTTCGTTTTATTGTCCCAAGTGTACGGTTTGCCTTCTTTACCGTTTCATTAACATGGTGATGAAATGACAGTTTGTTGTCTACGTATACACCCAGGTTTTTTTCAATATCTGAAGCGTCAATTTCTTTGTCATTTCCTTCATTGTCCTTCATGAGATAGATATTCCTTTGGTTGTTATGTCCAAAGTGTATAACTCTGCATTTCGAGGTATTAAATTTTAGCTGCCAATCTGCTGACCATTTAGAGAGCCTTTCTATGTCATTCTGCAGTGCGGCTCTGTCCTCTTCCGTTGTAACCTTGCTATAGATCTTTGTGTCATCGGCAAATATACATGACACACTCTTGATTTCATCTGGTAAATCGTTAATGAAGATGATAAACAACAACGGTCCGAGGACACTGCCCTGTGGTATGCCACTTGTGACATCAGCCCACCTGGAGACATGCCCGTTCACTGACACTCGTTGGACACGGTTCTGTAGGAGGCTTTGATCCAATCCCTTGCTTGCCCTTTGATGCCATAGCTTTTCAGTTTACTAAGTAGCCTTTGATGGGGAACGGTATCAAAAGCTTTTTGAAAGTCTAGGTAGATGGCATCAACCGGGTTACCACTGTCCAGCACATCCGTCCAATCGTCGAGACATGTTATGAGTTAAATCCATGTTGCTCTCCACATAATAGTCTGTTGTCTACCATGTACTTCATAATCTGTTCTCTAATGATGGCTTCTAGTACTTTGCACAAGATGGATGTTAAGCTGATTGGGCTATAATTTCCCGGTAGGCTCCGATCTCCTTTCTTAAAGATAGGTGTCACTTGTCCCTGTTTCCATTGAATGGGTAGCATGCAAGACTCTATCGATTTGGTGTAGATGAGCTTAAGAGGCTTGATTATGTAAGCTGAGATCTCTTTCAAGACTCTGGGATGATGTCCATCAGGTCCTGGGGATTTATTAATCTTAATTTTCTTCAGCTGTTTCTCAATATATATATATATATATTAATCCAGGTAAAGTAGACATCAACAAGATAAAATTCTACAGAATTTCAACTAAGAAAAGTGCTCAATAATGAATAGAGCTATTTATATAATTATTTTTATTAATACAGACATGTACAAAAAGCCGCTACACAGACATGTCGATGTTATCGATCAATAGTTATTAGAAACGTATTTGGTGCATGCGCATACAGACTGATAAAGTTCTTGAATATCCAAACCTGACTTAATCTTTCTAAACAAAAACAAGAGAACTCGCATACTCATTGATATAGCCTGCCCCTTCGATACCAGAGTGCAGAAGAAAGAACACGAAAAAAAAAATATCAAGATCTAAAATGGGAATTAGTTAGACTATGAAAATGTAAAGAAGTAAAGGTGATTCCCGTTGTAATTGGGACGATTGGAACCATAACGAAAAGCCACCATAAATGGCTTAAACAGATTGATGAAACAATTTCAGCGAAAGTATTAAGGTATAGCTTGAATGTTTAAGGTGAATTGACTTTATGTTCAAATAAAGTAAACTCCAACTAAAAACATCCAAAAGTTTAGACTACTATAAAATAATAATAATAATAATAATAATAATAATAATAATAATAATAATAATAATAATAATAATAATAATAATAATAATAAGTACATAATTATAATATGTACATAATAATAATTACATTTTATACGTAATTGTTCACGTCATTCTTTTATGCGTAATTGTTCACGTCATTCTTTTATACGTAATTATTAACGTCATTCTTTTAAGAACAGCAATAATATACAACAGATGAAAGAAGAAACATTCGTGGAATTTACAACAGTATCCTATGTTAGTACTTGTTTAATTGAATATCTAAATTTAAAAAGAGCGCGAAAAGTATTACATTTCGAAACGCTGCATACGTAAACTGATTTTTCCTACGACGAAGCTGAGTAAACGGTATGATTTTCTTTTCAATCTGGAGAAAGAATAAAATGGCTGCTTTCATTTCCGATTCCTGAAGAACCAAAATTGAATTAATATTCGAAAAGCAAGGCTGCCAAAAGGTTCCAGTAACGTCATAATATTAAAGGAAGATTTTCGGTTTTCTTTTCTTTTTCGTCTTGGAGAATAGATTTAATATGAGGAAGCAGACAATCAGTTCATGTTGCCTGAATTTCTCCAGGCTCAAAGAAGATTCGATCTGTAAGAAAATTAATTTCTGTTTCTTTTCGAGATGCGTCTATGTATCTCTATAAAACAGCACGTCCGTCGGTCTGTCACGCTTAAGTTTGAAATGACACTTTCATCGCTGAACAGGTTCTATCTTAACGTGCGTCCATGTATCTCCGTATGGGGTAAGTATATAGAAGATGCTGCCAAGTCTGCCGTAAAAATAATAGGCTCCCTCTACCTGGCTAAAAAACTTATCACACCTGCCAGTACCCTATACCTCTATGCTCCGATGAACTCACTACACTTGTACCTCAACCTCCACGTAAATACTCTCAACCCACCAGACTATCAGAAAAATCCCACCCCTTCACTATAGAAGTCTACTCTGATAGCTTCTTTCCACGAGCCGCTTGTCTTTGGAATTCCTTCCTTGCTCTCTGTTTTCCCGACCGTACAAACATGCAGAAATTGAATACGTGGACGCACCTAATAATTCTTTGTAGCCTCTTAAAGTCTTAGTGGCAATGTGCCTTGTTTGAGGTAAATTTAAATAAAAAATAAATAAGAACTAAAAAAAAAAGATTTAAAAAAAAATGCACGATTTTGGAATAAAATGATCAAACGATGGTTGACATGTCGTCAAACCCAAACAATATTAACAAATTTGGGTCAGATTGACTCTAAGAATTTTAAAGGTGTAGTAGCTGTTCTGGTGCTACGCTTTATCTGCTCTGCCCTCTTTTGGTAAAAGAGATATCTTTCTAGATTGGGGCAATTTTTATTTTTGTCCCAATCCAGAGTACCCCTTTTTGAGGAACTGGATGTTTCTCACTTTAAAAAACAACCATATGTCTAACTCTGCCCTCGTGAGGAGGCAAGTAAATAACGCAATGATGCTATAAATAGCTATATGTTTTACCGGAAGTTTGATATTATATAAATTTATTATATTTTTATACTTTTTTCAAATAAATAATTCAAAGTGTAGTATCTGTTCTGATACTACACTTAACCTTTTTTGTCTTCGGTCAGTGAATAAGAAATCTTTATGAGCTGAGGCTATTTAAATTTTTCTCATAATCGAGAGTGTCCCTTTTTGGGGAGCTGGATTTTCTCCACATTAAAAACCGACCATGTGTCCAACACTACCCTCGTTGGGAAGCAAGTAAATAGAGGACTAAAGAGTTTTTAAGCTATTTATTTTTTTAATCTGATTCTCTTTGGTCTGTCAAGCTTAATTTTGAAGTTGCATTTTTGTCGGTCTGTCACACTTACGTTTGAAATGGCATTTTTGTCGGTCTGTCACGCTTATGTTTGAAATCGCATTTTTGTCGGTCTGTCACGCTTACGTTTGAAATCGCATTTTGTCGGTCTGTCACGCTTATGTTTGAAATCGCATTTTTGTCGACCTGTCACGCTTACGTTTGAAATGGCATTTTTATTGGTCTGTCACGCTTACGTTTGAAATCGCATTTTTGTCGGTCTGTCACGCTTACGTTTGAAATAGCATTTTTGTTGGCCTGTCACGCTTACGTTTGAAATCGCATTTTTGTCGGTCTTTCACGCTTACGTTTGAAATCGCATTTTTGTCGGTCTGTCACGCTTACGTTTGAAATCGCATTTTTGTCGGTCTGTCACGCTTACGTTTGAAATAGCATTTTTGTCGGTCTGTCACGCTTACGTTTGAAATCGCATTTTTATCGGTCTGTCACGCTTACAGTGTAAATCGCATTTTTGTCGGTCTGTCACGCTTATGTTTGAAATCGCATTTTTGTCGGTCTGTCACGCTTACGTTTGAAATCGCATTTTTGTCGGTCTGTCACGCTTACGTTTGAAATCGCATTTTTGTCGCTAAAAGCGCATACTGAACGGACGCATCTTATGAATAGCTTGTTATTGTAAACCCAAAGTTTAATATTTTATTCTTAATGTAGAATTGTTCTTTTTGGTTCGATGTTGGAACGATGCCAGAAAAACAATTTTAGCTAACCCCCCCCCCCCGATCCTTGCCAACATAGACGACAGAGGGGAAAGATAGAAATTAACTCACCGATGACTTGAACTTGTTAAATGCCAAACATAAAAAGACGTCAACTCCAAACATGCAAAACTAATGGTTTCTGAAACAAACTGTCGAAGCGCATTGGCTTACGGTGATGTAATTTAACCAAGAAGAAGGAGGAGGGGCAGGAGAAAATGACTAGGGGGGGGGGGGCTTTATTTAATCAAGATGAAAATACCAATTTTACATCAAAACGAAAAGAACGTGATCTTACCTAAGAAGGTATTCTTCCGACAAACTCCTAAGCATAATAGATAACAAAGGGCATCTATTATATAAAAGAAAGTTGTATGTGTGTGTATCTAACTAAATATCAAAAACTACACAAGATACACTCACAAAGCTGATATATCTTTTCTTGACATTGCCTCGGACAAAATGTAGGCACATGTTGTTTTATATATATTCTTTTGAAAATCAACAGGAACAGAATGTGTCAGATAGTCGACATTTAGTGTTTTTTATGTTATTATGTAGTAATTCGTCAACGACATTTTTCCAGTTGCCAGAGAAAGCAAGAGAAGGAATTATCTATCGAACTACAAGTATTTTTCAACTCCAATCCGACGTCGCTGACCGCTAGGCCAATTGTAAACAGCGAATAAACTATGATAATTTTAACACTTTAACGGCGGCTTGACGTCGAGGCATTCTACTTCTATTAAGGGAAGGCACGATACATAAAGTGACGTCATGCTGTATTAATACAACCATTATAGTGCTCTTTTTCGAGGAGCGACAAATAATATATATATATATATATATATATATATATATATATATATATATATATATATATATATATATATATATATATACCGGGTGACACAAAAAAACGGTCATCACCAAAAGTCGAATAACTTGCGGAATTTTATTTAGATCAACACAAAACTTCAGCCATATTAGGCCAGGCCTATGTGGCAGACATCCCCAATATTTTATGTCTGTACTTCAAAAACTCTTTGTATCACTGGCGCTTAAAAATGTGCTCAACATGAGCTCCCCGGTGCTGCAGGCACACTTGGATCCGGCGGGCAATGTTCTCGGTGATCCTCCTGCATTTCTCCCTCGGGATCGCTCTTATGGCTGCTGCGATTGCTGCCTTTAGGTCAGCGATGATCTGAGGTTTGTTGTCATACACCCTGTATTTAAGGTATTCCTACAGATAAAAATCTGGGGGGTTAACGTCCGGTGAATGCGACGACCACTCCGGATCACACCTGCGGCTGGTCAATCGGTGAGGGAAATACTGTCGTAGCCATGCCAATGATTCGTTTGAGGTGTGGGGGTGGCACCATCTTACTGGAACCACTGGAGGGACCTGGGCCCCTCTCTGTCGACCAAATGCTGTCCAGAACTTGCCAAGCACTTTGACATACCATTCAGTGTTTATTATCACAGACTACTCGTTGTCGTCCTCGAACCAGAGTGGCCCAATGACGCCATGCTTGTATATGGCGACCCAGGCTGTGCACTTCACAGAGTGCAATGGCCTTTGGAGACAGAACTCAGGGGGGGGGGCTACCCTAGAAAATGTTATTCTTAGAGTTAACGTATATGCGGAAATATGTGTAAAAGATAGTTGGAAAAAATATCACTAGTTTATTTATTTATGTGTGAATGTATTTATTTATATTTATTTAATTCATTATTTGTGTATTATTAATGAATCAATAATTATTAAAATATTCATGATTATATAAGTGTATGGATATGCAATATGTGAATATATGTAAAAAAAAGAGAAAGGAAATAATATTCATTATTTTATTAATTTATGTGTGAATGTATTTTTTATTCCAATTTATTTCATAATTAGTTAATTATTAATTAACCAAACATCATTAACATAATTATGAGCATAAAAAGTGTATGCATATGCAATATGTATATATAAGTGTGAGAGATAGATGAAAACGATATCTAACTAGTTTATTCATTTATGTGTGAGTGTCTTTATTTATTCCGATTCTTTAGTTAATTTGTGTATACTTATTAATAGAACGTGTGGTATTGGATGGTTATCCAGGCTCTTTTGTTTCACCATGATGAGTTTGCTGATTAACGGAGATAAATTATAGAAACCATTACGTTGTTTGATGGTGTTGGAGTTTGTGATGAGTGCTGCTTTAAGGAGACTGCGTCGAGATTTTTTTATAGGAATTTAATTATATATATATATATATATATATATATATATATATATATATATATATATATATATATATATATATATATATATGCGTAACTAACTTCTTTTATTCCAAACAAAAGTGCCAACCACGCGATATAGATCACCACAGGATTTACTTTTAAAACTTTTGTCAACGAAACCTGGCGTATACTTTTCCGTCTCCAGTAAAATGAAGAAAGAAGAGAAGAAAGTGAAGTCCTGCTTTGAAAATGACATATTTCTCGAAAGTATCAACCTTTAAAATAAATTATGTTATTCATTTAATAAATTAAAAAAATTATCACATTATTTTTGTTTTCATTTTTTTATAAATAATATATATATATATATATATATATATATATATATATATATATATATATATATATATATATAATAATAATAATAATAATTATGAATAAATATTAAATTATTTATGCCTTCAGACGCTAGCGTTTCAAGCTTATTGCTCTCATCAGTGCAGGGAAGTAACAATTTCAGACGGTCGGGAGGCGCGAACCCGGTACACAGGGTCAGCCATATCCACTCGGCCCACGGAAACTGTCACGTAATTTAGGAAAATTAAGATCTATATGTACCTAGAAGCGGGCACAGATAGAAGACTAGTCGAGAGTGTTCGACGAACGTATTCGGAACTTTGCATTAGAGCTTTTTGACAGTCTATTTTTAACTTCCCCGAGAGTGCTCAACTTTAATTTCTTAAAGAGGCTTAGTATAATATTTATGAATAAATATTAAATTATTTATACCTACAGACGCTAGCGTTTCAAGCTTATTGCTCTCATCAGTGCAGGGAAGTAACAATTTCAGACGGTCGGGAGGCGCGAACCCGGTACACAGGGTCAGCCATATCTACTCGGCCCACGGAAACTGTCACGTAATTTAGGGAAATTAAGATATATATGTACCTAGAAGCGGGCACAGATAGAAGACTAGTCGAGAGTGTTCGACGAACGTATTCGGAACTTTGCATTAGAGCTTTTTGACAGTCTATTTTTAACTTCCCCGAGAGTGCTCAACTTTAATTTCTTAAAGAGGCTTAGTATAATATTTATGAATAAATATTAAATTATTTATACCTACAGACGTTAGCGTTTCAAGCTTATTGCTCTCATCAGTGCAAGGAAATAACAATTTCAGACGGTCGGGAGGCGCGAACCCGGTACACAGGGTCAGCCATATCTACTTGGCCCATAGAAACTGTCACGTAATTTAGGGAAATTAAGATCTATATGTACCTAGAAGCGGGCACAGATAGAAGACTAGTCGAGAGTGTTCGACGAACGTATTCGGGACTTTGCATTAGAGCTTTTTGACAGTCTATTTTTAACTTCCCCGAGAGTGCTCAACTTTAATTTCTTAAAGTGGATTAGTATAATATTTATGAATAAATATTAAATTATTTATACCTACAGACGCTAGCGTTTCAAGCTTATTGCTCTCATCAGTGCAGGGAAGTAACAATTTCAGACGGTCGGGAGGCGGGAACCCGGTACACAGAGTTAGCCATATCCACTCGGCCCACGGAAACTGTCACGTAATTTAGGAAAATAAAGATCTATATGTACCTAGAAGCGGGCACAGATAGAAGACTAGTCGAGAGTGTTCGACGAACGTATTCGGAACTTTGCATTAGAGCTTTTTGACAGTCTATTTTTAACTTCCCCGAGAGTGCTCAACTTTAATTTCTTAAAGAGGCTTAGTATAATATTTATGAATAAATATTAAATTATTTATACCTACAGACGCTAGCGTGTCAAGCTTATTGCTCTCATCAGTGCAGGGAAGTAACAATTTCAGACGGTCGGGAGGCGCGAACCCGGTACACAGGGTCAGCCATATCTACTTGGCCCATAGAAACTGTCATTTAATTTATGGAAATTAAGATCTATATGTACCTAGAAGCGGGCACAGATAGAAGACTAGTCGAGAGTGTTCGACGAACGTATTCGGGACTTTGCATTAGAGCTTTTTGACAGTCTATTTTTAACTTCCCCGAGAGTGCTCAACTTTAATTTCTTAAAGTGGATTAGTATAATATTTATGAATAAATATTAAATTATTTATACATACAAACGCTAGCGTTTCAAGCTTATTGCTCTCATCAGTGCAGGGAAGTAACAATTTCAGACGGTCGGGAGGCGCGAACCCGGTACACAGAGTTAGCCATATCCACTCGGCCCACGGGAACTGTCACGTAATTTAGAGAAATTAAGATATATATAACAACCTGTTACCAAGATACGCACTAGTTTCAAATATGACAGTATAAAACAGGGAAAATTCAATTTTCAAACGTTGACTTGACACCGCATGCCAAACCATGTACCCGGTAAAAAATAGATGCGAAGAAAAAAGACGCTGTCCTTAATTCTATATGATAAGGAGATTTGTCTAGAAATATAATTAGAAAATATTATCGAAACATATAATAAATATTAACATGTAAGTTATTATATTTTATTTTATTGTATTTTATTTTTGAATGTGCATCGATAAGGCTTTTAAACATAATATCAATTGACTAAATGCTTCTAACAAACTATAATATTTTATTATTTCTGTGCTTAGCTGGAGGTTTTTTTTTTACAATCTTCGAATAACGGATGAAACGAGTAAAAAATCACGATTCAAATGCGGATTTGATACCACGTGCTAGACTGGATATCCAATACGAATAGATTCTGAATTATTCCAAAGGATTATATGCCAAAGTTACACGAGATTCCGCAAGTTATTTACTTCTCGAAAAAGACACAGAATTTTTTTTTAAATGTCCTATTTCATCAAGAGAATTTTATCTCAAAATCTAATCGGAAAACATAATAATATTAAAATCTAAAATATGCATTGATACGGTTCTCATACATATATTATCTCTATTAACATTTTATTATAACAAGAATTATTTGTATGTAAACTGTAACTGATTTAGTCGCATGCGAATATCGTACAAATATTCCACATTATTACTGTTTTTTGTTTGATCTGGTAGCTTAGTCCAAGAATGTATGACTAGATTACCAAAATAATTCAAATAAACGTTTTTAAAATCTGCCTTGGCAATAACTTTCCATGTCGAAAAGGATTATTTAGAAATGTTTTTTTTTTAAATGGCATTAATTATTTTGAAAGTTTAAATTAAATCACCCTTCCATCTAATCAAGTAGCTAATCCTAAAAAAAAAATCAATTTCACGCCATAACTTTGACCCTTTTTTATTACTTTTGTCAATTTTCTTTGCATGCATTCACATCTCAGTATTGCATTCCAAATTATTATACCTAGATACTGAAGCTGAGGCTTGAGTGCATTACTCTATATGAGGTCATATTAGAGCTGTATATCTATACTAGACCCCCAGCGGGCTTGGGTGTTCATCTAGTACACAACCCGTGACCATTCAAGTCACGGTTCGTCTAGATAAAACGTCATAAAAGATCTATCTCTCAATCTCTCTCTCCCCCCTCCTCTCCTCTCTCTCTCTCTCTCTCTCTCTCCCTCTTTCTTGTTCGGTTAATGCCGTTTTCATTTTGTGACATCATCCACTGTGCACGATTATTCCCCACCTGTTTTAATTCATGACGTCATAATTTATGACATAATTCTTTTATGACGTCATCCCTTTGTGACGCCATCCGATATGCACGGAGGCAAGCAAAAAGATAACAAACAAAAAAACAACAAACAAGATCCACAGAGTTGTAGTTACGTATGGATTTGAAGCACCGTTTGGCTCCCCTGAAATGATATTTATAACCAGCCAGAAACCATTCTATTCGCCCTTGATACAATATACAAAATATGATAGTTTCTCCATGAACCTTTTATTTTATTTCTCCATTGTCCAATACATATTTTATATTCATGGATCGAACATGTAGTTTTTCTATGTAAAATTATAATTTCCAATATCTTCCTTATATGACAACTTATTTAAATCGACTTCTGTTATTTATTTTGATACAGGTCTGATGTGTAATTTTAACATCACCAGATAGTAGTTTTATTGATGAATAATGCTCGGCGTTTAGTTTGAAACTTTAAAATGTCGCGAACATTTGTTTAAATGAAGCGAAATATTCAACATATTCATATACCCCTTTCGTGCTTTTTTTTTCTGTTTTATTTTTTTTTTTTTCATCTTACTTTTTTTACTAATGAGTTACGACTTATCAATGCTCGGGACCCACTCGAAGATAAGAGTTAAGGAAATGTTCAGTTGGACGATAGAACGTTACCATAAGGGGATAGGAATCTAATGGGTTGGAGAGCAAAATATTACTTAAGAGAAATATATTATCCAAGAGGACGGCTCAACAAGTAGTTGCTTACATTAGACTTGAAGATGACCATGTTGTAGTTGGTTTGAAAGCAGCCTCGTGCTATTGTGTTCCACAGATGGCATGTTTTATGTAACTTTGTTCGTGGAAGTTCCGTTTGGTTCTTGGTACAGAGAGAGAGAGAGAGGGGTGAAGAAAAATGTTCTTGGTACAGAGAGAGAGAGAAAGGAAAGTTCAGTTCTGTGTTGTAGCCAACTGTGTTTCCATTGTCTTTAACTTCCAGCTATGTAAATTCAATTTAATGTCCCAACCTGTGGCAGGACTTAAAAACAATGAGTTTTTAATTTTATTTCATTATCGTTACTAAATCTTTCTTCCTTTTTAAACAAAAAGGGAAAGAAAATAAAAAATGAAAAGGTCCTTAATTATTTCTCTCTATTGTTTAGTTCAAAGTTTGTATTTTATCCAAATGCCCTTTTCTTTATAGTTCTACTTGCACCTGAAAATAGTGAGAGGAAAACCCATCTTCAATTATTTTTAATTTTGGAAGTGACTAAAAACTTATACTAAGTACATACTTAATGAGTCAGTGTGTTTGTTGTTTTTCTTTTTATTGTTTTCATCTTCTATATTCTTTTCATTAAAAGGAACCAAATATCCAATTGACAGGATACGATCAGAATTTCCAAACAGGAGTTCTTTAAGTTTTAGCCTACAAAATGTTTATACCATTCGGACATCATGAAAACACAGATCGATAATAATACTTACTCTTAAGGTTTGTTCAAACAGAAAGCCAGTACTTATGCTATTAAATTTCGACCATTCAACCTGCTAATTAAGGAAAGGAATTTAAACTCAAGCTGGGCAGACCAACGAAAATGCTTTGTCAATCTTTAGTATGACAGACAATGCTATTTCAAACTGAAACGTAGCACACTAACAAAAATACTTTAGCATTACAGACCAATAGAAATGATATTTCGGATTAACCGTGACAAGACAATGAAAATACTATTTCACATTTAAGCGTGACAGACCGATAAATATTCAAACTTAAGCATGATAAACAAATTACATGGTATTTCAAACTTAAGTATGGTATACTAATAAAAATGCTATTTTAAACTTAAGCATGATAGACCAACGAAAATCCTATTTCAAACTTTATTATGACAGCCGAACAAAATGATATTTCGGACGAAGCATAAGAAAACAATGATAGTGCTATTTTTAATTTAAACGTGATAGAGCAAAGAAAATGCTATTTTAAACTAAAGCGTGACGCACGGTCAAAATTGTAATTTAAACTTATGCATGACAGACCAATGAAAATGCTATTTCAACCTGAAGCATAACAAACAAACGAAAATGCTATTTAAAAAAGACTGAAGAATGGAAGTCCAACGAAAATGCTTTTTTAACTTCAGCATGACATACACACATAAATGACATTTCAGATTAAGCATGACAGAACAATGAAAATGCTATTTAAAACTTAAGCGTGAAAGACTGCCGTACGGGTCAGAGTATCCGATAAAAGTACAGAATAGTTACTTGTAAACAACAACAAACAAAACATTATATAAAACGCATTAGAATGAAATTCTCTACCGAACCAGTCTAGTTTTAACGTGTAGAAACTATTTGTAAGGTGTTTTTGTTTCATACTTTTTTAGTATAAAATCTGTCTCTTGGCAAATTAGGATGCAGTTAATGGCGGGAAGCTTTCGTTGTCCAGAAGACAGATATCTGTGAAAAAAATATGACATAAAAAGCATCTTACACACGTTAAAACTGGGCGCGTTGTTTAGAGAATTTTGTTCTTAATTCGTTTCATATAAATTATGTGCGGTTGTTTCTTTGTTGTCGTTTATAAATTCTCGAGTTTTAACTATTTTGTACTTTTACCAGGTACAGATTCTTGAACGCATATAAAATAATCCCGTTCAATGTAAACGTTTATCGATGAAAATGCTATTTCAAACTAAAAAACTGACCGACGGATCACGCCTCTTAGGGATATGCAAGGTCGTTCAGTTGTCAGTAGATTAAATTCTCTTTGACTTTACGTCCAACTCATCAATCTTCAAAGAAAAAAAGATCTCATTGTCATTGGCTCTGACTGAACGAATATTTATTTTGGCGCCATCGCAGGAAAAAGTCAAATAGAATTATCGATATTGAATCCCTGGTAAAGAAAGATATCACAAAAACAAACTGAACAAAAATGGTGAAAAAAGTTTAAATTCAATGAAAAGTGTTTCCAAAGTTTTCATTGATTTTTTTTTAAATCGGGAAATGAAAGACGTTTATTTTTTATATACAAAATGTGAGGAATTAAAAAACTGAAATGAACGTATGGAAACAAATATTGGAAGACGCAAAAAAATAATTTCAAAAACTGATGAAAGGAAAAACTATAAACGATAAAGGATGGGATTTGTCTTGTTTGTCGTTTTGAAGAAGAAGAAGAAGAAGAAGAAGAAGAAGAAGAAGAAGAAGAAGAAGAAGAAGAAGAAGAAGAAGAAGAAGAAGAAGAAGAAGAAGAAATACAAACTTCGGGTCGTAGTAAAAAAAACGTTTTAGCACTCACTGAAGAAAAAAAGCGAAATGAAAGAAAGAAATATGAATAGTAAGAAAGAAGGGGGAAAGAAATGAAAGTAAGATCAAAAGAAGAAAGGTAAAAAAAACGAGAAGGAAGAAAGAAACGAAACAAATATTAATAGAAAGGAATAAAGAAAAAAGAAAAGAAGGCAAAAAAAGAGAGAAAGAAAATAATTAATAAAGAAATAAAGAAAGAAGGAAAAAAGATAGAAAAAGAAAATACAGAAATAACAATTAGAAAGAAAAGAAAGAAAACAGAAAGAAAAAAAAGAAAGCTTATTAGAAAGTAAGAAAGAGAGGAAGGGAGTTAAAATGAATATATAAAAAGGGGAAAGAAAAATAAGAGAAGGAATGAAAAACAAGAAAGAAGAAAAGAAAGATCAACAAAAAATAAGACATTAAGCAATGAAATAATGAAGAAATAAAAGAAAAAAGAAAAAAGGAAAGAAGAAAAATTAAACAAAATAAAGAAAAAAGGAAAATGAAAAAAACATCAGTAGAAAAGGAAAAAGAAAGAAAGTAAAAGAAAGAAAGAGAGAGAGAAAAAGAAAAAGAAAAAGAAAGGGAAAAGAAAGAAAGACCAGAAGTAAGTAATTAAAGAACCATGCATGGAAAAAAGAAAGAATAAAAGAAAGACAAAAAGGAAAGAAGTAAAGAGAAAAAGGCAGATGGAAAGAAAAGAGACAGAAGAAATAAAAAAAAAGATCAATAAAAAGGAGGGAAGAAAGAAAATAAAAAAGGAAAAAGAAAGCAAAATGAAAGAATCCAGAAAATAACTAAAGAATAAAAGGAACGAAGGATAAATGAAATACATTCATTTTCGGTCAGCGTGAATCTTCATGCGACAGTTTGAAAGCATTCTGTGAGTGACGCCTTTTTGTTTTTCTTTCCATTTTCTTTCATTTGCTGGGGATGGGGCATTCTTCCAAATGCCATACGATCACCCGTTATTTACAGACAACCGAGAGCTCTTGTCAGGATTCTGGCTGTACCCTTGAGTGCAGTTGTTTGGATTTCTCTTGCACTTGGTTCACCAGGTATACTTGCCAAATACTTTTTCAAGTTCTTCTTCATGAGTCCAGTGGCTCCTATGATAACTGGAATGATGGAGATCTCTTTGAGGTTCCAGTTTCTTTTCATATCATAGTGCATATGCACATGACTGTGTGCGTGAGTTGAGAATTGAATTTAACTCTCCCTAGCCCGCCAGAGGGCGAGGGAAGCTGAGCGTGATATAGATGTTAGCTCTGATCTGAATTTTGGCTCGATCCCAGACGAAAATTCGAGAACTTCACACGGACGCCTCCGATTGGCTCAAAATATATTTATCTGTTTTTGTTAATTCAGTCGGAAGTATGCGTGGAGACATATGCGCACAAATGATTTTGAGCACTTTCATTTTGTGCCTCAAAGGGTAAACTTCCGCCGCCACAGAAAAGAGGAAGAGGAGAATAAAGAAACGAAAAAACGGAAATGGCGAAAAGAATCAAGAAAAATCATTAAGGAATAAAGGAACGAAGAAATGGCAAAAGGAAGATATTGGTAGGCAAATAACCAGGGAAGTTTTATCCGGAAGGAGGGAAGGAAGGAAGGAAGGAAAGAAGGAAGGAAGGAGGGAAAAAATAAAGAGTGGAAGAAACTAATACATCAATAAACAGAAAAACAAAGAAAGAATAGAAATAAGAAGGTAAAACGCAAGAAAAAGATATTTAGAACTGAAGAAACATTAACGCAGATACGAAAATGATCAGTGATTTCTTATTATGAATGATTTCTCTCTCTCTCTCTCTCTCTCTCTCTATATATATATATATATATATATATATATATATAGAGAGAGAGAGAGAGAGAGAGAGAGAGAGAGAGAGAGAGAGAGGGAGAGGGAGAAATTTAAAACATTATTTATTACAGTTCCAAGAATTCAAGATCAACGATGGTATGGCGTACGATCGTTTCCGAGACGCTTAGGAATTATCTTTATTTTCTTATTTTTTTTAATACATGAATTCCAATATGTGTTTCCTTCGGCGGTTTATGCAAAGGTCACAAAAAGAAGTTGAGCGAAAACATCAACATCTTATTATTATTTCACAAGACATTTCTAAATTTTACAGGAAAAAAACAAATACATGTACATAAAATTATGTTAGTTTGACCAATAGTCAAGATGAAAATAATAATCGTAACATTGGTAATATAAATAATCATAATAATAGTAGTATGTCATTTCTTACACTGATGAAAGCAGCAAGCTTGATACTCTAGCGTTTGTAGGTAAGGAATAATTTAATATTTATTTATAAATGTTTTTATGAAGCCCCGTTATGAAATTAAAGTCGAGCACTCTTGAGGATGTAAAAAATAGACTGTTACTTAGCTTTAAAGCAACAGTTCGAATGCGTTCGTTGAACACTCTCAATAAGTCTTATGTCTGTTGCCCGCTTCTAGGCACATATATATCTTAATTTCCTATAATCACGTTATAGTTCCAGGGGACTGTTAGGATAGAGCGACGGCTTACAGAGTATTGGATGACTCTGTGAACTAGGTTCGCGCCTTCCGACTGTAAGAAGTTATCACTTTCTACACTGATTAAATCAATAAGCTTGAAACGCTGTAAGTAATAAATAATTTTATATATATATATATATATATATATATATATATATATATATATATATATATATATATATATATATACACACACACTTCTCTGTGTTATTATATTATAAGGGGGCGCTGTGGAAAATACCTTTTGGAATCATCTAAAGTATAATAAAATATAAGATAAACCAAATTGTTTTAGAAACGATTGTACGCCAAATACTCGTGCTGTTTGAATTCTTGGAATTGATATAAATTATGTTCTAATCTTATTTATCTCAACTTACCTTATATATATATATATATATATATATATATATATATATATATATATATATATATATATATATATATATATATATATATATATATGAGAGAGAGAGAGAGGGGGGATAGATAGATAGATAGATAGATAGATAGATAGATAGATAGATAGATCTTAGGTAAACTTAATTACGACATGATCTTTTATTTACGCTCTAAGAATTCAGCATAAACAACAGTTTGTGTGCGATCGTTTCCGAGACGATATGGATTTTATTAATATCGATCCTCTTTATTAGCACAGGATATAGACACCAAGTTAGAAGCCAATGTGGAAGCGATCAGCGCAATTAAAATGTCGAAAATAAATATCCTTACGTCTGGTATTTCTTGATCTGATAGAAATGAATCAACGACTATTAGCCAGTTTGTAATACGATTGATGATCTCTGAATATAGGTATTGCTTTATAAGGCAACCGTAATTCATTGGTTGCTGATTTGGCTTTGCAGTATGCCAACCATCGTTAGCTTATTTTATGCCAAAACCGTACATATTTTATTATGGGAATCGCTTCAGACAAGGCATGAAGCCACTTGACGTAAGGAGCTAACAAGAACGAAATATGATTATCGCAAAGACAAAATATGTCTATTGGCCTTGGTTTTGAAAAGACCAAGGTTATAGGTAGAAGGAAATAGTCATCAGGAAGAGAGTTCCACAAGCTTGCAGTTCTTGAAAATAAGCTACTGGAATAGGAAGCTGTATTACAATGAGGTTTCAAAACAAAGAATTAATGGAGACCACTAGACCAACGAGTTAAACGAGCTGGAACAAAAGAAGCGGGGAATAGATCGAAAATTTTGAAGAACATGTGCCATAATAGTATTTATGGAAAAGACTGAGACTAACAACATCACGTCTTTGAGAGAGATGGTGCAGAGAAGAAGAAAGGGCAAGACCAATCAAATTACAGAAAAGTTTCTGCACCTTATCAAGAACCTTCAAATGGAACAGAGATTCACCAGCCCAAATATGGCAATAGTACTCTATACATGGTTTGATTGTAGATTTGTAGAGATACAGAATAGCCTCAGGTGCGAGAAAGTGTTTGGGGCGATAGAGAGAACCAACTGTACAAGAAGCCGAAAGAGCAATGGATCTAATGTATGAACTCCAAGAAAGATTTGATGCGAGCGAAAAACCAAGAAGTTTTAGAGTCGATTTCTCCTCAAGAGCAGAGCCATCCATGAGAATCTAGGGAAGAAAACGGGGCACGCCTACGTTTGAAAGATACGAACTGAGTCTTAACTGGATTAAATGAAACAAGCAATTTTTTACCTCAATCCACAACTGAACCCAGGTCAACTTCTAAATCAGCTGCATATTTCGACTCATCCGAGGGAGATGGGCGAGAAGCAACAACAGAATAGAGAGTTGTATCATCAGCATAGATGTTCATTTTCTGAACAATATTCTCTAGAAGATCATTTATATAGAGAAGAAACCGTGTTGAGCCTAGAATAGAGCCCTGGGGAACACCAGCATTGATAAGAAATGAGAATGAAGAGACCCCGTCCAAAGTTATTCGCAAGCTTCTATCAGAAAGAAAAGATCTAACAATGTCAAGAACCTCACCACCAATACCATAAACCTGAAGTTTGTGTAGGAGACCAGAATGCTACACTCTGTCTAACGCTTTCGAAATATCAAGCGCAATGGCTTATGCTTTGTATACGATTTATTTGCAGATTAAGTTGTTTTGTATGCGTATATTCCGTAAACACATAGTTTGTAAACGATAGTTTCTATTTAACTCATAGCTGAGACCCTGACAGGTACTACCACTTCGAGTCAGAATGATCATAGGTGTAGTGGTAAGTAAAGGGTGACTACACTCTCCATCAAAACTCCGAAATTGATTGGATTGAAAAATAAGGAAAGCAGAAGATAAACAAAAGTACAAAGAACTGGGAAAGGTGGATTTCGGGATGGTGAGTTCGGCTAAAAGTGTACACTTTGCTCAAGGGTATCCGATGCAGTTTAGTGTAGTGCTCGTAGCAAATTCTATTGAATCCATAGATTGGACCCTAATAGGTACTACCACTCCGGTCAGAATGGAACTGGGACTAATGGTAAATAAAGACTAGCACCACACTCGCCAAATCCCAAATTGGGGCTCCATCACCGGATGTGTAGTGGAAACCAAGAGTAAATAGAACGGAAAGTAAAAGGAGTCAAAAATAGTTCAATGAGTCTAAACGAAGAAAGTAGTGTGTGTGGAAGTTGTGAGTGAGTTCGTGAGGCTGTGTCTAAGCTGTCACTTATTTAGTGAGTATTTAGTATTTTAATCTATGACTGTGACTGGTGTTGTTTTCCGAGATGCCAGTAGCCATAGTTCGTTTGCTCGCGAGAAGTTTGTGTAATAGTGTTACGACTGACATTTGATCGTGTGGAAAGTTAAATCTCTTACTGGCGACAGGGTTTTAGTTCTCACTTAATAGTCAATGCGAAAGGGTGTTCGGCTCCCATAGCAAAATCATTCCGATATAGACAAACAATAAAGATTGAGCATTTTGATAAAGTTAACTAATGAGTATTAAGTATTTCAGTCAAATAAACATCGAATATTACCCGTGAGATCATCAAAGTTAAGTAACGTTAAACTTTATCAGTACTAAATATTTGAGAATAACAAGTGTTATTTGTAGGAATACAACGACACCCTCCTTGCAAAAACTAACGTCGCCAACGCGATTGCGGACTAACAACCGCAAAATAGAGGTTATCCTCTATATAATGTTTATATTTTCTTAATGTGAAAAAGATAACGTTGTAGTGCACAACGTACATGACAAGATGCTGACTGAATCTAAATCACGTGATAATTTCAACCAATGAAACGATTCTTGTAATAACGACTTATACGCTATATTTATACGCTGAATTGGTAACATTAAACTTAACTATAGCGTTCAAAAAAAAACATTTTTTCGTTCCAAATAAAACATATTGCAACTGAAGCGTACGGAGAATACTGTGATAGGGGTCAGATTTATAAGGAGGTAACCTGGGTGGGAAGTTGGGCAGCAAGATGTTTGTTAACATTACGTTTAAATTTTTGCATGTTGGTACGGTCAAGAAAACGGATATCAGGAAAGAATTCAAAAGGTAAGCAGTCCGCTGAAAGAAGCTCTCAAAGTAGAAAATTCCCCCATATTAAGGGATCTCTACAGTGAAGGGGTGGGATTTTGCTGCTAGTCGAATGGGTCGGGCGTGTTTTCGCTGTTGAGAGCATCAGTACAGTAAGTTTGTTGGGGCGAATTCAGTGGAATTACTTGTAAAACAAGCACAGAGATGCAATATTATAACAATGCGATAGGGACTAAAGCTTGGAAAATTGTACAGGACCTATTAGGTTCGAAAATCTGTCTGCACCATGCCCAAGAGAGACCACTGGTAGATTTATAGAGGTATAGGATACTTGAAAATATGAGAAGTTTTCTAGCCTGGTAGAGGGAGACTATCTTCTTTGAATCAGACTTTGCGGTATCTTTTATGTACTTATTCCAATTCATGTTGTCTAAGAATCAGAACCCCAATCTCCATAGAAAAGATAACAAATAACACAATTAAAACAAAATAAACAAAAATACAAATAAAACTGAACAAATTACGCAATCAGAGATTTCTTATAATCGTAGTTGTTGAACAAGCAATACTCATTGTTGTTGTTGTTTCCGTTTTCATTGCAGGCTTACCACGTATATAAAAACAAAGGTAAAGATCCACAAGCCCATTCGACCATGTTGGCTCGAACGGGCAAATTTGTTGGCGGTTCCAAATCTCCGACTGCAGTGCTGAGCACTTTCTCATCTGGTAATCCATTGAGCATCGGAGACAAAACGGACGAAGGCGAGAATGAAAGCTTCCTTGAGAAAGATATTCAGGTAAGTTAAGACAGACGGCCATCTTGTTTTTGTTCTTCGTATCAAGAAACAGTGAGTTTGCGAAGTCAGTTAAATATTTTAAAAAAAACTATTTGTAAATAAAAGGACGGAATCAAAAATTATCCTCTTTCTGTTCACTATATATACAGAGGCGTCCGCATTTAATCCTCATGGGGAATCATCGGGCTAAGTGCATGGAATTCGTGTTACTGAATCAGTAACACGAATTCCATGCACTTAGCTTAATTGCGATGAATATGTTTTCATATCTTACTACATAGCGCTACTAATGTATCGTGAACTGTTGAAGTAAATACTGAAAATCTATACGTAATATCTCTTTATAATATTATACGTGTATACATGAAAAACCAATTTTGTAAATATACACATTTATAATATTATACGTGTATACATGAAATAATACATATATATATATATATATATATATATATATATATATATATATATATATATAATAATAATAATAATAATAATAATAATAATCCAGGTAAAATATCCACAGGGGAATAATCCAAAGAATTTCCACCGGGTTTATAAAAAGTGCTCAATATCAAATAGAGCTTTAATATATGATTGAAACAGACATGTACAAAATCTTTC
Source organism: Sepiola atlantica (assembly GCA_963556195.1). Lineage (NCBI taxonomy): Eukaryota > Metazoa > Mollusca > Cephalopoda > Sepiida > Sepiolidae > Sepiola > Sepiola atlantica. Next base: position 34,412,345 of record OY744519.1, on the reverse strand, counting down.
CAAATATGATTTAAGGTAAAGATCGGATTCTGACTCTGCCTGATGAGTTTATATAATAGCTGTTGATCGATAACATCGACATGCCAGTGTCGCAGATTTTTGTACATGTCTGTGTAAATAAAAATAATCATATATATATATATATATATATATATATATATATATATATATATATATATATATATAAAACATGATATAATCTTAGTTCAAAAAATAGTTATATACAAACAACTGTTTCTGACAATTTTGTAAATATACACGGTATTTATGGTAGACAAAATTAACCAAACTTTCATAAAAGTCTACATTAGTGCATAACACACGACATTCAGGCTGAAAAAAAAGATGCGTCCAATATTCATTTCATTATTAACTATTTTATTTTATATTACTTTTTCCTAATACATTATATCCATCATATTTGTTTGTTTTCTTTCCGTTAAAATCTTATTATTTGATTAACAAAAAAAAAACAGCAGAGTGGTCGATTATGAAAAAAATTAAAAACTAAGAGCATAATATTTATTTATATATGTATTACAGAACGTCAGAATAACATCGGTACTGTCGGTTTCAAATCCGACAAAAGGGAACAGACGCAATTTTCCAAAAACAGCAGACAACAACGGAGGCTGAGGAGAGCCCATAAAAGACGATCACGTGTTGGTCCCCTTTGTTGGATTTGAAACTGACGGTACCAATGTTGTTTTAATCTTCTGTAATACATATATGTGTGTGTTTTCCTCTCCAACTGCGTGTTAAATGTGGTGATTATTCCCTTTTATTTATAATAGACTATTCCTTACTTTTTCTTCTGTCCTTTCTTTATTACCTTCGACTGAGAATGAATAGGTAGAGAAAAAAAGCGTGTGTGATAGATACAGTATGAAATAAGAGCTGATTATCAAACAAGAAGCAATGAGAGGGGGAGAGTGATAGACAGATAGAATACTCGGGGCGATAATTGCAACTTAATTGGATTCGTTTTTCAAACATAACTCAATCCTAAAATTAACAAATATTTTAGCATGTATTCTGGGTGATGAAAATATATAGGAAAAAACGTAAGGCAAACAAACGTTGATTAACTCAGTTTTAGTACAGTGATATATTTACATGAGATTATGTGGTTTGTTTCTTTTATAGAAGCAACCGGAATCAGAGAATGTTGTGTAAAAGTATCGACTTTTGATTGGAGAAGATGTCAATCAATAGTCTATTTTTCAGCCAATCAAAAACGCCAAAATATTCATCTCCGCATGTTAACAATTTCACGCGCAATATAAAAACCCAAACACGGCAGTGTTCTCTTTCGTTTTTACTTTTCATTTTTTTTTTAGAGCTAACGCGTGCAGCATGTCTCTAAATCCAGGATCGGCCATTGGGCCGAATGCGCACGACAAACGCAAGAATAAACTACCACAAACCACTGAGCGCACAGCGACAACATATACACACTGTTCACTGAACTTACTCACACACAAGTTCACGTATATACTTTCACATTGACTAAACAAAAGCAAGGACACGTACACACACTGCCTACTAGTCTACTGAGCAAACACACTGTAACACACGAACTCATCGGCGACAGCAGAATAAACATGTCTCGTCAAGTTCTTACACAAACAACTTCTCTTAACTTTGGAACGTTCTTAGATGCTCCTTTGCTACTTCCTCTTCGTTTCTAGTCCTACTAACACTAGTGGCTGTTTCTCTACCCGACACCTTTAAGTGTGTTTCATTTTGTTTTCTTATTTCGTTGCAGGAAGAGTTCCGGCGTCTTTACACACAACTAGAAATGCTGAAACAGAGAAATATGAAGCTGGGGAACCCGCACTTGCAGCACAAACTGTCGGCAATGACGGAAGCGGCCAAGAAAGATGACTTGCCCGATTCAACTCCGTCATCACCGAACGTCAACGGAAAACGCGTGGTGATCAACCTGGATGATTATCATGAAGCAACCAGCTTATAAGATTTTTAACTAAACCAAAGGCAGATTTACCGTGAGTAGCGGGTCTTTTACTGACACCTAAACTTGTAGTTGCCTGTGTGGTGTGTTTTATAGGGCGAAACGTGGATTCACACGAACTTGATACGACACTAAAAATAGTGTAGGCCTCGAGGCATATAACTATATGTATAGCTCTAATAAGGGGTTGTGTCTTACAATGCGAATCGTGGATTTAAATGAACACAGTAATACTTTGTAATATATTGTAATAAAAATCCCTCGAAATGATTGTAAAAGAGAGAGGTTCCCTATTTACTTGCCTCCCCACGAGGACAGAGTTATACACAAGGTCGGTGTTTAATGTGGGAAAAATCTAACTTCCGAAAAAGGAGAACTCTCGATTATAACAAAAATTTTGATTGACTCAGTCTAGAAGGATTTCTTCTTCACTGACTGAGGACAGAAAAGGTGAAGTATAGATATACTGCACTTTGCTCCTAGTCAAAGGGCGTGGATTTCAAAAAGCATATTAATACGTTGTAATACATTAGGATAAGGTAGACTTGAAGAGATATGGAGTATTTGTCAGGTCTTTTATAGAAGATCGCTGTCAGTCATACGCAGTGCGCGCACACACCATTGACTTACTTTTGTGAGTTCTGTCTAAACATGCGTCGGGTTATGGTTAGAGTTAGGTTAGGCTGCTCCGTGGGAAGTAGATAAATAGGGGTAGGCTTGGGGGTTACGGTGTACAAAATGAATAATAAACGCCACTTTGGAACGCATCGCGGAATGGTGGATAAATATCTGTGTTAGGCAGAAATATAAGGGGAACAATTATTTTATGCAAATAATCAATTACATAAATGGATTTTATCATCTTGAGTAAGTAAATAATAAAACGTTTTTCCACTAGAATCCGCATTTTGTCTATTTTTCTTGGGGTGACAGGGGGCGAGTTTCTTCTAAAAAGGAGCCTTTTTTTAAATAGTAGCATGTACGTTTCTCTTATATCTTATAATCACGAATTCTCACTAACTTGGTAAAACATTAAAATATCCTTGGTTTATAGAGATGTCGCGTATTTTTATCTCAAGATGCGTATGGTTCGTGATTTACGATAAGAATCTTAGATTATCAACAACACGGTACAACATAAAAATAATGTAGGCCGACAGATATATGACGTGTCTTGTGGCCATGATTAAATACACATAGTTCGTGTCTTATATAACAAAATTAATTCTCTAGAACAGGGCGGGCAACCTCCAGCCCGCGAAAGCTTAGCGTCCGGCCCGCCACCCTGCTAGGCTTTATTATTGCAATCCGGCCCGCGGACCTCACAGTAAAACTCGTATCATTTTGTGACATAGACGTAAAAGTAGGTTTCGATTAAGATTTACAGTGGGATGAAAATGTATAAATATCAGCGAGCGATGATGCATGTATATTTCATTTTTCTTTAACTACTAATTTCAAATCCTTGGCCTGAGATGAAAATAGAAAAAGAGAAAGAGAGAGGCAAAGAGGAAGCGAGAGACGAGGAAAGGGCATGAAACATAGAACTTATGTGAGGTGTGTCAAAACGAATGCTGGATCAACTTGCTACTTCCCCCGTCATTATTTTATATTATTCCAAAATGGCTCTTTGTCGACGCCTTTTATAACATCACATACAGAAGTCTCACGAGAAAACATATCAGATTTGTAGAGTGTTCAATGCAATTTGTGTACAATTTATTCATGTAAACAAAATATAGCAATTCTGAGATTTCGTTTTTCACTCCGGCCCGCGATCTCCTTCCAAAAGGCTCATCATCACTCTGAAAAGCCTGCCCGCCCCTGCTCTAGAACAACGTCCAGTTTTGCTCATGTATAAGTCACAATTGATATTGGGATTCATTTGGCTGTAATTAAGACTAACTATTTAGATTCATAAGTTTAGGGTTTCGTAACCCCAAATAGATTACGGACCCACGTGTTTGTTTGTTTTTACAATTGTCACCACTTATCAAGGCCAAGAGCGACTCGATGGTAAGGATTAATGAGACGGAAATGATTGCCAGCCGAACGATGAGGAACACTATGGGAGTACTAACATTGATCAATGGTATGAACTGACTATTACTTATGGGAAAATAATGTTTTGATATTAGATTTGCGGACGACCAAGTTGTAATCTGCAGGGAAGAAGTCCCGTGGTAATGTGTTTCTACAGACGGGAAGCTTTTGGCAAGAAGCTGCGTTTGTGGAAGTTCCGCAAACAAAGCGAGATCTTGCTGCAATGTGAATGTCTTACAAGGAGGATCCACAAATTGGAGCTCAGTCGAGCATCTTCCATGGAAATAATGATAGAGTAGAGAAAGATTAGGGACGTCACTTCTGTGATAAATAGAGTAGAGTAAGGAACAGAAGAGGTCATGCCCCATTAGATTTCAGAGTCAATTTCACGTCCAACCATTCTTATGAAACTCTTCCATAGCAAAGGCATGCTGCTCCCCACTCCATGCCATGGTGAAGTATTACATGAAACAGAAAATAAATGGCATTTAATATACTTCGTCGGGCTATGGATTTTTTTCTTTTATCTTCATGTTTTGTGTATTATTAACATTTAAAATGAAGGCTACGTTTCTGCTCCACAAAGTATATAATATACTTTGTAGCAGACACATATCTTAATTATGTACTACTTTCCTTTGATGTAAATAGACAGGTGTACCATTGGAATTAGTGTCCCACTTTCCAGCCAGCCAATCAGAAATTCTGGCGTAGGAATACAAATCGCCGGATTTCTTTTTAGAGCACCCACACAATTTTGTTCCCTGACTAGAGTTGAGCCAGTACACAGTTTCGAGCAGAGGTATTTCGTTGGTTTCCTTAAATCGCCAACGATACGGTAAATCGCACTTTACAAAGACTGATTGTGTAGCCGTTTAATTCTGTTTAGTGCTGACCAATAAAAGATATTTTTATATGAAATTATGGTGTCGTCTGTTGATTAGTGGGTGAGTCAGATAAACTTTCTATTGCAGCCTACAAGTACTTTAATCAAGGGAGGCGCGAGAGCGCTCTATCCCTTAATAGACTACACAAATGGCCTATGCTAGAAATCTCATTTGTTTGATCAATCATAACTCAAAAACCAATAAACCAAATTAGTTAAAACTTTGCACAAAATTTTTATTTGATAGGTTCTATAAGTGTGTAGAATTTCAGCATCATTAGTCAAGGCAACCCAGAGATCCAGAAAGGTCAGAAGTGATTTTGTGTTATCCGTGTGTACGTACGTACGTGTGTGCCACCCTGTATCTCATAAACTATTTGATGGATTCAGCTGATTTTTGGCAGAGATAGAGGTTCTAGAGTCTAGTTGATGGCATTTTAATTTCAGTTTACCATATACCTTAGTTTTCCAGAAAATTCCAAAAAACCTTTAAAATGACCATTGTATTGAGGCATAGCCTTTACAAAAGTAGTGACATTCCATGATAAATGCCAGTATACTGAAATCATATGCCCTTAATAGGGTTAAGATGAAAATTCATATACACTAAATGTACAAAAGCAAGGAAATTCCCAAATGTTTACACTTTTATTGTCATTAAGGGTATGCGAGCACAACAGGGCTCTGTATTTTACTGATAGGAATTTTTCTTCAGCGCACCTCACACACTTCATCCACTCATGCATAGAGATTTATACTGTAGTGATGTGATAATGAAATGGTTTGGTTGATATGTAGGCATACCCTTAATTAATGACAATAAAAGTGTAAACATTTGGGAATTTCCTTGCTTTTGTACATTTAGTGTATATGAATTTTCATCTTAACCCTATTAAGGGCATATGATTTCAGTATACTGGCATTATTCATGGAATTATAATGGAGAACGATCAACACCTTCAGCTATCGAGGACGTGTCCTTAACAATCAGTCCGACAGTGACCTTTCTTCTGTCGGCATGGAGTAGGGTTCTTCTTCTGTCGGCATGGGGTAGGGTTCTTCTTCTGTTGGCATGGGTTAGCGTTCTTCTTCTGTCGGCATGGGGTAGGGTTCTTCTTCTGTCGGCATGGGTAGGGTTCTTCTTCTGTCGGCATGGGGTAGGGTTCTTCTTCTGTCGGCATGGGGTAGGGTTCTTCTTCTGTCGGCATGGGTAGGTTTCTTCTTCTGTCGGCATGGGGTAGGGTTCTTCTTCTGTCGTCATGGGGTAGGGTTCTGCTTCTGTCGTCATGGGGTAGGGTTCTGCTTCTGTCGGCATGGGGTAGGGTTCTTCTTCTGTCGGCATGGGGTAGGGTTCTTCTTCTGTCGGCATGGGGTAGGGTTCTTCTTCTGTCGGCATGGGGTAGGGTTCTGCTTAATCCTTGAGCGTCTACCTCACAGACTTTTCCTTCTCTCTTTAAGAAGGGGTTAGTTTATTGCTAATCGTATGAGGCGCCCCTCTCGGGGAATACCGATGGAACTGCTCGGGTATTTTTGTAGACTAGACTTCACTTCACCTGGTGGGCTGGCTTTTCCAATGCCTACCTGGCCTTGTGTCTAACTTCCTGACGAGAAGGTAAATCAAAACACCCAAATTACTATACACATATTTACCACCCGAGGCTTTTATCAAAGTTAATGATTATTTAGCCACCTTGCTTTTTTTTTCAAACTCTCTAATGTAATTTTCTTTCCATTTTCCTCTTTTCCTTTTTGTAGAATCCCAATCTGAGATGTTTTTGAAAGAAGAGGCCATACCGTACAGGAAGAGACCAGAGATTGAAACAGGAAATTTAAATAATGATTTTAATAAAGAATAACAGAACACGAAAGAAAGACAGAAAGAATTTTTTTTAACTAAAAAATAAAATGCAGAAACAAAACGTACGGAATGACAAAATAAATGAGAAGCGAGTCCTGACCAAGTAAAAAAAAAACAATTGATAAAGCCCCACTCTCTACACCTCTATCTGCTGATTGTGTTCTCCTGGAACAGTTTTTTCAGAAGAAATCAAAGGTGAAAGAAATTTGAACTACCGTAATCTCACTCTCATTTGTACCGGTTTTACATAATGGAATATAGAGAGCGTTGACAGTGAGACGCAATGGTACAGATTATTTTACAAAAGGAAAGATTTAAAAATTCCGACTTCTCTTCATGAAAAGAAAAAACAATAATAATTACAATAACATGAATTTAAAAAGATATTTTTTAAATTAAACTTTTAAAAAATTAAAAAAGAATTAACAACATCTGCACAATTTCTAGACGAAAACCATTAATATGCATTCCCAAATTCAAGCTTCCATTTTTTTTTTTTTTTCAATTAATTAAATCTTGTCTTTATACGATTGAAACATGGTTGGATAAAAATAAAATTGCATATTCGTGTTTTTTTTTTTTTTAATTTATTTCGAATTTTTTGCCAATCTTTAACTTAATGCCAGAGCACAATATTAAACAGGGTTAAAAATTATCATCTTCATCTTAAATGTTTACTTTGTGTATATAAGCGAAAGAAATGATATGAAGAAAGAACACGCGAAAAAGGAGAGAATATATGATATACAGTCGTTAAATTGTACAATCAAACGTTAAAAAAACGTGACTTCTTTTTTGTTGAAAATATTATCCGTTTTTTCTTGACAAATATTGAAAAATTGTTGGATTTAGGTGATCACGATCACTTTTTTGACAGAAGCGTCCATAAAATCTGTATCACAATGTGCCCTGTAATAAATTGACCATAAGAAATGTGACACTGTGTTTGTATTACTTTTCAATATTTTCTTTGAATGCAATCCAATGGATTCCGTTTAATCGGGATAGAAACATAACTGCAGAGTCAGTTAGGTTTACATTTTAAAGACCATTGTTAATTTAATCCATGTTATTCGTATAATGAAAATTTATTGTTTCGGAGTTTTTCACATTGATTGTGTGTATTACAGCCAAACCTCGATTCATAAACGTCTCGGAACTGGAAAATTCAGATTGCGCAAGTCGGAAATGCTTCGGTTTTCTAACAAGATTTCGATTCTCGAACCACGCCGACGGCAACCGAAGCATACTACCTTATGAAACGTTAACAATTCTGTGCGGGATTATCGCACCTGTTTCTTTTTTAATCCACATCTGTTTTTTTTTTAATCAATCTGCGTTTTTATTTTAATCTAGGTTTTTTCTAAGGGACTATATTTTTAAATACCTGATAAAATCTTTCAAACATATTACAAAATGTGTAGTAAAATGGTCAAAATATACACTAAAAATAGTCTTTATTCGTAAAAAGTTCATCGATAATATTTTTTTACGAAATAGAACGATTTTTAGCGTATATTTTTACCATTTTACTATGTTGTCATTAACTTTTATATTAAACATTATTTGTTAGTATTGAAAACAATAATATAAATGATGTTTAATAATTTTGTATATTAACCCGTTAAATACCTAAAAATAGTCTATATTAACGAATTAATCTCTTTTACATTATTTTTAATGTGAAAATATGATTCGGTTTTCGAACAATTCTGTTTTAGAACAATTCGGTTTTCGAACAATTCGGTTTTAAAACAATTCGGTTTTCGAATAATTCGGTTTTAGAACAATTCGGTTTTCGAACAATTTGGCTTCAGAACGAATTATGTTCGAAAACCGAGGTTCAAATGTAGTTGGATGATTAGGACTACTGTTCTCATCGTGGATGTTATTATCACAACGTTTTGGCCGATGCAACCTGCGACCTTCTTCAGTTGCATTTTGTCAAGCTCGGGAATCTTTATGTCGAACTTGGGAACCAAATGGACACATGGCGCAACGGATAAAGGTGTTAAGGGAATCAGCTCTAAGTGACTTTCTAGAGATTGAAGGTTCAATCCTTACTACGGACGATACTACGAATAAAATAAAAATTACTTAAGACTTTTAGCCAGTGATTGTTGAAAGAATGAGAACAATCTACCTTCATTGATTAAATAAAGAGTTCAGTTCGAAATTCCGTATAGACTCTCGAGTTCCGCATAAAGATTCCAAAGTTCGGACATCCTTATGTTGAACTGGGAAATCTGTACGGAATTTCAGACTTTATTTCATCCACGGGGAGAGCTTGCTCTCGTTCCGTCAGTAACGGTTAAGTAATAATCAGTTCTAAGTCACTACTTTAAATACTTGAAACCGAAAATTTGATTAATAAACCTGTGACGTAACGGATATAAGTGCTAAGTGATAATCAGTTCCAAGTGACAGTCTTCTGGAGACTGATGGTTCAATCCTCAGTACGGACGATACTAAGAATACAATTAAGAATTCCTTAAGACTTCTATCTGGTCATAGCTGATGGAACGAGAGCAAGCTACCACTATAGATTAAATAAAGGGTTCTGTTCTAAATTCCGTACAAATTCTCGAGTTCGACATAAGGATCCCCGAGTTCGATGAGATTCACCTAAAGAAGGTCGGAGGTTACATCGGCCGAAACATTTTGAGAATAGCATCAAAGATAAAAACAGTAGTTCGAATAATCCAAATAATACAAATTAAAAAGTAATTCCAATCTATTTCATCAATCATATACTATATCCGACCAGATATATCTTTCACTATGACATAGTTCATAGTAGACACCGTCAGTTTTCAATTCATACTTAGCTATGTTCGTTAGCCCTTCACATTTCCGCGTTTGTTACGAATAAGAACAACCGAACTTCCTGTAGAAAGAGAGAAAGAGAGATCTTAACAAGATAAAATTATTATTATTATTATTATTATTATTATTATTATTATTATTATTATTATTATTATTATTATTATTATTACGCGTCTCTTTTTTCCTATTGAAAAATAGTAAAACAAATGACGGCATTATCCGTGCCGTTTGTGTCTGTTGTTATTTAACGTAAACGCTATGCTTTAGCGTAAATAATAATTATTAAAATATGAAGATTTCATATAGTAATACTAATAATAAAATGATATTTTGATAAAGTTATTATGTTTATTACTATTATTATTGTTAGTCTCTTAAAAAAAAATAACGTACATTTAAAACATATGGGAATTAACTCTGAATTAGTATACACATATTTACCTGCCTTAGATTTTATCAAAACATATGATTATTTAACCATATTGTTATTGTTTTTTGTTTGTTTTTATTACTTTTACGTCAAACGAACTTTAGAAAGACATAGGGAGGGAAAATGTGAGAGAGATTACTTTCAATACAAATAGACACGGGAACACAGACAATGACTAAGATTTTCTTTTACTATTTGTTAATTTTAAAAACAACTGTCTACACTCGGGCGACGCTGGTTCGAATTTGAAACACTCATTTATTAGTAGAGAATGATAGTTTGCTTGAAGCATTGCTGGGTATAGTAGTAGTAGTATGTTTTTTAAAGGCTGTGGGCAATGCAAATTCCGGGTAAGATGCAAGTTGTAAGGAACAAAAATAATAAATCGAATGCGAAATATGACTTACTATTTATTTTTCCTAAAATCTTACATAACAGCAAGAGTGTTATTAGCTGTTTGTGTGATGTTCGGATGATTAAAAAATCATTATTTAATATTTCGGGAAAAGAAACTTCCCTTTGTCAAAAACATCACACAAACAGCTAATAACACTCTTGCTGTTATATAAGATTTTAGGAAAAATAAATAGTAAATCATATTTCGTATTCGATTATTGTTTTTGTTCCTTACAACTTGCATCTTACCCGGAATTTGCATTGCCCACAGCCTTTAAAAAACATACTGCTACTAATTTATTAATTTATTTATCTAACAATCACCTGGCGGTTGTGTGCGCCATAAGCTTTCACGATCATCCATTTTTACAAAAGCGTCGATAATTCTGTATTATAATGTGCCCTGTAATAAATGGACCATAAATAATGTGACATCGTGCTGTTGTTGTGTGATATTATCGTGGTCCAGTGAGTGTATATTGGCGTGTCTACGTCGTGTAGAAATCTCTAGAAGGAATCTTATCGCCCTGGGAGGCTGTCGATGTCTACGTGTCACATACTACTTAATGAAGGGGTTATACACAGTCGTACAAATGGATTGCGTCATTAATACTCTCAAGATAAATAATTATCTGGGTTTATAGGAAACATCGTCGCTGAAAATTGAGCACTTTGTAAAAAGAAGTGACCAAATATCTCATAGAATAAATATAGCTTTTATTTCTGAAGCATTTCTGAAAAACATTTTTAAAATATACGAGCTGGTTTTGTACGCCACCGACCCGGGTGAGGTAATCTCACCAACTGCTTACTTTCTTCTCTCTCGTGGCAAAATAAAACGAGAGTGAGAGGGAGAAAGAGAATAAAACGTTCAACAAAAAAGAAGGGAAAACAACAATACATAACACAAAATGAAAAGAAAAAAAGAAAGACAGAAAGAAAGAACGAAAGTCACTGGTTGTACTCTATCAACAAGTCAGCTTACAGGTTTCGACCTCTGACCTTTATCGAAGCCAACGTCAGTCGCAGTTATTTTGACACTTAACAACCTCCGATATTATAAGCAGCTGTCAATAAATAGTTGTTTGACGTCGCACTGTTGTTAATGCGGATAACATAAATTTCTCTAGATATTTGCCTCCTACCGAGGGCAAAGTTAAGCACATTGTCGGCTTTTAATGGTGGTAAATCAATCTCTAAACTAAAGGGGCGCCTATCCTTGTGTTACACTTGAATACAATCCAATGGATTCCATTTAATCGGGACAAAAACAAAATGCCCTTAGAAAAACAACATTTATGTTATTTTTTTAGATGTCTATAAGACATCTCTTTTAAAAATAGGAGATTTAACTCTGAATGAGTATACACATATTTATTTCTTTTAGCGGTTTATAAAGATTATGATTATTTAGCCATCTTGATTTTTTTTACGGGGTGGTGGTGAGAAAGAAAACTTACTTTGATTAACAACAGAAACCGGGAAACAGATAATAACTGAGATTTTTTTACTATTTTCAATTTTAGCAATAAATTTCTACACCCGGGCGAAACCGGTTCGGGGCAGCTAGTTTGAAACATTAATTCATTAATTTAACAATCACCAGCAGGTTGTTTGCATCATAAGTTCCTGGGGGTTTCACGAATACTTTTGAGACAGAAGCTCCATTAATTAACTCTGTATAACGATGTGCCCTGTAATGTGACACCGTATTCGAGTTACTTCTCAACATATTCTTGAATGCAATCGAATTGATTCTGTTTATCGAGACAGAAAAATAAATACACCGTTTGATATATATATATATATATATATATATATATATATATATATATATATATATATATATATATATATATATATATAATTTGCGTTTACATTTAAAATATATTTGCATAGAATAGATAGGTATTTCTGTTTTACAGCAAATCAAACTCATGTTCTGATGCACTAACAACCCGTAATGAATTCGTTATGGACAATAAAAATACATGATGGAAGTATAAATGAAGTAGTTTTTTTTATTAATCCGTGTTATTCACATACTGAAAAGGGAATTCCAATCCATTTCATCGATTACATATTATATCCGATCAGATATATCATTTGGTAAGAGAAACTCCACAATAGAGACCAAGATTTTTCAATTGATAATTATCTATGTTTATGAGTCAATCATATCGCTGCGTTTATTACGAATAAAAACAACCGAATTTTATACAGAAAGAGAGAGCTCTAAGCCGGATAAACTTAGTAGTAGTAGTAGTAGTAGTAGTAGTAGTAGTAGTAGTAGTAGTAGTAGTAGTAGTAGTAGTAGTAGTAGTAGTAGTAGTAGTAGTAGTAGTAGTAGTTCTGCGTATGCGTTTCTTTTTTTGTTGAATAAACTGTGAATTTGTATACACATATTTACCCACCTAGGATTTTTATCAAAACATGATTATTTAGCCATTTTTCTTTGTTGCTTTTTTAACTACTACTTTAAAGAATGTCATATATATATATATATATATATATATATATATATATATATATATATATATATATATATATATATATATATATATCAAGTTTAAATATATTTATTAATATTTTATTAAATGAACATAAAACCAATATCTTCAAAGGTGCTCAATAACAAGTAGAGCATTTATAAAATTGCATAAACATTATTACAGTCTACGCCAATAAACCAGCATTTCAATGTTATCTCTTCACGGACTGAATAAAATAAAAAGTGAAAAAAATTCGCATTTAAATCGTCATATAAAAAATAACGGATGTTAAGAAAATGAGAAAATGAAAGGACAAAATCAAATCCTATGCAATGTTTTATCTGCCAAATATAAGTCACTGTCCGTTAACCCTTCAAACTTGCATTAATTAACCACTCACTCCTTCCTTTATCTCAACGAACGTCCCTCCCCTTCTTTATATAATTATCATTTTGAAATACGCTAGACAGAACAGGAAAAAGAAAGTTAAGAAAAATAAATAATTAAACAAACAAATAAATAAAATTTAAATATATATATATATATATATATATATATATATATATATATATATATATATATATATATATATATATATATGAAGAAAATCTAAAAAGACTCAAAACTAATTGATATTTAGAACTATAAAATACATTTTATCTAAATATTTAAATAAAATTAAACCTATAATGTTTAAGGTCATCTTTAAATAATTTTGATTAAAAGATTTAAATGTATAAAAAATAATATTAATAAATATCTTAAAATCGTAGCCATTTTGATTAATCTATTGCTAGCAATCAATAACTATATAAGTTAGCACTATAATTTGAATAAGTGTAGGTCCCACAAATAAACCACTGTAGCATTTATTATTTTTATTATTATTAGTAGTAGTAGTAGTAGTAGTAGTAGTAGCAGTAGTAGTAGTAGTAGTAGTAGTAGTAGCATTACTATCATACTTATTATTACTACCGCTATTATTATTATTACTATTATTACTACCGTTACTATTACTATTATTATTATTAATATCACTGCTATTAGTATTACTATTACTATATTATTATTATTATTATTATTATTATTATTATTATTATTATTATTATTATTATTATTAGTGCGCAAATGTTCATAATAGATCCGGCAGTTGTTAAAATCAAAGTGGGCCGTGACTGCATCAGCCCAACCAGGTTTCCCGCATAAAATAGACAATTTAAATTATTCGTACTATTGTTGTCATTTTGGATGTTATTCTCACAACATTTCGGCCTATGTAACCTCTGACCTTCTTCTTCAGGAGCATTTTGTCGAACTCGAGAATCCTTATGTCGAACTCGGGAATCTGTACGAGATCTATCCGTTGCGCCACGGGTCCAAGTTGGCAGTTCTAGTATGAATTTTGTGAGTCTTTAACATCTTCGTAATAATCAGTTCTAAGTGACAGTTTTCTGGAGGCTGAAGATCCAATCCTGAATACTGGCGATACAAAGAATATAATTAAGAATTACGTAAGATATCTATCCCGTCATGGCTAGCGGAACGAGAGTAATCTACCCTCGTAGATTTAACAAAAAGTGTCCAGTTCGAAATTCTGTACAGATTTCCAAATTTAACATAAAAATTCCCGAGTTCGAGAAACGCAACTGAATAAAGCTCGGAGGTTACATCGGCCGAAACATTGTGCTAATAACATCCAAAATTATAATCGAATAATCCAAATAATACAAATGATCAATCCTCAAAATCTCCGAAAATCTCCGAAACATGAAATAGATAATATAATATAATGCAAGTTTAAATTTATTCTTACACAACAGATTATAAGAAGAACAGATTATAATAAGAGGTTTCCAAGAAATTACTCCTTTTAACCGAAATCCATTGCAATATGTGTTGTGTATACATTTTGAAGAGCTGCATGTTAAGGATGTTGCATCACAGACAGAAAGTCTCCAGTGACACGTAGCGGGTAATCTGATAAAATATTTCTCTTGTTTCTGAACCGTGAAGGCGAGCAGACGTGTTTGGGATAGCTCTTCCTTTCTCTTATGGGCGATTGACTTGAGGAAGACCATGGGCTATGATGTATGTTCATACTATAAAAGAAAAGGAAAATACCGAAGGAATTGTTAAACGCCAAGGAGTGTGTGCTGTTATTAATAATACTTTTATAACTGATGTTATACATCTCCACAATCACTGCTATTTCTACAGGAAGACATTATTACCCATTGAGTCGACTACTTACAATGAGTCAACGAGACGACGACGGACTATATTGTGGGTTTGAAATAATTGCCCACAGAAAGTTACAAATAGCTTATTAGTGCCACATAAATTTACAATACTTACAATCCACATTAGTGTGTATTACTGTGTTATATATATATATATATATATATATATATATATATATATATATATATATATTATAATATAAAATGAAGTAATAAAATAAGGTGTCAATCAAATTTTATTAGAATTCAAAGTTCATGCAAAGCATCCTTAAGTCCTTAGCTCATGAGTTTTCAAAGATAATTCTTCTCTTCAGAGGACCATTACCGCAGTTATACTACTACAGGCAATAAAATTACGCTTTGAAAATATATAAAAAATTATATACACAAATATATAAAAATACATAACATCAAACATATCAATCCAAAAACATACTTTTGTTGAATCCATACAGTCCATCCAGGTCATACAAGTTGAGAAGCATAATCAGGAAGGACATTACTCCAAGATGCAAACAGCAGTCCAAATATGTGAAATTGAAGGGGCCGGCAAAGTTATCCAGTCGCGAAATGTGTCCATATTCAATGTTAATGATAAATAAATCAATCAAAATATTACAAAAAGTCCAATCAAAGTTCCGAGATCCCAACATGTGCAACTCCAATCAAATTCAAATTCGTTGTTTGGGATCTCGGAACTTTGATTGGACTTTTTGTATTATTTTGATTGATTTATTTATCATTAACATTGAATATGGACACATTTCGCGACTGGATAACTTTGCCGGCCCCTTCAATTTCACATATTTGGACTGCTGTTTGCATCTTGGAGTAATGTCCTTCCTGATTATGCTTCTCAACTTGTATGACCTGGATGGACTGTATGGATTCAACAAAAGTATGTTTTTGGATTGATATGTTTGATGTTATGTATTTTTATATATTTGTGTATATAATTTTTTATATATTTTCAAAGCGTAATTTTATTGCCTGTAGTAGTATAACTGCGGTAATGGTCCTCTGAAGAGAAGAATTATCTTTGAAAACTCATGAGCTAAGGACTTAAGGATGCTTTGCATGAACTTTGAATTCTAATAAAATTTGATTGACACCTTATTTTATTACTTCATTTTATATTATAATATTAATGCTCTATCCAGTATATTGAGCTTCAGTTTTTTTATCCGGATGTTTCACTAATTATAAGATATTAGTTGACGCTTATATCTTTTGTTGGATTGCTTCATATATATATATATATATATATATATATATATATATATATATATATATATATATATATATATATATACTGACTTGTTTTGCCGTCTCGCTATTGCAAAATTCCCAACTTTAAATACTCGAAACATCAGTTTCAAATAGTAAACATTTTATTCATAGTTTTTTGGTAAACACGGAACAAAATTATTTCCATTTATTAGATAAATACTTAACACATTTTTGTAATTTCAATACAAATGTATTTATCTTTTAAATGTGAACGTAAAGAAAAGAAAGAAATCAATTCGCCTTTTCACTTGCAATTTAGAAATAGATCTAAACTTGTTGAACATTAAGTCGGTCTCTTTGAACACAAATATCTAAGAAATAAAACGATATTGACAAACAGAACTATGCTATATTAACATAAAAAAACTCATTGAACTAAGAAACAATAACGAATAATATTTAATTAATAAAATATCCGTTTTCAAAACCAATATGCAAATTAGTTCATCTTGCGACTAACACCGTAAAATCTTAAGGAAGTGAAAATCAGTCGGTGGGGGTCAGGGAGATATGGTGGATGGGGTAGAACAGACCAGCCAAGTTGAATTTTTTTCTGCGTCACTTTTGCAGTATTTGGCCTTGCATTGTCACGGGGGAGGACAACCTTTTTCATATTGACAAGTACTTTTGGCATTTTTTTGGTTCAGATTTTCGTCCACACGCTGCAATTGCTCAGCATACAAGTTTGCATTTAGTGATTGGTTGCATCCTCAAAATGCAACGACTATCCCACCAAACACACAGTAAAATCTTTCTTCCGTGGATCTCAGATTCTGGGGTGGGTTATGGAGATTTACCTTTATCAACCGACTGCCTTTTGCGCTAAATATTGTCATAGAAACCCCAGTTTTCATCACCTGTTATAACACGATCAAGTAAGGGCTTGTTTTGCTGCATGGAAAAAAGATTTGTTGCGATTGAAAGACGATCTCCCTTATTTTTCTCACTGAAAAAAAATGAAGAACGCAGACGCCTAGTCTGCTCGTCTTTTCTAAGTGGCGGTAAATGGTATTGAGTTCTGCCAATTAACGAGCGCTTAGGCGAGGATCATTCTCTACTCACATCTTCATTGATGTCTGATCAGCGCCTAGGCCTAGGCTTAACTTCCAAACTAAAATCTCCGGAATTTAACTTTGTAAACCAATTTCTTACTTGTCGATCTGTTATCACATATTGCCCATCTATTCTGCATATTTTTCTCGCTATCTCAGCAGCATCATTTTCTTATTTAAACTGCCAAAACATTACATGTCGAATATACAGCTTCAATCATTACATAATATTAGGAATTATAGATTAATAATTTTACCGTAATACAAGTTATAAAAAAAGCTCCGAAAAATAGAAAGAGACCTTTCATTAAAATTTACACTAGTAAACCAAACTTTGAGGTGTTTTAAAATGACCAATAAACGCTTCTAAATTGTATCAACAAAATCGGAAATTATTTATAAATCAACATTATATATATATATATATATATATATATATATATATATATATATATATATATATATATATATATATATATTAGGGTTTATATCAAGAATATATATTGTTTAATGTATATATCCCTTTTTATATCATCCAAATTGTTTCAAGTTACAAGCTTAATGAAGTTATATTTCCGGCTTAAGAACATATATATATATATATATATATATATATATATATATATATATATATATATATGTGTGTGTGTGTGTGTGGTGTGTGTGTGTGTGTGTGTTCGAGAAAAAATTGACATTTTTGGGAAAGAAATAAAGAAAACGTTGTATCTTGCCAAATAATTGGTTTATTGTAAAAATTAAAGATGCATCCCTTAGAAGATCTTTTGTTGAATACAGCTGACTCGAAGAACCCGCTATGATTCCCACTACAGCGTGACCTAAACCTGGAGTGCGTAGTCTTGACGGTATCCTTTAAGAAGCCCCTGAACACCAGTGCTGCAAGCTGTACATTCGGTTTCTTTTTCAACTGCGCCCCACGCATAATAGTCTATGGGGTAACAATCAGGCGAGCTTGGGCGATCAGATTAACTAATGAAGTTGTGGAAGTTTTCAGACAGCCCTTTTCTGGATTTCCGGAGGTGTAACACTGAGCTGAGTCCTGCTTCCACGCGCATGGCGTTCCTACAGTGACCCTCTTCGTCCAGCGCTTGAGAACTGTGGACAGCAACTCAATATAGCCGTCTGAATTGAGTTCCTTTTCGAAGATTCGGGGTGGTATGGCGTTGCCTTCGCTGGAAATACATTTCAAAATCATCACAATTTGAAAAATAATTGGTCTTCATGAGGCGCTGGACTTCGTACTTCGAACTGTAGGCTAACGACTTGTTGTTCTGTCCATTCTGCAACTGGTCCGGAAAAGAACCAGGAATCCAGGACTCGACGGGGTGTTTCACCTTGTTGAGGCGTGTTCCTGGTTTTCGTAAAGCGGTTCTCTTGGTGTGTTATTGGCCTTTGTGACTCTTGAGTATTGATTTACTCCTCTCCAGGAGTTAGGCACAAGGCCAGTTTTTATCTTACTCCCACAAGTAAGATGTGACCCAAGGTCGGGTCGGGTAAGTGGGGTTTAAAAATTGCCTGGCCAGCCCCGTCGGCATTCCCCAATGGAGGCGCCTCAGGCAGTAAGCAATAAACTTACTCCTCCCCAAAGAGGGAAGGCGAAGCCTGGGAGGATGAACCTCCTCGAACTGCACAGGACAGACCCATAGACTGGCGTAAATCAAGCCCCGAAGGCCAAGACAATACCAGTCTATGGGGTGCAGTATCCATCGGAACAGATACTACACTTTGATCTTAGCCAAAAGGCCAAGTGAGTAACTTGTGACTCTTGAGTAGCGATGATCCTTGTTCAGTTCTTTCTTCATACTCGCTACTCCGATGCGTATCTGTCTCGCCAAGGTCCACATTGCCTTGTTTTGATTTTGTCAGACTTTTTTTGCAGTTTATCGACGAATTTCATTGGAAGGACACAGTCAGAACGTTTGCTATGATCTGTTCTGTTAGCCAATACTTCCACACATCTCCATCGCGATTTTCCAGCTCACATCTCACGGCTTTCAGGGCATTCAAAGAGCACTGAGCTGCAGCTAAGATTTTCGATTTGTTTTAATCCGGCGTGAATCCTCATCATGCAGATCACTCTCTTCCACTGTTTCGGTGCTTTCTAATCGTATAGTCTCTCCAGCTCCCAACCCCACCAATATTACACAAAAACACTATCCGTTGCACTTTACCGCTATCAAATACTGCAAATGGTTCTAAAATAAAAGAATATAAAAAGATTATTAAATTTGCCTCCAACACCATGTATATACTAACACATCACTCAATAAGTCTCGGGATTGACATATAGATAGCGCCACTCATAAAAAGTTCATCTGATGTTTATAAAGTACTAACCTTTAAATGTCACGTTTCAAAATTTTAGTCAAATCGGATTATTAGTTTTATGATGATGTATACAAGAAAAGGTATTGGCGTTGTCCGGGAGTCATAAAAATAATAATATAGTATTACTACTCTTAAGTGGTATAGCTTATGGCCAAATTGCTCAATACAATAGATAGAGCAGGTGTGTTTAAACGACCGCATTTAAAGTCAACATACTACCCCTTAAACGTTGTTTCTAGTATAGCAGTGTCTGAATAACACTTGTCAAGACATTTATTTGCTTGAACAGTATTTTTCATCGTCAGAAAGCAATGCACTGCCTGAGATGAAGAACTTTACTGTGCTGTATACAAGAAAAGGGTATTGGCGTTGTCCGGGAGTCATAAAAATAATAATATAGTATTATTACTGTTGTCCGGGAGCAATAAAATTGTCATTATCAACATTATTTCTCTTCATACTTTGATTTGCCAATACTTTTGACAGTGCTGTGAAGGCCTCCTTACTACTATTACAGTAGTGTATTTAGTAAATGAGGTTGTACAAAACTTTAGTTATACTCGGCCTTATCCTGGAGCAAGAAAATTGTGATTATCAACATCAATTCTATTCATACTTTGATTTTAACTGTACTTTTGACAGTGCTTTGAAGGTTTCCTTACTCACATTACAGTAATATATTTGTGTAAGTCAAAATATTCTGTTCAACTCGGCGTTGTTCAGGAGCAATAAATGTAAGATTACAGTATTACATTTAAAACAGATAACTCCGGGAAATGAATTACATTATATTTTTTCAACATATTGAAATAAGACAGGAATGAGCTGGTTAGAGGTAAAAGAGAGGGTTGGAGAGAGGGAGGGGAATGCTGTGGAAGGGGGAAAGAGACAAAAATAGAAAGACTGCTACAGAGAGGGAGAGAGATAGAAGTTTTAATATGTTACACTATTTAATTTCTTCTATTTTGTTTTTATGGCCTCCGGGCAACGCCAAGTATCCCTACTAGTTAGTCTATAAATTAAAATTATCTAAGTGAAGTTACTGTTGCAAAGTAAAAAAAAATAAACAAATCTGAATTTGTATGTTGAGATAGCATTGACTTCTGATGATGAAAAATATTGTTCAAGCAAATCAATGTTATTCAGACACTGCTACATCAGAAGCAACGGTAAAGGGGTAGTATGTTGACTTTAACTGTGGTCGTATAGACACAAATGATGCTGAACGCTCAGGTCGCTCAAATTTAGAAGTTGTTCCGGAAAATATTAAAAAGTTCACAAACTCGTTTTGTCCGTAAATTGAAGTTGCGTGAGATAGGAGATGAGTTGAAGACATCAGAAGGCAATGTATTCACTATCTTGCAATGAGAAAGCTGTGTTCAAAGTGGGTGCCGCATTTGCTCACAGACGATCAAAAACAACAATGCGTCGACGACTCAGAGCATTGCTTGCAACTGTTTCAACGCACCAAAAAGTAGTTTTTGCGTCAATATGTGACGATGGATGTAACATGGATCCACTAATTCACTCCGGAATCAAATCGACAGTCAGCTGAGTGGAAATCAGCAAGTGAAAGACGTGCAAAGCAACTAAAGAAGCAAACATCAGCAGGCAAGGTTTTGGCTTCCGTATTTTGGAATGCGTAAGGTATTTTGTTCATAGATTACCTTGGGAAAGGAAGAACCATCAATGTTGAATGTTATATAGCATCATCGGTGCGTTTCAAGGAAGATATCGCACCCAAAACGGCCACAAATGAAGGGAAATGTGTTCTTTCACCAGACCCATGCACCGTGTCACAAGTCGATCGTAACGATGACAAAACTGCATGAATTGCATTTCCAATTGCTTCAGCACTCACCTTATTCTCCAAGATCTACCTCAAGCGACTACTGACTGTTTGCAGACCTCAAAAGAGAAAGAGAGTTGGCTCCAATGAAGAAATAATATCGGCAACTGAGGCGTATTTTGAGGCAAAAGACAAATCGTTTTATAAAAAAAGCATCGAATTGTTAGATGAACGCTGGAATCAAAGTATTATCCCAAGAAGGAGACTATGTTGATGAATAAAGTCGAATTTTTCCTACAAGTAGTTGTTTTATTAGTTAGGCGTGGGTACTTATTGTGTGATGTGTTATTTCTTTTTCAAAAGAAAAGTAAGAATTGTGGTCGGCGTTTGTTTTTGTTTGCGTATCATTGTTATTGGGTACGTCATTTAAAATCGGCATGCTTTTAACTGGGCACGTTGTGTGTAACTGTTTGTTGAAATATCATTTTTAGAATAAAGTCTTATGTTTAAAACTGATAAAATAATGTATTCGAATTTTAGCGTAAATGCTGTATGCATATGTGTATCTCTCAGTTATATGCGAGTTTTAAATGAAGAATTCAGTGTTGAGTTCTAAACACTCTTTTGAACTCACCTTGCAGGATTTTAATGAATTATCAATCTTCAGGGGTTAATTTAAAATTTGAATTAACCAATTTTAAATTCTGGCCTAAAGAAAATAAATCAGATTTCAAATCGATTAATTAACATTCTGGATTAGTCACTTCAACTTGTTTTGGGTCATGTAATTATTTTTATTAATGTCAATTCTAAATCAATAAACTTTGTTCTTTGGACTTTTTTGCCACAAATCTCATTGCTCCTTATAAGGAATTGCTCGTCAGTCGGTTGGTCGGTCCCGTCACGCTTAATTTTTTAAACGCGCAGATTGAATGGACGTATCTTAGTTTTAATGCGTCCAAGCATCACAATAATAAGCTCTGTCTGTCGGTCTGTTTGTAGCGCTTAAGTTCAAAATACCATGTTTGAAATAGCATTTTCTTTTATCTCTCACTGTTGCATACCATTTAATTTCTCGTACCTTCTCTTCCAATTCGTGTGGAGGGGTGCCGTCTCGATGTCGTATCGATGTGTCTGCAGCAAAACCTTCATGAACGATTCAGGAGGCAACACTCTTTTAGTTTTGATTTGTTTATTTCAGGCGTCAGTTACCGTCGCCGCTGGAGATGTTTCACTAACGTTGAGGGAAAGACCAAATTACTACTTTTTCATAGTTAATTCCTAGCTTAAGTCCTTAGCCATTCGAGGAGGGGGGAAAGAAGGAATCTCACGCCTGTATTCTCTTAGGGAATTTAATTCCCCTAATCATTTGAAGACTACATAGAGAAATCGTCTGTTCGGCCTGCTTCCAAAACCCAGACTGGTAAAACACAGCTTCACACACAAAAGCCCGTGACGTCACAGAACCCCTATGCGCAGGTGCACCTTGACCCTTGACCTGAGGTCTCGTCAACGTGGTGGCTCTGTCAACGTCTGTGAGCTCCAATAGTGAGACCAGCCTTATCTTGCACTCGGTTGTACGGGTTCACCCGCACGAAATCGCGCAAGCCAAACCAAACGATCTCCCCACATACGTCCACTTCAAAATGCGTCCGGCCTCACAGAGTCATTATCCAACATCACGATTAAATTTTAAATAGCATGTCTTTTAGTCGGCCATGCTTAAGTTTAAAATAGCATTTCCTTTGGTCTGTCACCATTAAGTTTGAAATAGAATTAACTTTGTGTGTAATGGTTATGTTTGAAATAGCATATGCTTTTGTCTCTCACGATTAAATTTGAAATAGCATTTTCTTCGGTCTGTTACGATTAAGTTTATATAACAATTGATTTGGCGTGTCACGATTAATTTTAAAATAGCATTTCGTTTGGTGTGTCAGGATAAAATTTGAAATAGATTTTTTTATCTGTAACAATTAAGTTTGAAATATGAATTTCTCTTGGTCTGTCAAGATTAAGTTTGAAATAGGATTTTCTTTGGTTCGTAATGATTATGTTTAATATAGCATATTCTTTGGTCTGTCACCATTAAGTTTGAAATAGCATTTTCTTTTGTCTGTTATGATTCAATTTTAAATAACATTGTCTTTGGTCTGTTATGATTAAGTTTCAAATAGATACTAGATTTTGATCCTAGGCCGATACTAGCTCGCACTATTTGCCATTATAAGCAAATAGTTAGAGTGATAGAAAAAGAGAGGAAGTTATGTTGCTTGTCTAATCTCAGCGCAATTCCCCCTTCCTATCCCTCGTCTTTTCTCTCTAAACTTATTACGTATATCTTTAACGATTTCGTAATCAGACGTCATCAATTTAAGGCGGGATAAAGATGTCGTTGAGGACTTTCATATAAACACATATTAAGAGTGATAGAAAAAAAATGGAGAGTTATGTTGCTTGTCGAATCTCCACAACTCACTCTCTCTCTCTCTCTCTCTCTCTCTCTCTCTCTCTCTCTCTCTCTCTCTCTCTCTCTCTCTCTCTCTCTCTCTCTCTCTCGCCCGTAAGCACAAACAATCAACGCATTTCATGACGGGTAAACTGGATCGTTTCTCACTGAATTCGTTCTTTCGGTTCTTGCGTTATGGATATTTCTGCGTGCCTTCGTTAATTACATTTTTTTTTAAACAAGGCACGTTCACGCATTGCGTGATTCGGGATGCTGTATTCTGATATATTACTCATCCTAGAATTAATACGAGATGTCTTCTCATGGTGTTGTACTCATCTTTAAAAATCAACTGTGTGTTCCTCACTGCAGGCAAATGTTAACTTCCTCTTAATATACGATATTTAGATTAACCAAGTCTGACACAAGGGCTGTCAATATTTTACACTTTGTGTTTAGACAATAAGTCATGCACTGAAGAAAAGACGCAAATTTGGGCGGCACATTAGTACAAGTCAAAATAAAATTAAAACAATATGAGAATGATTTTGAGGAAAGGGAAGAAAGCGTAAAAAGTACACGAGAAAATGTTTTTTCTAGTGGCCTTGAAGCAGCCACCACACCTCTTTCTAGAAGACAGGGTCTTAACTGTTTAAAAGGTACAGGTTCAAATTTTATATGCATGCGCACTAGATATCACGTGCTCGCATATCATGCCGGGGTAATTTTGTACTGGGGTTTTGGAGTTAAGTACCATTAGAAGCAAAGCGGGCATGACGTGTGAAATGTAGTCCTAAAAATAGCCAATAATAATTCTCTCTCTCTCTAGTCTCTCTCTCTCTTTCTCTCTCTCTCTCTCTCTCTCTCTCTCTCTTTCTCGTTGTATATTGTTTGACTCCCTCTCTCTTATTTTATACAATATCTATAACTATCGTTTCTGTAACTCTCTTACCGGCCTTTATTCTGTCGGTATGAGACGAGGTCTAGGAAGGTGGAGATCCAAAATCCCAGGCTTTAGCTTGATACCCATGTCATACCTAAAACTAATCCGGAAATGACGTCATAGTGAGTTAGAGGATGGCTTCTCTAAACTTTTAGTTCTTTGGTACGACAGGGGCGCGTCTCTAAACTGTAAGTTCTTTGGAATAATAGGAGCGCGTCTCTAAATTTTCAGTTCTTTGGTACAACATGGGTGCGTCTCTAAACTTTTAGTTCCTTGGTACAACAGGGGCGAGTCTCTAAACTTTTAATTCTTAGGTACAACATGGGCGCGTCTTTAAACTTTTATAGCAGAATCAGATGGGAAAAGGGAAAAAGGAGGGTTGCGGAAGGAGGGAAATAATGGGGACGAGGGTAAGAGAGACGGCTAGAGAAAGGAAAAGAGATTGAAGTTTTAATATAAAGATGTTACACACACTATTTAATTTCTACTACTTTGTTTTTTATCGCCCGGGCAATGCCCCGTAGCAATGAGTGTATATATATATATATATATATATATATATATATATATATATATATATATATATATATATATATATATATATATATATATATTTCTCTCTCTCTCTCTCTCTCTCTCTCTCTCTTACTCTCTTCAAAGCATGTATCTAAGATAAAGTAAAATAAAGTACTCCACCAGTTCAATCCACCCTGATTATCAGTCAAAAGAAAAGTCTTTATGTAATCATCGAGACATCGACCACGAACAAACGAAATTGTATAAAAACGAAAAAAATTAACAGTTTTACAGATAAGGTGATCCCAGTCGGCGCGTTTCGTGAGGAAGAGAAAAATAAGAAAATTCGAATCGATCTAATTGCTCTCCGACCACAATGCAGATCATTCATGGATATCCGTTCTTTCTCGGTTGCACCTTAGCCCACACACAGAAAAAGTGTAAGGAAAGTTCTCCCGGGTGGGTTGTGAGTAAGTGGGGGAGGATTATACTAATTGTGCCGAAAAGTGTGTGAGGTCGAGTTCTAGAATTTGGAGAAGAACGCGTTGATCGATTGCGAACATGACAGTGTGAGATTTGAAAAATAAACAAAAGTGATTTCTAGGCTAGTTAGTTGTGTGGTGACACAAACAATTGAATGGATAGAAAAACAAATAAATAATTGAATAACTATAAAATAGAAAAGACCTCAGAATGTTGCATATACCTCCCCTTGAAGGGGGGGCCTAATGTCTAGTAAGTCACAATCAAACAGAATACATGTTTGTTATTGAATGTAAATCACAAATCAGAACAGTAGAATTCAATCATAATTCGTGTCCTCGGTCCTCTTGTGACTAAGGCATCTCATCCACGGTCGTTTCCATTGAAGGATGCATTCTAGCCTGGAATGAAATTCTCACAACTAAAAAGAAGAATATTCTCGAATTAAAAGGACCATTTATTAAACTGTTGACGTCACCTTCTCTTCTGCTATTGACGAAGAGGGGGACATTCCGATGCTACGGGCATTTCGGGCCTTAGCAACGTAATTCATATTTGATTCTCAAGTCATTCCTTTACACTGCTGTCCGCCCAACGCTTCCCAACTATCTCCTCCTTCTCTCGCTTTCTCTCTCTTTGAGCCATGTGACGTCATATCCGTTTCTACCTACAGCGGGTTGAGGTGACATCTGAGTGCACACGCTGAGTCCATGATTTCCAGTGTACGTGCGAAAACAAATCATTAGATATATACTAGAAAACGTACACTTTACTGTTTAACAAGATTGGGTGTTGTAACTGATTAGTAGAGACGTCTTCGGGGCTTGGATCCCCCCTCACGATACAGAAGAATGCGATAAAAATTTGTAACATCAAAATAACATGAGATATAAAACTTCCGTTTGTGTCTTTTCGAGTCTTCAATAATAATCCAACATGCTACAAGAAATGTTACGAGAATTCTCCAACGGAAGAACAAGTGTTTCCCTATTCCGTCTAATATAACGTGGCCCTCAGCAAAGACAATGGACTAACCACGGTAAAAAATGAAGATAGACTCTAATGAAGCGAGGCAACAAAGTATCCAGGCCCAATGGGGATTGGGTACCCTGGTGACGCGCTAGTATGCATTTTGGTGGTGATGCTACGCCGACTGAGGGCTCTGCGTCGAGACGAAGTGGAGATATAAAACTAGTATATATTTGACGTAGAAACGAACTTATTCGAACGACAGAACGAGACGCCCGCTAGTCTCGCGGAATTGTGTAAGATAGTCAAAATCAATTACCACCAGAGGCGAGGAAACAGTTGCCAGATGGGAGGTAGAGATTAGAGAATTCCATATCGCAAATTTAATTCTGAAATATCAATAAAGCGATATTATTGTTTTGGGTGAGTGGCGCGTTTTAGAACAACGACCAGTGACGGTTGTTTTGAAGACGCCACGACGTGGGAGAGCCCACTTGACGGAGAATTATTTGGGCCTGTCATCGTTAATTACAAGCCGGGCACAAAGCACCTCCAGCTGTGTGACAGAATGAGAAAGCGTTTGTTTTTGGCGATAACGATGGACTACAAAGAAAATCCCATTTAAAAAAAAGAGTCCCCACCCTTCTTGAGAGAGGAAGACACGCAGGAAGTAAGATGGCGGAGAAGGGGTGTGTACGACGATAGACATCTTCAATAAAAGAATGTGTGGGTTTTTTTCACGCACAACCCAGATAGAGTTGACGCTCGGGCGTGCGCCGAAGTGGACGAAATTCTAGCTACCACCTTCGCCCGTTAAATTGTGACTTAAACAACTACTTGTGTAAAGAATTCGCACACACAGAGAACTAGCGAAATAACTGAGAGAAAAAGAACAACCTTTGCTAAAGACATATACGAATACGGTAGACATTAGTCCTACCATTGACCAATGTAAAATCAATTCCTTTATTTTATTAATAATCACTCTTCTATACAAAAAAAATCCGACCGAGTTGTTGAACATTGTTTTTTTCCCCTTTTGTTCTGCTTTGAATTATCTTTTGGACCCATAGAGCAAACCGGTTGCTGTTCGCCAAGTGATCGCTCGCTGATATAAACAGTTTCAACTTAGGAATGTGTTTGTAGCTGAACGAGACGACCAGATCGGCGACGTCATCATCATCATCATCATCATCATCATCATCATTGCCTAGAGGAATTTGGATCTATTTTTTTTTATTGCCACGACGATCGGCACGGAGTGGGGTTCACATAATATAAAGATATGAGTTTATTTTCGTTATAATGAGTACGAATGATACTTTCACCCCACGCGTAGAGCAGATATTTAACATTCGTATACATTTACGGAATCTTTAGTTATCCAGTAATACGCTAACGCTCATAATACTGCAACGTTTGTGATTCTAAAAAGGAAAGCCTCGTGTTAACTTTCAGATGGGATACGCAGTGTCGCATGCTGACCGGGAAGT
This sequence comes from Sepiola atlantica, assembly GCA_963556195.1. Lineage (NCBI taxonomy): Eukaryota > Metazoa > Mollusca > Cephalopoda > Sepiida > Sepiolidae > Sepiola > Sepiola atlantica. Next base: position 34,383,869 of record OY744519.1, on the reverse strand, counting down.
GCCCTGGTGCGGTGGATTGTTGACTGCCAGTGAAACACGTTGGGAGTCATTATATACAACTGGTCAGGAAGTTTAAATATATAAACTTCACTTCAACCCGCGTACTGGAAACATACTTGATATAAAAAGATAGGTTCGCACACGCGAACTTCAACTTTGAACAGAGACACAGAGAAGAGGGAAAAGTGGTCGGATGTCAAATCTTTGACAATAAAAGCAAATTGAACTATAATAAATTGCTTCCTTCTAGATATATGGAATTATTCGAAATAATACGCATAAAACATACACACACAAACGTATATATATATATATATATATATATATATATATATATATATATATATATATATATATTATTGTTATTGATAATTTTATTGCTGGTGAATATGCGGATTTTTATCCAAATCTTCAGCAATAAAATCAAATTGGAATCTTGATATATAGAACAATAAAACACAATAAGTATTTATATATATATATATATATATATATATATATATATATATATATATATATATATATATATATATATATATATATATAAACGTAATATCTCAATCCGTCTCTCTATCTTTCTCTCTTATCCCTTCTGTATTTTCCACATCCCTCCCCCCCACCCCTCTTTCATCTCCGCCCAGCCTATTCATCTCTCTTGTTTTAATGTATTGAAAATAATAATAATAATAATAATAATAATAATAATAATAATAATAATAATAATAATAATAATAATAATAATAATAATAATAATAATAATAATAATAATAATAATAATAATAATAATAATAATAATAATGTAAGTCATTCACTTGAGCCTTCAGTTTTAAAGCTATTTCTCTCAGACAACACAGATTTTCTTCCTCACCCACTTCCTAAAAAATATAATGAAATGTAGATTTGTTTATTTTTATTTCCAGGCAACGCCGAGTTTCTTATATTCCCTCCCCCTTAATAATATAATGAAACCTATATTTATTTTAGCGTATTCACGGTCATTTTACTGTATAAATCCTTTGTAACTAAAAAGTAGTTTAAGTAACTAATTGAATAACATCTACGCCATTTTGTTTCAGAACATCGCAACGCACACGCACGTAGCAATAACTGGTTGTAAGTCAGAAATGATCATGACAGTATAGGTTTGATTTAATAAAATATTAATCAACAAATATGATTTTGTGACAAAAAGAGTTACATAAATGTTTACTTTGTGTTGCTATTTAAATATTTTTATGGCGCAGATGACAAAAATTTCATCTGCTAAAATAGAGTGAAAGTCTACTTGCAAAAAATACAATTACGAATCTTTGTCTGTTTTGTGTGCATCTTTATGTTAATAGAATTGTGTGACCACTTGCAAAGCTCGTATGTTTCTCGCGGCAACGTGACTTACACTTTATTAGTTTTATTTTATTATTTATTGTAACCAAAAAGGCAATAGCATAAAGTACTAAAACAATTTCTTTCATTTTAGATAAAAAAAATAATTTAACGTAATGAAATGAGGCGAGGAAAAACGTTCGCTACAAGAAGAGTGCGAATGCCTAATTAAGATTTCTTTCTCTCACTTCATCGAATAAGTACGTTGCCAGTTTCGCCCTCCCTGTATTCATCACGAAGTCACCCCCTCATATCTCTCTCCCCCTCTCATTATATATATATATATATATATATATATATATATATATATATATATATATATATATAATAATCCAGGTGAAAAATATCCACAGGGTGGTAATCCAGAGAATTTTAACCGGGTTTATAAAAAGGGCTCAATATCAAAATAGAGCTTTATATATGATAATTTTATTTACACAGACATGTACAAAATCTGCGACACTGGCATGTCGATGTTATCGATCAACAGTTACTATAAACTGAGATCTCATCAGGCAGAGTTAGAATCCGTCTGAGGTTAAGATCGGATTCTAACTCTGCCTGATGAGATCTCAGTTTATAGTAACTGTTGATCGATAACATCGACATGCCAGTGTCGCAGATTTTGTACATGTCTGTGTAAATAAAATTATCATATATATATATATATATATATATATATATATATATATATATATATATATAAATAGTAGAGAATGGTAGTTTGCTTGAAGCATTGCTGGGTATAGTAGTAGTAAGTTTTTGAAAGGATGTGGGCAATGCAAATATTTCCCGAAATATCAAATAGTGATTTTTAATCACCCGGACATCACACTAACAGCTAAAAACACTCTTGCTGTTATGTAAGATTTTAGAGAAAAAAAAGGAAAAATAAATAGTAAGTCATATTTCGTATTCGATTTATTGTTATTGTTTTTGTTCCTTACAACTTGCATCTTACCCGGAACTTGCATTGCCCACATCCTTTCAAAAACTTACTAATATATATATATATATATATATATATATATATATATATATATATATATATATATATATATATAACTTCTTTTGTCATATGGTGGGAAAAATACCGGCAGAGTGATCGATTAATTGAGAATGAAAATTAAAGGCGCAATATCTATTTATTTTGGGGTACAGAAAAATTAGTACAATATTAGTACCGTCGGTTTCAAGCTCAAAAAGAACTTAACCATCCGGCTCTCTTCAATTTTGCAATTCCCCTCTATGTTAAATGTTAAATCTCCTAAATCTCCTAAATCTCCTAAACAGGTTCAATCTTGTCGACCTAATTAATCCTTGTTCTTATCTCTAGACTTAATCATTACACCAATATTATTGCTCCCATTAGTCGTCACTTGTATAGAGATAGTTTTTCTAATTTTAAATCTTAACTGTTACATTTCACCCCCCTCTTTTTTCGAACTTTATTAAACTTTATAGTCTCACATTTCTCTCCCTAATACAAATTTTAAACAAATATACATAACACTCTAAAGCAAATAACGTATCCAAACGAGAGTGATACGTGAATTCACATTTCTGTAACAGGTGACAACATAAGCTGAAGAGAGCCGGATGGTTAAGTCCTTCTGAGCTTGAAACCGACGGTACGAATGTTGTACTAATTTTTCTGTACCAATATATATATATATATATATATATATATATATATATATATATATATATATATAGCAATAGATAAAGTGAAAGAATAGAATAAGGCCCGAATCAAATTTTATTACAGTTCAATGTTCAGGCAAAGTTCTTTAAAGTCCTTAACTCATGAGTTTTCAAAGAAAATCTTCTCATCAGAGGACCATTACCGCAATGACATTATATTGAGCTTTATTATTATCCGGATGTTCACTAATTAAAGATATTAGTTGCCTCTTATATCTTTTGTTGTATTAACCTTATATATATATATATATATATATATATATACACATATATATATATATATATATATATATATATATATATATATATATATATATATATATATATATATATATATATATATATATATATATATATATATATATATATATATATATATATCGGTATGCTTGCTTATTTGGTAATTGTGGCTCTTAACTTCTAATATTTTATACAACGTACAAAGGGAATTTTCACCTATTTCAATTCTTGGAATAGACGTA
>OY744519.1:34210300-34375300 GCA_963556195.1 Sepiola atlantica | reverse complement strand
AATGTCACCACTTAACATCTAAGACAGCCTATGCATATCGTATGTGTAACGTAATCACTGAATCCATTTTTGTCCTTTGTCTAATTAATCTAACGTTTCGAGTGCAAGAGAGACAATATAATTTTCCTCTTCGTTTTTCGTCAGTTCAAGAGTTCCTTCTCTTTCTATGAAAAAAAACAAGACAGTATATATATATATATATATAGAGAGAGAGAGAGAGAGAGAGAGAGAGAGAGAGAGGGGAGAGAAATCATGTCTAACTTTTGTACACGCAAAAATTTAATTTGTAAATCAATAAATTAATTATATTAAAGATAGATAGATGTATGTGTGTGTATTTACGTGCGTAAAAGAAAGTCATGGACACGTTTTTTGGGCTGTGGACCGCCATCAGCATTACTACCCTGGGAAGAAATAGAACCCTCGATGTAAATTCCATAGTCTAGCGTTTTACTCATGAACCAAACCCCGCTGCTTCTTTTTGCCCGATTTTTTATCGCCTATAATGCTCCGCAGCTTTTGTTTTGCTATTGTTTTTACTAGCGATAGAACATCGGTGTATGTTTTTATTATTTTTTTCTTTTCATCATTATTATATATATATATATATATATTGGTCGGTTTAAAGTTTCATAACGGTGTGACCCAATATATGGCAGATAAATTCTAAGCGAAAAAGGAGAAAAACCGAAAAAGTTACACGAAAGAAAAATATGGAGATGAAAGAAAAAGAAGAAGTAATGCCGATGAATGCAAATCGCCTGCAGGTTGAGATCGAGTTTTTAAAGAATTTTATTTCGGTTTCGCCTCCCAAAATAGGAACTCATAAAATCTCAGTTAATATGGTGTGTCTCATTTTTTTGTGCCAGACCCAAGGAGAAAAATCCAAATATAAATGACATCAAAAGAAGATTCAATCACTTTGCTCGTAACCATGATGGCATATACACATATCTATAGTAAAGTATGAAAATATATTGATGACAATTCGGCTGCACAGAGACTTCCGTGTTCCATCCCCCCCCCCCAGGGAATCATCAGGTTGTGAACCCCACTCGTGGAGATCGTGGTCAATCGCACACACAGATGTATGATATCCTGGTCGCGGTGCCAAATATGAACCCCACACGCGTCTGCACGGTCGTCTCGTCGTACTCACACGTGCACGCGATCGTCGTAGTACCAATTAAAAAATATATATCGATCGAAATTCCTCTCGACCGGGATGGCAACGACGATGATGATGACGTCGCGTCGCCGATCTTGTCGTCTCGTCCAGCTACAAATACACTCCCACGTTGAAACTGTTTATATCAGCGAGCGATCTCTGGTCGAACAGCAATCGGTTGGCTCTGTGAGGGCGAAAGATTGTGCAGAATAAAAGGAAAAGAACAATGTTCAACAACTCAGTCGGGTTTATTTTTGTATGGAAGAGTTATTATTAATAAATAAAAAGAATTGATTTTACATTAGATTAATGTCTACCGTACTCGTAAAAGTTGTTTTCTCTAAGTTATCTCGTTAGTTCTGTGTGTGTGTGTGTGTGTGTGTGTGTGTGTGTGTGTGTGTGTGTGTGTGTGTGTGTGTGTGTGTGTGTGTGTGTGTGTGTGTGTGTGTGTGTGTGCGAATTCGTTTCACAAGTAGTTGTTTAGTCACAAATTAACTGGCTAAGGTGACAGTGGGGGATTTCGTCCGGTTTTCTATTCGTTCACCACGCACGCCATCTAGGCGCGCGTCGGACGAACGTCCAACACTCTCGACAATTACACTCTCTGACTGGCTCTCTCGCCGTCTCTTCCTCTCTCAAGGAGGGTGGGGACGGGCGCCTCACTTCCCCTTTCCCTAAATAAATGGAATTTTCTTTCTGGCCTGGCGTTATCGCAAAAACAATTGCTTTCTCATTCTCGCCGTGTGGGGGGAAAGCGCTCTGCCGTAATTAACGATGACTGACCCAAATAATTCTCTGCCAAGTTAAACAGAACAACATTGTTTTATTGATATTATTGGAATTAAATCTAAGATTATGGAATTACATTATCTCTAACTTCCCATCTGGCAACTGTCTCCTTACCTTGAGAGACAATGGATTTTGACTGAAAAACACGACCCAACCAGACAAACCGACGCCTCTTTCTTGTCGTTTGAATAAGTTCGCTTCTACGTCAAATATATACTAGTTTTATATCTCCACTTCGTCTCTACGCAGGGCCTAGCATCACCACCAAGATGCATACTAGCGCGTAACCAGGGTACCCGATCCCCATGGGCCCCGGATACTTTGTCACAAGGTTAATGCGCATAGCCTGACGATTCCATGAGATAAATATATTTTCATACTTTACTAATAGGCTCTACTCACGTGAGTACTGTTGAAGTAAATACTGAAAATCTATACACAATATATTATATCATCTTATAATAGTATGTGTATCCACGAAATAATAACAATAATCATATATATATATATATATATATATATATATATATATATATATATATATATATATATATATAAATGAAGGAAGAGAGATAAAGATGTACGAATGACACATCTATTTCAACTTCGATTGTTCAATGCAAGGTGTACTCGATAAAAACATGTTTATTTTTTCCTTATGCCAAGGCTTTTCAAAAACTTTGGCCCAGAACTTGAACATACAAACCCAAAACAATCCCGATAATATAAATAACATAAATACTATAATAACAACCCCATACAAAATATACACTTACATTGGGGCAAATGCCTTTCCCATCTCTCTTCCTTCATTTATCTTTATAATTGCTCTATCTCGTATATTTGGTTAAACCATTTCACTATAGGTTCTATCCTCAAAAAGTATACTTTTACTTTTATATTTTATTTTATTATATATATATATATATATATATATATATATATATATATATATATATATATATATATATAGTTATTGTTATTGTTATTAAAATATTGTTATATGGTTATTGTTATTATTGTTAAAATATTGACTTGGGTCTGAGGGTTTCAAATGTCCTTGTTGCATCCACGAACGTACCTTTTATTGGACCTTTTACCCTCTGGATTCTATCTATCTTCGCCGCACCTGAAGATGTGGTTTTTGGAATTTAACTTTGAATCCTCTCTTGTCACTTCTCGTGCCTTTTAACGACCTACGTATTTACATTTCACTTTCTCCGCTGGACTTTTTGACACCGGACTATTTTGCAATCGGACATTTGCTTGCATTCGGGCAGAGTTTTGCCTTGTGTTTTTTCCCTACAATTTTTATTTTACTTTTTCAAATTTTAAATCTTGGCCTTTGCCAACTTATCTATCCCAGCGACTTCCTCTGATGATAAGATTTTGATCTTTTAAAAGCCTGGCTTAAGGAAAAATTTAACTTGAATAGATTGCCTTTTTGCGGAATATACCTTGCTCTGAGCAACTGAATAGAAATACGATTTGACTTTTGCTTTTCTAATTCCTTTTCATCCTTCTACATATCTATCTGCTCTATCCTGGATATTGAGCTGTATACTTTTTACAATAGGTTTTACCTTTCCTAAAAGTTCGCTTTTAGTTTTTTAGTTCACCACTTTATATATATATATATATATATATATATTGCGCTTAAGAAATCAAACTCAAACTTCACACCCCTTCGAACATAATCACGCCCTTGTAACTTTTCAATACTTTAGACGCTCCTTTTTTTTAAGTTGTAAGAATTAAAAAATAAAAATAAAATTAAAAAATAAATATAAATAAATAAATTAATAAAAATAAAAAATAAATGAATAAATAGAATAAATAAATAAAATAAAAAGTAAAGACATACTCTTTTCCTCTCTTTACATTCTATAAATACATATTCTTTTTTCACACTAACACGCCTGAAGATGATTTGAGGATATCAAATCGAAAGTACTTGCAAAGAAGATGGAACAACAAAACTACGGAAACTTCATACACCAGTTTGATCGAGGTACGAAGTTGACCATTCGGAAGATGGAAAAAATTTTTTAAAAGATCACAAAGCAGAAACACTCCGTGCTATTCAACAACGTTTGCCTAAATGGAAACTTGCTGCCTAAATACACACAACATATATATATATATATATATATATATATATATATATATATATATATATATATATATATATATATATATATATATATGTGCGTATATATATATGTGCGTGTATACATATATATATATATGTGTGTGTATACATATATATATATATATATATATATATATATATATATATATATATATGTGTGTGTGTGTATACATATATATATATATATATATATATATATGTATACATATATATATATATATATGTGTGTATACATATATATATATATATATATATATATATATGTTCGAGACAAATTTGATATTTTTTATATTCTTTCATTTCAGAAACATTTGAAGTCTTTAATAGTGGTAAAGTGCAACAGTTTCTGTGCCCTATTGATGGGCTTAAGCTTGAGACCATCGGTTTGGCGACTGGAAAGAACCGGAATATTTGGAAGAGAATCATCTGCAATATGATGATTCGTGTCGATTAAAATTTTATGAATATTTGCTGCAGTTCAATACTCTTTGAATACCTTGAAGGGCGTGAGATTTGTAGCTGGAGAATTGCGAGAAAGATGTGGAAGCAGTGGCTAGCAGGAAGGATCATAGAAGCAGTTCTGATTGTGTCCGCACAATGGAATTCGTCCAGAAACTGCGGAAAAAGGTACTACATGATACAGGTAAGGCAATGCGGAACTTGGTAAGAAAGATAGGCGTCTGAGTGGCGACTGCGAAGAAAGTGCTGAATGAGTAACTTTGCTACTCCTCATACAAGAGTCGCAAGGGCCAACTACTCGCTACCAAGACCCAAAAGAACTGTCTTACGAAAGCCAAGAAACTCCTTAATAAGCTAAAATGGTGATCTCGTTCTTCTCTAGACTAGTTGCGATAAGAGAAGCGGCTAAAGTCCGCACGAAGACCCACACTCCATCAAGACCAAGTTCCTTCAAACCGTAACGGTATTTTCCAGCGAAAGCCACCTCATACCGCTCCACATCTTTGAAAAGGGGCTCAGACTCAATTAAGATGTCTATGGTCTCATGGTCTCGTTCCAACCCTGATTTGCTTAAGGACAGAGGTACAAATAGGCGCTAGTGACTGATACACTACCCCAGCCGAAACGAGTTCTTGTTTGGGGTAATATAAATGCTTGATGGAAAAAAAAAGATTTCTCGCTGATTTTTTCTCTCGGCACGGACGAAAATTCAATAAAATAGAAATAAGAACGAACATACGTTATCGTATTTATTACAAACTCGCCGGGTGACAGTGTGCATCACCAAACCAAGATGGCGAACAAATGGGACGAATAAGAGACACAAAATGATCCAACTGGTTGCTGCGGTCATCATTTCCTACAGGGAAATGTTTATTGACACAACGCGAGTGATCTAGAGGATGCATAAAAAGGAAGGTGCACAGTAAGTAATTGATTGTAGTAAGTTATACACGACGATAAAGCCAGTGGGAAAAAGGAAAAGAAAATGCATGAAAAAAATACAGTAAAATAGAAGAAAGAAAAATAAGAGAAAAACACACAGAAGTATCGAAAGTGAAAAATAATAGTTTAAGACATAAAACAAACAATAAACAAAACCAAAAAAAACAGAAGAAATTAAGAACAAAATTAGACTGATTTTTGCCTGCAAGAGAACAAGTGACAACAGGCCCTTTCTTTTTTATAAGAAAATTATTATTCCTTTTTATATACAAGAGGCACTGTTAACAATATTTAAAGTTTATATATGGGGTTAAGTGTCGGTGTTCAGTCATGATTGTTTTGTTTTTGAACGAAATTTTAAATACTATTACACACATACAAACTTAAATTGAAAAGAGTTTTGTCTTTAAACTTAAAAGAATATTAGACATAGAGACACACGTTGGATTGGATGGTACACTAAATTGTTTTTAAAGTAGGCCGTTAATTATTGTCATTCTGTTTTGTTGAATTTATTTTATTCACAAGCATAGACTATATAAAATAATGTGGGCAAAACGAACGCACACATACCCAAAGCCAACTGGATCCTTCGGAAATTACCTCCAATCTGTAATGGAATGGCGCCAAGAATATTTAATGCTGCTAACACTCCTTTATTTTCACAATTATACGAGAGAGTCAAACTCCTCGGCCTAACATTCATACGTAACCTGAATTGGAACAAATATTTAGAAGATACTGCCAAGTCGGCTGCAAAGAAAGTGGGCTCCCTCTACCGGGCTAGAAAACTTATCTCACCTGCCAGTATCGTATATCTATACAAAGCCACCATTCACCTATGCATGAAGTACAGTTGCCACATCTGGGCTAGTGCACCACCCACTAGTCTCTCTCTCTCTCTCTCTCTCTCTCTCTCTCTCTCTCTCTCTCTCTCTCTCTTAAACAGGGTCCAAAAGAGTCTTTAATCTAATAGGTTCCACACTGTCTTCCAAGCTCCAAACCCTGTCCCATCGCCGCAATGTTGCATCCTTGTGCTTGTTTTACAAGTACTTCAATATATTGTGCTGCACTTGCGTCTTCTCAACGTAAATACCCCTGACCAACACGACGATCAGAAAAATCCCATCTGTTCACTGTAGAGGTCCCGAGATGCCAGAAAACTTTTTACTACGATAGCTTCTTTCCTCGAACAGCTTGCCTTTGAAATTCCCTCCCTGTTCCGTTTCCCCGACTGTACCAACATGCAGCAATTTAAATGTAATGTGAACAAACATTCGTTGCACAACTGCTCCTATAAATCTGACCCCTAATTCACAGTAGCCTCTTTCGTCTCAGAGGCAATGTGGCCTGTTTGTGGTGAATATAAGTTTGTTTTTTTATGATACGAGTTGCGTAGGTCGATCTTCTCTTTTTCTTCTTTTTCTTCTTTTTCTTTTTCTTTTTCTTTTTTTTTTAGTTTGAATTGTTATTTACATGCATCACCCAAGAATAATATTGCGAGATCCATTATTTGATTGATGTTTCGAGAATCAGGAAGTGCCGCAGCGATGCGATTGATACTTTCATGGCAAAGCAGGACACTTTAAGCAATATTTCCAAGAAATGTTTGACAGGGGTGTTGTTTAAGAGAGGACACATTATGGCTACGATAAAGGAAAAGATTTTGCACCTATAGACGTCACGATATACTCGTGGTAGGAAAAGTACCAAAATAAGGACATGAAATTTCGGATAAATGTGTGGGGGATGTTACGTCTGATGTTTACACGTTATTATCGATTTAATAACAACTCAAAAATGAAGAAAAGACGAAGTAGAACCTTTAACAAATTTATTTAACAAAAACACCGATTAAATGAAATGTAGAAAACCGCTGAACGCGAGATGCTTAGTCTGTTTACGTTCTGTTTACTTTTAAACTGTCATGGCAGGCGACTTATTTTATCCAAGGGCAATAACTTTTTCTTTTGATTCAAGAGTAATAACTATTCTTTTTTGTTAGGTTGCCCTAACAGGTGACATGTTCAATTGTTCTTACATAGTGTGAAACTATGACTGTGACGGTGACCTTGTGATTTATGTAACATATCACTCAATACACATAGATGGCGTCAGTAATAAAAGAATTATATGATTTTTATAAAGCACTTATATTCAATTTGCATGTGGAAAACGTTGAGCTCAATCGGAGTATTAGTTTACAAATTACAGTTATTTAAACGAAGCTACTTTTGCAAATTTACAAAAATTGAAAAGATCTGAATTTCGTGTGTTAATAAAGCATTGTTTTCTGATGGGAAAAATACTGTTAAAAGCAATGGTTAAGAGGTGGTATGCTGGCTTTAAATGCAGTCGTACATACACAAATGCTGCTGAATGCTAAGATCGTCCAAATTTGGCAGTCGTCCCAGAAAAGATCACAAAGATCAACAGACTCGTTTTGCCCGATTGTAAATTGAAATTGGATGAGATAGCAGAAGGCAGTGAATTTACCATTTTGGATGAACATTTGTAGATGAGGAAGCTGTGTTCAAAGTGGGTGCTGCGTTTGATCACAGTCGATCAAAAACAACAACACGTCGACAATGTTTGCAGCTGTTTCAAAGCAACAGAAAAGAGTTTTTGCGTGAAAATGAATGAAACATGGATGAACCATGGATGAATCGGCAGTCATCAGGTGAAAGTCTTTCAAAGCAACCAAAAACGCAAACATCAGTAAGAAAGGTTTTTGCCTTCGTATTTTGAGATATGCAAGGTATTTTGTTCAGCGATTATCTTGAGAAACGAAAAATCATCAATAGCGAATGTAATATAGCATTATTGGAAGAAATCGACCAGAGCGGCCACAAACGAAGAAAAAAAAGTGCATATTCATCAAGACAATACACCGTGTCACAAGTCAATCGCAACGGTAGAAAAACTACATGAATTGCACTTCGAATTGCTTCCGCACCAACTCTATTATTCAGATATACACTCAGCGACCATTGGCTTTTAGCAGACCTCAAAAGAATGCTGCAAGGAAATAAATTTGACCCAAATGAAGAAGTGATATCAGAAACTGAAGCGTATTTTGAAGCCAAAGACAAATCGTTCTACATAAAAGGCATCAAATTGTAATCAATGTATATCCTCAGAAGAAGACTATACTGATGAATGAAGTCGAATTTTGTCTAAAAGGTGGTGTTTTATTAGTTAGGCCCTGGGCTTATTGAGTTGTGGAATATTATTTTTGTATTTTTTATTTTCTTTAAGATATTGCACTCCAAACAAGGCAGGTCGCCACTGTAGACATAAGGGGATACTGAGCATTAGTGTGTAGGTTTTGGGTGTAATCCTAAGTTGGGAGCTGTGCAGCGAGATGTCTGTTTACATTAGTTTTAAAACGTCTGCATGTTGGTACAGTCAGGGAAACAGGGAGCAGGGAGGGAGTTCCAGAGACGGCAACACGAGGAAACAAGCTACTAGAGTAGAAGGCTCTCCGGCATCTGGGGACCTCTACAGTGAATGGATGGGTCGTAGCTGATTGTCGAGTTGTTCTAGTGTATTTGCGTCGAGGTGGCACTAAAGCAGCTAGTTCATCGGAGCACAATCCATTGAAGTATTTGTAAAACAAGACCAAGTGTGCAACATTGCGGCGATAGGACAGGAGCTGGAGCTTGGCGACTCTTTTTGGGACCTTGTCTAAGAGAAAGAGACTAGTGGATGATGCACCAGCCCAGATGTGACAACAATACTCCATACATGGGCGGATGGTTGCTTTGTAGAGATGCAGGATAATGTCAGGTGTGAGGAGTTTACTAGCACGGCAGAAGGAGCCCACCTTCTTTGCAGCAGCCTTGGCAATGTCTTCAATGTATTTATTCCAATTCATGTTACCTGTGAATGTTAGGCCGAGTAGTAGTAGTAGTAGTAGTAGTAGTAGTAGTAGTAGTAGTAGTAGTAGTAGTAGTAGTAGTAGTAGTAGTAGTAGTAGTAGTTCTTTAACATTATTGAAGACAACTTAATACAGCAGAATTTTTAACAAAAATACAATTAGACTTTCTTTCTCTACCGCATCAAACATCGAACAATGTATAATATAATCAAATACGGATAAAATTAATAAAACCCAGAAAATGAATAACACAACTACCCTTGGTACTAGATGCAATTACTTAGACAGAAACTCCTGCCCGTTAGAAAATAACTGCATACAGAATAATGTTGTATATAATCATACAAAGTGTTAACTCAAGCAATGAAAATAGTAATGATATCTCCAACTATAATAATAACAGTAGCATAGGAAAAGAGGATATACATAGGAAAAGAGGATATATATATATATATATATATATATATATAGAGAGAGAGAGAGAGAGAGAGAGAGAGAGAGAGAGAGACATATATATATATATATATATATATATATATATGGCGATATTAACTTATCTTACCTAGATGCCGCTATTCTGAATTCACAACAGCAAGCCGCCATCAAAAGACTTCCTCTCCTTTTAAGTCATATAAAATCTTTTTCAGATAAAATTTTATAATTAAAATTTATTAAAATTTGCTGGAATCTAAGGTGAGAACAGTAGTAATAATCCAAATAATGATATTATCATGTAAACTTGTCGTTTCTTAAACTCTGTTCTTTTTAAATCAATCGTCTCTTACTTCCGTCTCCTCGTATACTTTTGTCTTTTTGTATACTGACGCCCGTCGACGTCGCCGTCGCCGTCATCATCGCAGTGTGTTGCATTTCGTCTCATCATCAACATCATCATCATCATCATCATCATCATCATCATCATCGTCCAGTGCGCTGCCTTTCGCTGTCGTCATGGTCGTAGTGGGCCGCATCTCGTAGACATCATCGTCTAGTGTCTGTAATAAAAACTTTTCATGCAGAGAGGAAGAAGGCGAGTCCGGCAGAGAATCAAAACTGGTCTTTATTTGGAAGGGATTTTCTCGTCACACGAACAAAAGTCACACATTCATTAAATTTGAGAGAGAGGTGAAATTGTTCTTCTTAACTTAATTCTACTTAGTTACGAGGATAGGAAAGAAGGTGCATACCAGTCGCTATCAACTCTTTTCGGAATTAAATTCCCATTTTCCTTTTTTTTTAATTACATCTCGACTTTGCATCCGTGCACCACGCTCTCAAAAGAAGGACTGACTAAAAAACTTATTTATTTCCTTGTTCCCACGATTGTGACGTAATTGCTTCAAAAGGTGGCACTGACCCTGTCATAACGCACATGTTTAACCTTTCCCTAATCTCCACTCTGAGTTCAGGCATGTTTATACTTTTAGTCCGAGAGCGAACTTGTTCCCCAGATTTGGCTGATGTAATCGTTCTTCACATACACACATCCATTATGTAACAATTAATCCTTGTCTTAAAAATTTCGAAATAGTGAGTGGGGTATTATTTATTTAGGTGCGGGCAATGAAAGTGAAAATAATTTCGGCTTTTAACTAAAAAATGAATTGAACTAATGATTGAAAAGATCCACAAAACTCAGAGTATTTCCCGATTTTAATCAAATTTTCAGAATTTATTAATTAATACATATATGTTAATATGTGGTGAACGAATCGAGATTCGATTCGAATGAACGCCAAAAAGCGAATGGCTTGTATAATCATCCTCTTTCTTTCTCCGGTGTGTTTCGATACGCTTGCCTCTTCACCTCCAAAAGCAAGTGAGTTTTCACAGAAACGTTTTAACTCAATATTTTCCAATCAATAAATATCGTTTCAAACCCAAAATATAACAAGTCTATGTCAACTTAACAAGCCAATGCGAACTGAGAAACCCCCTATAAGAGACGATGAAATAAACAGTTCTCCAGAAAGATTCAACCCGGCGCACCTCAAAAGAACCCAAGAACGTCAACCCTCTCCACCCCTGTGCCTTTGGCCAGACGGGGAGGGGATAACACTTCAAAACTCGCGTATAAGCTTCTATCACCTCGCGCACATCTACATACGCTCTGACAAAAGGTCAGGGGGACAGAAACAAATTGAAACTCACTAACTCACACGCACTGACAGAACGAGGTAAACCTACGCATACCTACACAACCACATTGTCTAATTCTCACACACGTATATTACTCACACACACATATTGACACTAACAAATATATGTAGACATACACATCCTTAACCCTCATGTCTTCTTATTCACCGCACATTTTCCTACCAAAAAGACGAGTTGTGTAAAGTTTACCAAATGAACATTTCTTCATTGATGTGGAGTACGCTAGTACCCCTTCCTGAGGTTGGACAATGAGATGCTCCAAGGGCATAAAAGAGAGGAGATATTATCCAAGTCACCGTTTGGGGTGTGTATTGTCTTGGCCTTCGGGGCTTGATTTACGCCGGTCCATGGGTCTGTCCTGTGCAGTTCTAGGAGGTCCACCCTCCCAGGCTTTGTCTTCTCACCCTTTAAGAAGGGGTTAGTTTATTGTTAATCGCCTGAGGCGCCCCTACCTGGGAATGCCGACGGGCCTACCCCGGCAATGTTTAATGATCCTAAGTACTCTTCCTCTAGAGTGCTGACTTCTCAATTCCCACTTTCCGACCTTGTGTCACATTTTACTCCGTGGGAAGTAGATAAATAGCGTTTGGACTGTGTACGACTCTCGATATATTTTTATTATATGTTACCCGATCTTTTCCCAAAAGAGGTCTAATCAACATCATAATATTGGCGACGTAGGATTCGGTCCCAGAACTCACATTGAACGACGGAAAGAAAGAATTTTGAAACACTTCGACAAACCTTGGCTGGAACGAAAAAAAAAATTCGTAAAAAGTAAGACTTATTTTTTTTTTTTTGCTTCGTTTTAAGTCAAACGAAAGAGTTACAATTGCGTGGGTTTTTTTTGTTAGTTATTAACTGGTGAATGAAAAAACTTTTTTTACGCCGAGTGAATTCGAACTCGCGACGTGAACATTACGGGAGGTCGTGTTTGTCCCATATTTTTGTGTTTTGGTAAATGACGAACTTTTTTATCGAAATTTTTTAGAAGTTTGATATACTCATTGTATTGTGTATAGTTTAAAAAATGGACGAACTGGTCGAACTTACAAAGGCATTAGTGTCTTCTCAAATGGAACAGCGGAAGACGCAAATGGAACAACAGAAGATGCAAATGGAACAACAGAAACGGCATCAATATTCCCAAGATTACTTGCAACAAGAAATGTTAGAGTTACGGAAACAGCAAGCAACCGACACGAAAGTTTTATTTGAGGTTGTTGCAAAAGGTAGAACGATGGAAAATTCAACTTATTTCACAGCCGAGGGTATTGCAAATTCAATATCGGAATTCGTATATGACCCTGACAACGGAATAACTTTTCAAGCCTATTTTCGACGGTTTGAAACAATTTTCAACAAACGGTGCGAAACTTGGTCGGACGAACAAAAAGTTGGACTTCTATTACAGAAGCTTGGTCCTAACGAGAGTACAAAGTACATAATTTATTATTGCCTAGAAAACCTGACGAAGTATCGTTTGAGGAGACAATAAAAACACTCACAAGCATGTTTTCATACGTGCTTTAGTTGTCTGAACATTGTTAAGCATAATGATGATGATTTTGTTACCTATGCAGGAAAAGTAAACCAAGAGTGTGAACGATTTCTCCTACACGAGTTAACAATTGACATGTTTAAATGCCTTGTTTTTGTTAAAGGTTTGACGGATAGTAGAGATAAAGATGTTCGTTCGAAAATATTGTCAAAAATGGAACAACGTCCAGATATAACATTACAAAAAGCTACGGAAGAAGCTAAAAAAATAATGAATCTGAAACATGACAATACTAAAATCGAGGAAAAAGACATTTCACATATTTCGCATATGAAAGTTCGACGTAGGACACGTGAAAGTGAAAGAAAATTTTAATCCCCAATGAAATTTCTATGCTACAGATGTGGTTGACCTCATTCTAAAAATGACTGTTTTTTCCGAGATAAATGTTGTTTTCGGTGTAATAGAATAGGCCACAAGCGTTCACACTGTAGAATGAAGCAGACCGAAAGAGGAATGTCGATCGGAAAAAATAAAAAAAGAAAGAAATCGAGGAGGGTCAAAAGAAAATTCGTGCAAGTGAAAATAAATGGAGAGAAGGTACAACTTCAGCTGGATACTGGAAGTGATGTCTCCATAATAAATGAAACAACGTGGAAAAGAATTAACAAACCCAGGTTAACTAAGACTGATAAAATAGCCCGTGGAGTTTCAGGAAGAAGGTTAAAGTTCAGAGGAGAATTTTTGTGTGAAGTATCGTTTTTAGGATAAACTAAAAAATCTAGGGTTTATGTTTTACAAAATTCTTCTAACCTAATGGGAAGTGATTTAATTATCCTATTCGATCTATTCGAGATTCCTATAGACTCATTTTGTAATAGAATTGATGTTTCACCAGCTGGTAAAAATATAGTTATGGGTAAATACATAAAGGACCTAAAAAATGAATTTCCTAAAGTTTTTTCAGGTGGTCTCGGTAATTGCACAAAAACTGAAGTAAAATTTGAAGTAAAAGAAAATGTCAAGCCTGTGTTTAAACCAAAACGGAAGGTGTCGTATGCCGCATTAGAAACCGCATTAGAAACTAGGAGTTACAAAGACTGGAAGAAATAGGTGTCATTTCTAAACTTGGTTATTTAGATTGGTCGTAACCAGTGGTCTTTGTGAAAAAGAAAAATCATAAAATACGTGTGTGTGCAGATTTTTCTACAGGTCTAAATGACTGTTTAAAGGAACCTTCTTATCCTTTGCCCTCTCCGGGAGACGTGTTTGTTAAATTGAATGGAGGAAAGATTTTTAGTAACATTGATTTGTCTAGCGCATACCTCCAAGTACGAGTTGACGAAGATAGTGCAAAATTATTAACAATAAACACGCATAAGGGATTGTACAAATTCAATAGACTTCCGTTTGGATTAAAAGTCGCCCCTAGCATATTTCAACAGATCATGGACACAATGTTGGCTGATCTAGAGTTTGCAGTAGCATATTTGGACGATGTGCTGATTAAAAGCAAAAATACTAAGGAGCATTAAGAGCACATAAGAGCGGTATTTCAAAAGATAGAAGAATACGGTTTCAAGTTAGTTCAGAAAAATGCGATTTTATGACAAATAATTGACGCAAAAGGAAGACGACCAGACCCGAAAAGAGCAGAAGCCATAAAAAATATGCCGATCCCTAAAAATATTACGACGCTTCAAGCTTTTCTGGGTTTAGCGAATTACTATGGAATATATATAAAAAAAATATGCATGACTTAAGAGCCCCATTGAACAATTTATTAAAAAAAGGTGTAAAATGGAATTGGACTGATAAATGTCAGCAAGCTTTCGAAAAAATAAAAAGTGTATTGACGTCGGATTTAGCACTAACACATTATGACCCTAAATAAGAAATAATAGTCGCTTCTGACGCAAGTGATTATGGCATTGGTGCTGTAATTCTTCATAAATTTGAAGATGGTAGTAAGAAACCAGTAGCCCATGTTTCTAGAACTTTGCTTCCGGCAGAAAAAATTATTCGCAAATTGAAAAAGAGAGCCTTGCGATTGTTTTTGCGTTAAAAAAATGTCATAAATGGTCGATCGTTTTTATTACAAACAGACCATAGGCCACTATTATCCATATACGGATCAAAGAAGGGTATTCCCACACATACTGCAAATAGATTGCAGCGCTGGGGTACCGAATTATTAAATTATAATTTTAAAATTGAATTTTTGCCTTCGAAGAAAATAGGACATGCAGATGGTCTTTCCAGATTAATCCCTCGAAGATCGGAACCACTAGAAGACATGGTTATTACAACCTTAAGGGATGAACTGGATTTTAAGGAAGCATTATGCAATGCTATACGTGAATTACCTGTCACGTTAGATGAAATAAGAATCAAGGCTGGAAAAGACGATTTCATCAAAAAGATGAAAGAAGGAGTAATTTCAAAAAAGAAATATAAAACTTCAAGAAATTCGTCAGCATATTCAATATGCGATGAAGTGCTACTATATGCTGGAAGAATGGTGATGCCAGTTGTACTGCAAAAGCGGATGTTAAAAGAATTCCATCAAGGGTATGAAAGCTTTAATGATGAGTTATACTTATTGGCCGAAGATGGACAAGGATATAGAACATATTGTTAAAGCATGTAGAGGATGCCAACTTGCAGCAAAGGCACCACCAGTGAAAATTATACCATGGCCGGAAACAGATGTCCCATGGACAAGACTGCATATCGATTATGCTGGACCCATGAATGGTCATTATTACCTAATAGTTGTAGATAGCTACTCCAAGTGGCCTGAGATTTTCAAATGTAAACACCCGACATCCACAACTACTATAAAGGTACTAGACGAACTTTTCAGTCGCTTTGGTGTACCAAAAACAATAGTAAGCGACAATGTAACACAATTTACCAGCAGTGAATTTAAAGATTTCTGCAGATGTTTGTCCATTGACCACACAACAACTTCACCTTACCATCCCAGATCTAATGGTCAGGCTGAAAGATTTGTGGACACTTTTAAAAGGGCATTGAGAAAGAATCATGGCATGGACACTGAGGAGAAGACCATTCAGAAATGTTTGTCGGTGTACAGAATCACACCAAACCCAAACACAGTTTCAGGCATGTCACCAGCCGAACTGATGTTTGCTAGAAAGATACGCTCCGTATTTGACAGATTGTTACCGAGTCCAACGAAGAAATACGTGAAGAAAAGTAATTTTTCGTGTAAGTTCTTTAAAACCGGAGACAAAGTTTTTTTCAAAAATTTCAGAAATGGAAAAACGTTTTGGGATGATAGGGTAATATCACAAAGAATTGGTGGAATTATGTACTGGGTGAAAAGTTCCAAATGGGAACATAAATAAATTGAGATCAAGGCTTACGGAAGATGTCAGGGAAGACCAGGAAATCCCGATGAACATATTGTATGAGACGTTTGACATTCCAGCACCACCAATTGCTAAAACAGTTATTCCACGACGGTCAAGCAAAAGAAAAAAAATACCGGTAGAACCGTTAAGTCCGGACCCGAAACGTAAAAGATATTAATTTCTGTTGTGAAGAAATTATCTCAGAGGGGGGTGATGTGGAGTAAGCTAGTACCCCTTCCTGAGGTTGGACAATTAGATGCTCCAATGGGCATAAAAAAGAGATGTTATCCAAGTCACCGTTTGAACTGTGTACGACTCTCGATATATTTCTATTATATGTTACCCGACCTCATAACATCATAATATTTACTAAAACTAACATTTATATTCATGTAAACTTCTAACTATATAAAGTTGTTGTAATGTAATCATATTTTCTTTCATTTTTTTTATTCACGAAATCCTTTTCATGTTTGTAGTCGACATAAATATAAAGCATTTATTTTAATATTATTTTTAATTATAGATTAAATCACTTTACCTCATCTCCTTCATTTCAAAGTCTATTATACCCATAGTCGTAACTCGGTGACTACCTTCACAAAAAGATAACACTCTGATGGTTCGAATGAAAAATAAATAAAGGCAGCTAATATTTAAAGCATTGAAAATATTCTCTTTTTTTTACATTTAAACTTCCGATTTTTTAGTATCATTTTCTAACAAGAGACGCCTTCAAAATAATGTGTTTTTCCAATCGTACTTTCAGTGGGTCATTCATTTGTAAAATTCAATCTCAACTATCGGTATAATAAGACTTCCTCATCCTCTAAATGAAGTGGGATGCGTAAAGTAATTTTAATGACCTAATAACTCTATAAGTTTCGTTTGTTTGTTTGTTTGTTTGTTTGTTTTTACTAAAATAAATACTTTATATTAACATCGATTTATTAATTAATAACACTGAAAATTTAATTAAGATGATATAATTCTCTGATGTTTTTAAGATTATTTATTTTTCAATCACATGTATTCATTTCTTTGTTAAAAAAAAATTAGTTTCACTTTCATTAATTGAAGAAACATGCAAGATGATTGGTTATTAGGGCCTTCACGATCTTTTTTTTTTTTTGTTTTATGTCTGAGTTTCAAAAATAAATATTTTCAATCAGAATTTCGAAGAACACAATAAAACGATGTTAACTACGAAATATAAAATGGTAAAATGCTGTTTAACACTGACTACTTGATATTTTCGCCTTTCGTTTCAGGTAGCATTTCTCTGCTTGGGAAGATTAGAACAATGTCGAATTATGGTTGCTTTCGTGTCACCAATTATCGCGTAATTTTAGGTAGGGGATATTTAAAAAATACTTGTAGCGTAACGTGTCTCTCGATCGAATCTACAATCCTCAAACACAAAATTACAAATCTAAAAAAAAATACAAGGGAGATAACTATGTTATCGGCAAGGGAAATAACTCGATATGAGATCATTTGTTATTAGTTCCCTTTGACTGTGACGAAATTTGATTTCCGTTATATTTTTATATATTATAACTTCTCTAACCATGTTCCTCTAATTCGGGTAATTATTCAAAAAAGTATTATTTCATTTGTCCAATGGATACCATTGCAGACTCTGCAGTTTGCAATGCGGATCTCTTGTGGCAATTTATACAATAATACTGTTGGTAAAGTTTTGCCATTTTATTTCCGTTCTAACTTAACAGACTTGCCCGTACTTTGCTATTGAACTAACAAACATTTTTAAATAATTTAAAACGCGAAAAAAACTCATCCAGGAAGGTAGAAAAGTAACCTTTCTTGCCTTTGGTAACACTTATTGTTGCATATTTGTTTGGGGGGGTTTCCACCCCGTCTTGTGCTGTTGGAAATTGTTAATAAACCCAAATTTTTTGTTATATATTATTTTATAATTTTGTTATGATTTATTTATTAATTGATGCATATTTATATTGCTGTTATTATTGATTATACATTGCTATATTCTTTCATATAGTAGTAGTAGGAGGAGGAGGAGGAGGAGAAGGCGGAGTTCTCACACAAGCAACAGGAGCAGCAAATCTTGTTTTTACGTATCGAGTTTCCATTGGACAAAATCTCAAATCAGCAGTTTCTTTCAGCAAATCACAGCACAAGAGATATTCACTTCCAAATGTCGTGCATAATATAAAAACCAAAACACAACGATTTTCTGCCTCTTTCTCCTGTTTACTTTCAGAGACAACGTGTGCATACTTCACATCCTGCCTAGGCCTTTTGGAACTGAATGACCTCAACATATGCAACGAGAAACATACACAAACTCCTAAATATAACAACAGTATATATCCACTGCTAACCAAACACAGTTCATACATACACTCTCTCACAAACAAAACAGGCACGTTAATATACACGAGCATCTACAATGCCTATCCCATTTACACATAATGTAACATACAAACTTATACACTACCAGCCAAAATGAACATGGCTACTTAAATTCTCTTCACTTGGAACGTTTTAAGACTCTCTGAACTTTTGTATGCTACCAACTCTTATTATTTCGTTGTCTTAACAAGTTGTCAATAAAAATTAATTATTTTTCTTCATTATTATTATTTTATTATTATTTTTTATTCTTTATTATTATTTTTTATTCTTTATTATTATTTTTTATTCTTTATTATTATTTTTTTTATTATTTTTTTTATTCTTTATTATTTTTTTTATTCTTTATTATTATTATTTTTTATTATTATTTTTTATTCTTTATTATTTTTTTATTCTTTATTATTATTTTTTTTTATTATTATTTTTTTATTCTTCATTATTATTTTTTATTCTTCATTATTATTATTTTTATTCTTTATTATTTTTTTATTCTTTATTTTTATTTTTTATTCTTTATTATTATTTTTTATTCTTTATTATTTTTTTATTATTATTTTTTATTCTTTATTATTTTTTTTTATTCTTTATTATTATTTTTTATTCTTTATTATTTCTTTTTAATTCTTTATTATTATTTTTTCATCTATTATTTATTTATTATTTATTTATTATTCTTTATAATTATTCGTTATTATTATTATTATTATTATTATTATTATTATTATTATTATTATTATTATTATTATTATTATTATTATTATTATTTGTTTTTGCCATTCCCTCTAAAGATTGCTTACTGGCGGAAACAGTTGATGTTCTCTGGAGTGTGAGTGATAGCAAGTCTCCACAAATTCCAAGTACTCTCTGCTTCTTTCGATCACTATTTCAAATCACTTTGTTTTTCTTTGCAACAGCCGGACACGATATTATTCAGGTTGGATTGTGTATTCATAAATCTTGGCAGTATATTGATTTTTAGCAACAGTGAAGAACAAAATACGGAAGACTGAGATAAAGTATTTAGAATTCTTAGTGACAATAACTTGAAGATTTCCTTAGCTAAGAGTATATTCAATGTAGCAGATTTAGATTTTCTAGGTTTGCAAGTGAGCAAAGAAAGCATGTTACCTACTTCGAAGAAGATTAACAAACTGAACAGGACCCAAAGATTCAAAAAGCTTACAAAGGCTTTTAGGGATGACAGGTTTTTATCAAACAGGTTTTTATTGAATATTAATCCTTAATTATGCCTCTATAGTGTTACCACTATCCGAACGAATGAGGTTGGACCCTAAATCAAAGCTCAGACTGAATGAGAAAGAAACTGACGTTTTCAAAACTGTAATAAGTAAATTGCCATAAATTACGGCATTAGCCCATCCGCAGTCTTCAGTCACCGAGTATCACCTAGTGATGGATAGTAGTCAATACACAGTTGGCACTGCATTACACCAGATGATAGATTAAAAAACAACCCGTACCTACAGGATTCTTTTCAAATAAATTTTCTCAAGCACAAACCAAATATTCAACATTTGATAGAAAGCTACTGGCAGATTATTTTTCAGCGATGCATTTCACCCACCTCATAGACAGTCGTCATGTGGCATTGTTCACTAATCATAAGTTGTTATGTGGAGCATTCTATAGTCAGACACCGGCAAAATCGCATCAACACCAACAACACTTATCAGTACTTGCTGAATATATTGCTCACATAGCATACATTAAAGGCGATCAAAATATAGTTGCAGACTGTATGTCTCGATCGGCATTAGCTGTGCAAGTAGATGCATGTGATTTGGCAGAAATAGACCAGACACAAATGGGAGATGATGAAATAAAATCATACCCAGACTTCAAAGAATATTTTGTATCAAACGAAGTGGGCTCAGTCCTATGTGATACTTCAACCATGTACCCCAGACCGTTTATTCTGAAAAATCTCCATAGAGCTATTCTTGATAGCCTACATTGCTTAGCGCATCCCGGAACAGGAGCGTCTATAAAACTGGTTAAGTCCAGATATGTTTGGCTGAACTTGGACAAAACAATCAAGCATCACTGCTTTTTGCCCAGTGACAACTAAACCACCAAGAAGGTAAAGCCTCACACGTACACGATGGAACATTGAAACGAACTTTCTTATCTTCATTTCTTATTCAAAGTCTATTTTACATTTCTGTAAAATTGTTTAACTACTGTTTCCTCACTTTTATTCAGAAAACTTTGCTGTTAAAGTTAGAATTTGCTAGCGGGTGACTCATTAATTCATATATTCATATTTTTTCATGCTCCAGTTTTAGCCACATTTATATTAATTGTTAGCGTTGTTCTTAGCACTTTTCAAAGACGCTACCGTCATTTAAATACACTATCCAAAGCCAGGAGCCACAAAGGTTCGAATAAAAGATAAATAAAGTCAGCTAATATTTAAAGCTCTCAAAATATTATTTTTTGTTACATTTCTGATTTCCGATTTTTAGTATCATTTTCTACCGAAAGTCGCCTTCAAAAGAATGTTTTTGTTGTGATGGGATACCTGACTCCCCTACGAACATTAGTATGTATGGTGGACTATATTCGACGGTATTCGAGTGTATTAGGTTAATCCTATTGGATTACCGGTAGTGCTATTGTTTTGTACAAGATATACATTGTTATAAACCATCCCCTTTACACTCTGGTTATTTTTTATATTATAACTTCTAACCAAGTTATATCAGCTGGCGACGACGATTTCGAAAACGAACCCATAAAAGATATGGTAAAGTCAACTATATGAATTGGCAAACAAAATTTCGAAACGAAATCAAATTTTGGAATATACTCAGTCACACGCGTATATAACCAAGTTATATCAGGGTTTTTTTTACTAATCGTACCTTCAGTTTGTCATCTTTATGTAAAACTGAATTTCGACCATAGGTATAATAAGACTTCTTCATCCTTGAAATGAAGAGAAGAGGTGTAAAATAATTTAAATGCCTAATAACTTTCGTTTGTTTGTTTGTTTGTTTGTTTTTAATAAAATAAATGCTTCATATTAACATCGATTTATGAATTAATAAATACTGAAAATTTAATTAAGATGATATAATTCTCCGATGTTTTATGGTTAATTTCTTTTTCAATCAGGGGTATTTATTCCTTGGTTAAAAAGAAATTAGTTTCACTTTCATTAATTGAAGAAACATGCAAGATGATTGGTGGGTATCTTTCAGAATGATCAGTACAGTCGCGGACGGGGTCCAAAAAACTAACGAGAACGGGGTTATAAAAATAAATATGCAACAAGTGAGTTTAACCTACGTCGAGAAGAGATATTTGTCTACTTACCTATGATATTTGTTTGTATTTTTACGTACTATAAATGGGGTTTTATTAGCTGTAAAAAAAATTTCTTGTTCATTTTTTACTGTTTTTTTTTAGACCAAAAAAATGGCGCTTGCTCGTAAGACGCCATGTCTTACGAGCAAGCGCCATTTTTTTTTTTGCAAGTTCGCGTGATAAAACTATTGATTTCTACTAAATAGCAGTTGGAACGGTTTAAAAATACAAACAAATATCACAGGTCAGTTTTAAATTAACTTTTATCGACGACAGTTACTTTTATTTGTTGTATATTTGTTTTTTTGAGCGTTTTCAGCGTACTGATCATTCTGAAAGATACCCTGATTGGTTATTAGGGCCTTCACTATCTTCTTTTTTTTAATTTTATGTCTGAGTTTCAAGAATGAATATTTTAAATCAGAATTTCGAAGAACACAATAAAACGATGTTAAGTACGAAATATAAAATGATAAAATGCTGTTTAACACTGACTACTTGATGTTTTCGCCTTTCGTTTCAGGTAGCATTTCTCTGCTTGGTAAGATTAGAACAATGGCGAATTATGGTTGCTTTCGTGTCAACAATTATCGCGTTTTTTGTGGGGGGGGGATATTTAAAAATACAATCTCTCGATCGAATCTACAATCCTCAAACACAAAATTACAAATCAAAAAAAATACAAGGGAAATAACTATGTTATCGGCAAGGGAAATAACTCGATATGAGATCATTTGTAATTAGTTCCCTTTGACTGTGATGAAATTAGATTTCAGTTATTTCTTTATACATTACAACAGTGGTGGGCAAACTACGGCCCGTGGGCCGCATGCGGCCCGCCAAAGGAATTCATGCGGCCCTCCAAAAGATTGAATATTGAATGTCCAAAAGGATTCTACAATCAGTATTATAAAATCGGAATGTAAGTAATCGGCAAATTGTTTTTCTCGCTCACTCTCTTTCCCTGCCTTTTTTACGGACAACATGGCTCTTCTCTTGCCTGACCTCTTTTTTATCTCTCTCTCTCTCTCTCTCTCTCTCTCTCTCTCTCTCTTTCTGCTTCTTTATCTCAATCTGTCTCTCTATATTGCATTTTTTTCTCTATTTCATTTGCATCCTTTCTCACTCCTTATTAGTTTGTTTTTACCTGACGGAAATAATTTTTTCAAGCTTTTAATTTTGTTATTCTATTTATTTATTCATTTGTTACCGCGCCAACGATTTTATTGCTTTATATTTCAATCATTTCAGTGTCCTGGCAGATTCCAGAGAGATAAGACGTTGGACATTTTATTTCAGCACAGCTTTTATTATCTTTCAAATTTTACCCAAAATGATTCGAAGCAATCTAAAAAGCGAAAAATTGAAGACGAATGCAGAGTATTTAACAAAGAGTAGACTGAAAAGTATTTCTTTTACTGATGTCGGAGTTATAGTTGTATGTTTGATTTGTCATGATACAGTTGCTGTGTTCAAGGAATACAATTTGAAACGGCACTTTCAAACTAAGCACACCAACTTTGGAAGCAATTTATCAAAGCAAGAACTGCAAAAGAAAGCAACTGATCTGATGAAAAGTCTGAAGAAACAACAAAATGTGTTTGAAAAAACTTCCTCTTTACAAAGGAATGCGACACTGGCAAGTTTTGTATTGGCAAATAAAATTGCAAAGCAAAATAAGTCATTTGCAGAAGCAGAATTTATTAAAGTTTGCATTGTTGATGCTGTTAGTGTTGTGTGTCCTGAAGTCTTATCAAAAGTGGAAGCCATATCTGTCGCGAATAACTATTGTTCGTCGCATAGATGCACTTGCAATGAATATTCAAGAACAGATGTTAACAGCCAGTGTTAGTTTTCAGTGGTTTTCTATTGTTTTAGATGAGAGTAATGACATTCAGGATACTGCCCAGGTACTCATTTACATCAGAGGAATTGACGAAAACTTCGAAATTACAGAGGAATTGTTATCTATGGAGTTTCTCAAAGACACTCTTACTGGAAAAGATTTATACAACAATGTCACTAACAGTCTAATCAGGTCTAGATTAAGCCTAGATAGACTGGCAAGTATTACAACTGATGGTGCTCCTTCACTCATAGGCAAACGCTGTGGCCTTGTGACCTTGATGAATAATAAAATCAAAGAAGATTTTCCATCGCACAATGTGTTGTCTTTTCACTGCATCATACATCAAGAAAGCCTCTGTAAATCACGTTTTAAACTCAAACACATTATGGATCCAGTGGTGCGTGCAATGAACTTAATAAGAGCATGGGGACTGAATCACAGGCAATTCTGAAACTTCTTGGAAGACATCGAGGCTGATTTTTCTGATGTGCTGTACCACACAAATATCCAATGGTTAAGTATGGGAAAAGTACTGAATAGGATGTGGGACGTTAAAGAAATGGTTGTCATGTTTTTTAATATGCAAGACATTTCATGTGACTTTTCAAAGGAAATGGAGTGTGACGAATGGGTTTGCGATTTTGCATTTGCTGTAGATATTATGCAAAAGCTGAATGAGTTAAACACAAAACTACATGGCAAAGGTGTATTTTCTCATGAATTGTATGTGGAAGTGAAAGCGTTTCAATCGAAACTTCAACTTTTTGCCAAGCAGCTTAAAGTCCAAAACTTTGTTCATTTTCCTCTGTTGAAAACACGAGCTGTTACACAAGCACTATCAGACAAATACAGTTCCCAGTTGATGGCTTTATCAGATTTGCTGATTTCAAGGCAATTGAAGAGCAGTTTGATTTGCTCAGCTCACCTTTTGCCTGTGACGTTTAAACAGCTGCTGAAGAACTGCAAGTGGAACTGATTGATTTGCAAGCCGACAACTCTTTAAAGAGGTTGTTTGAAAATAAACCACTGGTCGAGTTTTATGCATCTCTACACTCAGATAAGTTTAAAAATCTGAAAGATTTTGCAAGGAAGATGTTTGTGATATTTGCATCAACTTACATATGTGAGTAGACTTTTTCTCTATTGAAAGTTAACAAGTCAAAGAATAGGTCACTTCTCACAGACTCAAATCTTCAGTCAGTGTTAAGAATCAGTACAAGCAACTTGACACCTACTTTCAACAAACTGGTCAATGATTGCAGTCAGTTGCATCAATCTCATTGGATCATTTGGATCCTTCTGTTGCTCAGTTGCTGATCTACTTTGTTTTTCTAATAAATATTTGGTTCATGTGAAGTTACTGCTTTAAAATATCAATAAAAATATTTCTTCTTTAAATTGAGTCACTTTGTTTTCAAACAAATGTGCTTCATGTGAAGTTTCTCCTTTAACATATAACTTTTTTTTTAGTTAATTTATGTGTACCTTGAAGTTATTGATTAATAAAAAAAATAAAAATATTTTTTCTATTTCTTAAAGAGAGTTACTTTTCTTTCTTTTTTTCAAATAAATGTTGGTTTTTTTTCAAATGCGTTTCATGTGAATCCTCTACAGTACTTTAAAATGCTAATGAATGAAAAATGATTGCATTTTCGTTTTGAAATCCATATATTTCGGCTATTTCAGATATCAATTATATTGGAAAATATACTATGCAGCCCAGTAAAATTTGATTTTTTTTAATTTGGCCCTTGCTCTGAAAAGTTTGCCCGCCCCTGCATTACAACTTCTCTAACCATGTTCCTCTAAATCGGGTATTTATCAAAAAAATATGATTTCATTTGTGCAATGGATACCATTGCAGACTCTGCAGTTTGCGATGCGGATCTCTTGTGGCAATTTATACAATAATACTGTTGGTAAAGTTAGGAACTGTCCCTATTTAGTTGCCTTCCAACGAGAGCAGAGTCAGACACAAGGTAGGTTTTTAATGTGGGGAAAATCCAGTTCCTTGAAAAGTGGTACTTTGGATTGGGAAAAAATTTAAATTGCCTCAGTCGAGAATGATTTCTTCTTCACTAACCGATAATAGAAAAGATGAAGTGTAGTATCAGAACAGATACTACATTTTGATCCTAGGAAAAACACTACGGTTGTGCTGCCGTAATGTTATAAACAGCTATTTGTGTTCAATATATCGTAGAAAATAATTTTCCCCAATAGTGATTGTGTTTTGGCATTTAATACCCAAAAAAAATGTTAATATACTATTAAACAGATAAACGAAACTGATTTTTATATAAGTCGAATAAATTTAAATATTTTGTTATATTTTTTTTCATAATTGTATTATAATTTTTTTTTTAATTGACGTATATTGCTGTTATTATTATACATTGCTACATATTAAAATATGGTAAATGATCAGTTCGATAGTGTAAACATAATGGGATAAAAAAAATTGTGTATAGACGATAAAAATAATTTTATGTTGTTTTTTCTTTAATTATATTAAACTAGCAGGGCTATCCGGCGTTGCCCGGGGCGATAAAAAAAAACTAGTAGAAATTAAAGAGTGTGTTTAACATCTTTATATAAAAAACTTCAATCTCTCTTCTTTCTCTAGCCGGCTCTCTTTCCCTGGTCCCCATTATTCCCCTCCCTCCTTTAACCCTCTATTTCATTTTTTCCCATGTGATTCTTCTCTTGTTTAAATATGTTAAAAACTAATAATAATGTAATTCATCCCCCCCCCCCCCCGGAGCCATCTGCTTTAAATGTAATAGTGTAATCTTACATTTATTACTTCGGGAAATAAAAAAATAGAAGTTAAATAATATGTGTAACATTTTGATGTTAAAACTTTTATCCCACCTCTCTCTCCCCCTAACCGTCTCTTTATGTTTCTCCCTTTATCTTTTAATACTGTAGTGTTAGTAAGGAGGTCTTCACGGAACTGCCAAAAGTATCTGTAAAATCAAAGTATTAAGAAAAATAATGTTAATAAAAATTATTGATCTCGAACAATGCCGAGTAGAACAAATAACACGGTCTATACCTATGTTCTGCTCCCCCCGATTTCAGAATATGATGAAGATAAATAATCTTACTCTGTGAATTTTACATAAGAATACACTTTTATAGGTTATCTATATTCTCTAACCTTTTTTAAACAAACCTAAATTGTGTTTTTAAACGTGAGTTATCGTTCTTCCTTATCTATCCTCTAACAAATAAATTTCATTAAAAACCATTAATTGTTTTATGTACTTGAGGTATAATTTGCCGGACAACGCCGAATACTTTTCTTATATAAGATATTATAAAATGTCCATGTACATGTATTTGTGTACATACAGAGTGGCGGGCAGTGGCGGACCTTCACATAGTTTCTTACCCCCTCCATGTAAATAGAATTGACGCTAAGAAACATTAAATAGAATACAAAGTTATTACAAAGTATTACGTAATTAAATTAAAATATGACTCAGCATTTTCTAATTACTATAAAATAGAATGAAAAATAACTGAAACCGACCCCCTCTGATAAAATCTGCCCCAAAGACCCCTAAGGGGTGGGTGTAGAGATTCGACAATTCTCCCATCATCTTACTCTGTGAATTTTACATAAGAATACACTTTTATAGGTTATCTATATTCTCTAAACTTTTTTAAACGAACCTAAATTGTGTTTTTAAACGTGAGTTATCGTTCTTCCTTAGCTATCCTCTAACAAATAAATTTCATTAAAACCATTAATTTTTTTATGTATATGAGGTATAATTTGCCGGACAACGCCAAATACTTTTCTTATATAAGATATTATAAAATGTACATGTATTTGTGTACATACAGAGTGGCGGGCAGTGGCGGCTAGTGGCGGACCTTCGCATAGTTCTTTACCCCCCCCCCCCTCTGTAAATAGAATTGACGCTAAGAAACTTTAAATAAAATTAAAGGTTGTTTCAAATTATTACGTAATTAAATTACAATATGACACATCAATTTCAAATTACTATAAAATATAATGAAAAATAACTGAAAAATGACCCCCTTCCCTAATGAAATCTGCCCCATAGACCCCTAAGGGGTGGGTTTATAGATTTGGGAATACGCCCATCAACTTACTCTGTGAATTTTACATAAGAATACACTTTTATATTGTATCTATAGTCTCTAACATTTTTTCTATAGGGCACACACACACACACAAACAAACATACAGACATTCAATTTTATATAGAAGATGAGGAACCATTTCGACTTCAGATCTAGTGAGTACAAAGTATGTAATCTGAAGAAAATCACGTTTTAATTGTGTAAATATGCTAGAATAATCGATAGTTTAACATAATGGAGGCTTACGACCAACGAAGTAGTGTATTATGTAAAAACGAAACTGAGTTCAACTGAAACGAAACAAGCACTTTTATTATTCCAGAAAACAATTTTAATAATTCCAAGAAAGCGATTTAAAATTATCTATAAAAAAGTTTGTGAAATAAATATTTTTAGAAATACTTTTATTCTTAAAATAAATTATTTTTATAATTCATTACAAGATTTTAATTCGTTTCAGTACTCATTGTTTACGATCCATGTTTTCGTATGGCTCATGCCGCCATGTTCTTTTTTTGGTATCGTTTGTGCCAGTTGACACGGTTAAGATTCGGATAAAAATTGTTGTTTGGGATAAATACAATTTAGGCGCGCAGTGTGAATATAATTGTATTGGCGCGTGAAAGATAAAAAATAACGCCCACGCAAATTCCGGTGTGGCCTTATATATTAAATCAACTCAAAACGAGCGGACGTAGTAGAGAGCACACACGTGATATTTCTGTCCAATGGGATTTCTCCAAAGACATTTTTCTAAATTTTTCTCCTTAAGCTCGCTGGAGCCTATCCAAATAGTATTTAAGCACACACAAACATCAAACCCTCTCTCTCAACTGACTCTTCATTCGGAGGTTACACGCGTCTTACTATCACTCTTCCATTTCACCTTTCGCGCGCTTCATACAATTACACAGGCGAACATTACCTATTGCCTCTCTTTACATTTTATAACATATGAGCATTTCAACAAAACAAAAGACATTCTCCTTTTTACTTACCCTGAAACTAAAGAAAGGACTTCTGAACTCATTACAAAAGGAAATATGTTATATTTGTTAATGGTTTATTTCAGTGAATAAACTTCCGTTGGTTTTGCATGTAAGCCTTCTTATTATTATTTTTATTTTTATTTGTGGAGGAAGTTATCACCAAAAAAAGGCATGACGACCACCACAAGTTGGTGACCCAGACTTAGAAAATTGCATGCACAACGGAATCTCCTTATAAGCTACATGCGGTTTCCTAACCTACTGGCGATATCATGCGTGCGGTAACACTCAAAGGAAGTAAAAAGACGATGCGAATCTCAAGGGATGATACAAGCCGTCAGACGAAGCGTGGATCTCAGTACAATATAGCAACAAATTAGCGAGTTATGCCGATAGTCGCTATTAAATCGAAATTAAACAAATCAACCGACAGTTTAAAGGCTTTAAAATCATTTTCAAACGAAAAACAGAAAAATGGAAGCTCCCCGCGTTGAAACACCTCTAGCTACATTAACGCTAAATATTCCAGCTTTTAATCCCACCAATATAAAGACGTGGTTTATCCAGATCCAGGCCCTTTTCGACGCAAAACGGATTACGTCTCAGCGAACCAAGTATTGTTATTTGGTTGAAAAACTCCCGGCAGACGTCGTCGAGGAAGTGACTGATTTATTGGAGAACGTACCAGAAAATAATCCATACGATGAACTTAAGGAGGCTATTTTGAGACGGACTGGCTTATCAAACTAGACAATGTTACGCAATCTCTTCACCCAAGTAGAATTGGGAGATCGCACACCGTCACAACTTTTACGATACATGCGATCATTGCTAGGAGACAACAAAATGTCCGAAACTATAATGAGAAGTTTGTGGCTGGATAAACTCCCAGACACAACAGTACAAATTCTGGCACCCACAACGGAAGAGACAAGCACTGTAAAGCTCGCCGACATGGCAGACCGAATTCATGAAAATCTGAGGAGCCGCAAAGTAAACTCAGCACAAGCACAGCCAAAACAGACGAGAGACGACGAAGTGGCCGGACTAAAAACTACGGTCGAAAATCTCACTCGTAAATTGCAGGAATTAATGCAAATAAACCGTCGTTACTCATTTAATAATCGACCTAACTACCGAAAACGAAGTTTTAGCAGAGGTCGAAGCAACACACGAGAACGAGCGAACGAAATCTGTTTTTACCACAAAAAATTCGGCACAGAAGCGAGGCGTTGCACTTATCCTTGTACTTTTGAAAACAAGAATCAGGGAAACGATCATTCCAGCCAGTAGTGACGACAACTGTTGCTGGATTTTCCACTAAAGGTCGTCTATTTTTCATTCGTGACAGTAATCACGGATATAACTTCTTAATAGACACTGGAGCCGAAATAAGCGTGATACCAGCGCTAGGTAAACAGAAAGCTACTCCACAGCCTTACCACCTCCAGGCAGCTAATGGCACACAAATACCGACATACGGTGAAAAGTACTTAAGCGTCAATCTCGGCTTGCGTCACACATTTTCGTGGATTTTTACCATAGCCAACGTGACGACACCAATATTAGGAGCAGATTTCCTAGCACGATTTAATCTATCAGTAGACATGACTAATCGCACACTGACTGATAACCAAACAAAAGTCGTAATTAAAGGTATCACCACAAGATACCAGTCTACTGGGATTAGTTCTGCCTTTCATGAAGAGACGTACATTCGTCGGCTGTGTCAAAAATACCCACAACTTACTCAGCCATTCACAGTCGCGGATGATATTAAACATAATGCAAGACATTATATTAAAACGAGTAGACAACCCGTCTACGCCACCCCCAGACGTTTGAAGCCGGATAAGTACAAGATCGCAAAGGACGAATTCCAACGCATGTTACAACAAGGAATTATTCGACCTTCCAAAAGTGCGTGGTCATCTCCTCTACATATGGTACAGAAATCAGACGCGACAACATGGCGTCCTTGCGGCGATTTCAGGAGATTAAATGCACAAACTGTACCGGATAGATACCCTATCCCACACATTCACGATTTCGCAATCGGACTGCAAAACGCCACGGTATTTTCCAAACTGGATTTAGTGAAAGCATATCACCAAATACCGGTGGCGGAAGAAGATATCCATAAAACAGCACTGACCATGCCATTTGGACTTTACGAATTCGTCAGAATGCCATTCGGACTTAGGAACGCCTGTCAAACCTTCCAAAGGTTAATAGACGAGGTTTTTAGGGACCTTCCATTCGTATTCGCATACGTGGACGATGTCCTAATTTCTAGTAGAAACCTCAACGAACATAAACAACACTTGGAACAAGTTTTCCAAAGACTGTCCCATTACGGTTTAAAAATAAACTTGGACAAATGTATTTTCGGTCAGCAAGAAGTAAATTTC
This sequence comes from Sepiola atlantica, assembly GCA_963556195.1. NCBI lineage: Eukaryota > Metazoa > Mollusca > Cephalopoda > Sepiida > Sepiolidae > Sepiola > Sepiola atlantica. Next base: position 34,343,768 of record OY744519.1, on the reverse strand, counting down.
CTCGGACATTCAATTGATAAGGATGGAATATCACCATTACCCGAAAAAGTAAGTGCCATTACGAATTTTCCACAACCTACGTCTGTTAGACAAATTCGTCGCTTCATAGGTGTAATTAATTATTACAGACGATTTTTACCCAACTGTTCCACAATCCTTGCACCGTTAACGTCATTATTGAAGAACAAAACGAAAAACCAACAATTAAAACTGGAAGGATCAGCTTTAAAAGCTTTCCATCAAGCTAAAACTGCCTTAGTCAATTTCACAAAATTGAATAATATTAAGGACAGTGAGGAATCGAAACTTACACTTACAACAGACGCATCAGACATAGCTGTAGGAGCAGTTATACACCAACTGACAGGGAATACAATGACCCCTATTTCGTTTTTTCAGCCAAACTGAGCAAGACACAGACAAAGTACAGTACCTTTTCAAGGGAACTATTAGCAATTTATTTGTCAATTAAACATTTTAGACATCTGTTAGAAGGAAGAAACTTTTGTATTTACACTGACCATAAACCGTTAACATATGCACTGCATACACATGTAGATAAATATGGCCCAAGAGAAATCAGACATCTTGATTATATTGCTCAATATTCTACAGACATCAGATACGTCAAGGGACAAGAAAACATTGTGGCAGACGCATTATCACGAGCTGCAATAACTTCGATAAATTCCAGTTCGCTGAGTATGGAATTAATTGCACAAGAACAAAAGACGGACGAGACACTCACTGACGTACAACAGAAAACGTCTTTGCAACTGAAGGAAATGCCTGTACCTTTTAGTACAACATTTTATTGTGATACAGCAAAAAAACAACCACGTCCATACATACCGCCAAGCATCAGACGACATGTTTTTCAACATTTCCACAATTTATCTCATCCAGGCAAACGAGCCACGGTAAGAATAATAGAAGACCGTTTCGTTTGGCCGAAAATGAATACAGATATTCGAAATTGGACCAAGACGTGTGTATCCTGTCAAAAGAATAAAATACACAGGCATACAAAGTCACCACTGGGCACTTTCAGTATGCCAGATGCTAGGTTTACCAATATCCATGTTGACTTGTTGGGGCCATTACCCCCCTCGAAAGGACACACCCACATTCTCACCATAGTCGACAGGTTCAGCAGAGGGCCAACAGCCATACCCGTGAAGGACACATCGGTGGCGACAGTAGCTGGAACAATATTAAAAGACTGGATAGCGATTTTTGGAGTACCGTCAGTACTCACAACGGACAGAGGCTCGCAATTTCAATCGAAACTCTTCGCAGAATTCAACCAATTGTTGGGAACAACCCACATAAAGACAACGGCTTATCACCCTTGCTCGAACGGCCTCGTCGAACGCTTCCACAGACAGCTAAAAACTTCTTTGGCTACGAGTCATAACAAAGCAGACTGGTCAGATAATTTACCATTAATCCTATTAATGATCCGAAACACGATAAAAGAGGATTTACAAAGCACGCCAGCGGAGGTAGTTTTTGGATCAGCAGTCACACTACCTGGACAATATTTTGATGCATACGCAGACATTTCACCCACAAATACATTTGTGACGGAATTAAAGAACAAAATGTCTTCTCTCAAATTTACACTCACCAGGAGGGCTGACAAACAAACACATATGCCAAATGACCTTCACACATGCAAATATGTATTTATTAGGAATGATACAGTCAAAAAGCCATTTTGTCCAAATTACGCAGGACCATACCAAGTTTTGGACAGAAGTGAAAAATATTTCACTGTCCAAAGGAAAAACAGGAAAGACAACATCGCGATCGACCGAATTAAACCAGCATACATTGAGGAACACCCTCAAACAATTTCCCCACCAGAACAAATTCCCTTAGAACATGGGAGTCCAGCAGAAAATGACGGGAACATCAAACCTACGACAAAAACAGGTAGGAACGTCCATTGGCCGAAACAGTTCAAGGAATACATTATATATTAAAAAAAAAAAAAAAAAAAAATTTTTTTTTTCCTTTTTTTCAATCTGGGGGGAGTATTGTGCCAGTTGACACGGTTAAGATTCGGATAAAAATTGTTGTTTGGGATAAATACAATTTAGGCGCGCAGTGTGAATATAATTGTATTGGCGCGTGAAAGATAAAAATAACGCCCACGCAAATTCCGGTGTGGCCTTATATATTAAATCAACTCAAAACGAGCGGACGTAGTAGGGAGCACACCACGTGATATTTCTGTCCAATGGGATTTCTCCAAAGACATTTTTCTAAACTTTTCTCCTGAAGCTCGCTGGAGCCTATCCAAATAGTATTTAAGCACACACAAACATCAAACCCTCTCTCTCAACTGACTCTTCATTCGGAGGTTACACGCGTCTTACTATCACTCTTCCATTTCACCTTTCGCGCGCTTCATACAATTACACAGGCGAACATTACCTATTGCCTCTCTTTACATTTTATAACATATGAGCATTTCAACAAAACAAAAGACATTCTCCTTTTTACTTACCCTGAAACTAAAGAAAGGACTTCTGAACTCATTACAAAAGGAAATATGTTATATTTGTTAATGGTTTATTTCAGTAAATAAACTTCCGTTGGTTTTGCATGTAAGTCTTCTTATTATTATTTTTATTTTTATTTGTGGAGGAAGTTATCACCAAAAAAAGGCATGACGACCACCACACGTTCAAGACGATAAAAGTATTAAAACGTCTTTTACCTCTATTACTAAGTAATACTAAATTGATTTTAACTTCAAAACATTCTTAATGTCATAGTCTTTAAATAGAGAGAGAGAGGGAGAAGAGAGAGAGAGAGAGAGATGCGGTACACTGATGGGGGTAAAAGTGGTCGCAACAACGTCGTCTGTAGGTGAAAAAACACTTTAATATTTAAAAAATATATATTTATAGTTAAAAAGCCCCTTTAAATATGTAATAGTCTTAAAAGTAGAGCCCTGTTGTTGTTGTTTTTTCATCTTGCACTAAATAAATAGTATATGTCAATAAACAGTTTTCCATGAAAAATGTATTGCCTCCTCACCAATTTTAAATTGAAGAAAAGAAGCAATAAAAACTAAAGGCTACGGCAAGAAAGTGTTGTGAAGTGGTAAGACATAAATATAAAAAATCAATAATAATAAATTTAGCTGTAAATTGCTTTATAAAACAATTTACAACTGAAAATAATGGGGAGATTTGCTAAGCGTCTCCATTGAATTCTGATTATTGTCGTCTGGTCAAAATCCAGGGACAGATAACTCTACTTCAAAATGTCTTTTAGGGTACAAGGAGTTGTTTCCCTTTAAAGATTAGTTTACATGGAATTTATTATTCATTTAAAAGGAAGTAAATAGAGATTTGTATATAAATAAAACAACAAAGAAGGGAGTTTGTAGTATGATTTTTTTTTTTTAATTTTGTGCATATTTTGAAATATACTGTTAGAAATGTACACTCTCCCCTCCCAAAAAACAAGAAAGCCACCGATGGAATCGTTCATGAAATTCACAATCCTTTCTGTAATCCAAGCACCGAGATAGGTATTAATAATTATATCCAAGTTTCAGTCATGAATGATTAAAAGTATTTTTTATCATCGTTCAATAAAGAGCACACCTACGTAAAACGTGTAAATTTATTGATAATGTCGCAGTCATGAATAATTAATTATTTTCTCTCTCGGAGCAATATCCCTGTTATGCAATTTGCTCCCATAGTGACCAATCAGCTTGCAGGGCACATTCATTTCATCTGTCCCCTTAAGAACTACTTCAGGCCTTTTAGGAATAATGGTCGGTCAGCAGAAAGATCTCAGAAAGCAACTAGAAAAAAACGTCCCCTTTCTCTCTCCCTGTCCACTGGACGCTCAAGCTTCGACTATCTTCGCCTGAAGATAACTGCTAACAGACTTTCCGCAGCCCAAATAACTTCCTACCTTTCTCATCCTCTCGTGGACACTGTCTATACCAAACAGTATAGGTGTGAGGCATGATTCAATTTATGTAGCAGTGTGGACCTTAGCTTATTAAGATGTTGTGTCTTAAAGAAAATGCTAATATCCACGCTTACATTTGAATTTTAAAAACATGTTTAACACAGTAAAAAACAGATAAAAACAAGGAAAAACAAGCATGAATAAAGGATGAATGGAAGAAGGAAAAATATTTAAACAAACACTTTTTATACATGTACAAAATAAAGAAATTGATTGTTCATTTGAAATTGTTCCGTAAAAAAGTAACAAAATGTCTGTGCCTGTAATTTATGAGTGCGTATGTGTGCGCATAGTTGTACGAATGTGTGTTCGTACACGTGAGTTGAGTTTTGATATGGCGTGTAGGCATTCGTGTGTGCACCTTTGTCAACAGTGTGTGTATGCGTGTGTGAGTGTGTGGTTGCGTGCGATAGATAAGATGTGTGTGTCGCTCTGTGTTCGTGTGTGCGACAGTGTGCATGCGAGTGTAGAGTTGATATGTCGTGTAAGCATTTGTATGTGTGTGTGCTTTTGTCAGCAGTGTGTGGTTGTACGCATGTGCATGTGTGTGTGTTTAATAGTCAGCCGAGGCGTCCCTCGCTCAAAGGCAAAAAGTGGCCGTACATGTCCTTCTATTAAGCGTCAAAGGAGAGATAAAGAGAGAAAGAGAGAGATTTTGTCGCGGCGGTCTATTTTTATATTTTATGACCAGAAGACTGGCCGACGTAGTTGAGAGCAAACCACGTGACAAACATTTTTGGGTTTTTTGCGCCTTTTTTTTTTTACTTATCGTGGGAACCGATTTTTATGGCCCCCAGTTTGAGCTTTTGTGTTGAAGTGAATTTCGGATTGGTTTCTGTTGTTCTGCTCACGTCGTTTGTTGATAAAATATTAAACCCTATATAGGTATTTCAATAAACAAGTTCATTGTAGCTATAAAATAGGTTTTGTTTTTCCTTTTGTGCAACGGTTTTCGTTATTTATTAATAATATATAGGAGTTGGTCTTAACACTTTCTATTAGAAACAGCTCTTATAATAACTCTGAAACCCACCTCTCTTGACACGGCCCTGATTTGGGTTGTAATGACCCTCTTCACTTCAGGAATTGTCTGGGGATTGTTTTGATACGCCATTATTTTTTAGATAACGCCACAGATAAAAATCTGGGTGATTAAGATCTGCTGAGTGTAAAACTCATTCAGGATCACACATACTGATGAGATATCACCAACATCGCTTCCCCCCCCCCATATCATTTAACCAAGACATTCGATATCAGCTTTTACTTATATACAGTAACACCTCAGTAAATAAGTCTCAGGCTTAACTAATAACACAACAATTTTAGGAAAACTTCGATTTTATTCATCAACATAGTCTCCTTCTAGAGTTATACACTGATTCCAATGCTTTGCTAACAATCTGATGCCTTATTTTGTAGAACAATATTCCTTTAGCCTCAAAATATACCTCAGTTAGCACTTCTTTATTGGATCAAATGTCTTTCCCTAGAGAATTTGTTTTTTAGATCTGCAAACAGCCAGTAGTTTCTTGGGGACAGATTTGGAGAATATAGTGGGTGTGGAAGTAATTCGAAATGCAATTCATATAGTTTTGCGATCAACTTGTGAAAGACCACTTTTTTCTTCTTCATTTGTGGCTGTTGGGGGGATATTTATTCCTTCAAACGTACCAATAATGCTATATGATATTCGCTATTGGTGGCTTTTCCTTTCTCAAGGTAATCGATGAACAAAATATCTTGTGCATCCTAAAATATGGAGACCAAAACCTTGCCTACTGATGTTTGTTTCTTTGGTCACTTTGAACATGTCCACTCAGCTGACTGCTGATCTGACTCTGGAATTAAGTGGTGGATCCATTTTTCATCCATTGTCACACATTGATTTAAATACTCCATTTTATTGAATTGAAACAGTTGCAAACAATACTCTGAATTGTCTACGAGTTTTTGTTTTTGATCGACTGTGAATAAACATAACACCAACTTTGAACACAGTTTTCTCATTGACAAATCTTCATGGAAGAGAGTGAATACACTTTCGTCTTCTGATATCTTCAACTTTTCTGCTATCTCCCGCAACTTCAATTTACAATCGGACAAAAGAAGTTTGTGCACTTTTTTATGGTTACCGGAGCAACTGCCGAATTTGGGCAATCTGAGCATTCAGCAAGATTTGTATCTGTCCAACTGCATTTAAAGTCAGCATACCACCTCTTAACCATTGTTTCTGATGGAACAGAGTCCGAATAACAATTATGAAGCCATTGCTTTGCTTAAACAGTATTTTTACCATCAGAAAGCAATGCTTTATCAATACATGAAATTCAGATTTTTCAATTGTTTTAAGAATTTACAACAGTAGCTTCAATTAACTGTAATTTGTAAAGTAATAATCCTATTAGGCTCAAATTTTGACACGTGCAATTTGAAGACTAGTACTTTATAAAAGTCATATGAATATTCTTTTCGTGTTTTTTTCTTAACATATTTAACCCCAAACAAAGCAGGCCGGCACTGTAGACGTAAGAGGTTACTAAGAATTAAGGTGTAGGTTTTGGGTGTCACCCCAAGTTGGGAGCTGTGTAGCGAGATGTCTGTTTACATTAGTTTTAAACCACTGCATGTCGGTACTATCGGGGAAACAGGTAGCAGGGAGGGAGTTCCAGAGGCTGGCAGCACGAGGAAAGAAGCTATTGGAGTAGAAGGCACTCCAGCATCTAAGGACCTCCACAGTGAATGGATGAGATTTAGCTGATTGTCGGGTTGGTCTAGTGTATTTACGTCAACGGGGCACCAGATTATTGATTTACTCCTCTCCAGGAGTTAGGCCAGTTTTTATCTTACTCCACAAGTAAGATGTGACCCAAGGTCGGTTCGGGAAAGTGGGGCTTAAAAATTGCCTGGACAGCCCCGTTGGCATTCCCCGGTAGGGGCGCCTCAGGCAGTAAGCAATAAACTTACTCCTCCCCAAAGAGGGGAGGCGAAGCCTGGGAAGGTGGACCTCCCAGAACTGCACAGGACAGACCTATTAACCGGTGTAAATCAAGTCCCGAAGGCCAAGTCTATGGGGTGGAGTTTTATTTACTCCTCTCCAGGAGTTAGGCACAAGGCCAATTTTATCCTACTCCCACAAGTAAGATGTGACCCAAGGTCGGGTCGGAAAGTGGGGGTTGAAAAGCCAGCGCTCAAGAGGTGAGCACTCTGACCATTAAAAATTGCCTGGGCAGCCACGTCGGCATTCCACGGTAGGGGCGCCTCAAGCAGTAAGCAATTAACTTACTCCTCCCCAAAGAGAGGAGGCAAGGCCTGGGAGGGTGGACCTCCTAGAACTGCACAGGACAATCCCATAGACCGGCGTAAATCAAGGCCAAGACAATACCAGTCTATGGGGTGCAGTATCCATCGGAACAGATACTACACTTTGATCTTAACCAGAGTAGTCAGTTCATCGGAGCACAATCCATTGAAGTATTTGTAAAACAAGCACAAGGATGCAACATTGCGGCGATGGGACAGGGGCTGGAGCTTGGTGGATAGTGAGGGACGTATTAGGTTGGTGACTCTTTCTTGGACCTTGTCTAAGAAGGAGAGACTAGTAGATGATGCACCAGCCCAGATGTGGAAATAATACTCCATGCATGGGCGGATGGTGGCTTTGTAGAGATAGAGGATAATGTCAGGTGTGAGGAATTTACTAGCACGGTAGAGGGAGCCCACCTTCTTTGCTGCAGCCTTGGCAATGTCTTCAATGCAGTGGTGATAGATAGACATGTTCTTGCTGTGAATGTTTTACAAGGAGGAACCAGATATTAAAGCTCGGTCGAGCACTTTCCATGAAAATAACAATAGAGTAGAGAAAGATTATCAACGTCTCTTCTGTGAGAAAGGAGTTTTAGAGAAAGGAAGAGATCATTCCTCACTAGATTACAAAGTCGATTTTGAATGCAAAAAAAAAAGAATGATCTTAGCAACACTTCCGCATATCTACTCCATAGCAGCACTTCCTCATATCTACTCCATCTTAGGATGTATCTCATTCTTATATAGGCAGAAGATTGCATCAGGAGTAGAATGATCTAACCATTTTTCCAGCACGCTTAGCAACCGATTGAATGTAAGTTTTCCATGTTAGATCTAGAGTAAAAGTCAGTCCTAGGAGCTTATCAAAATAAATCGCTTCCTCAACAAGAAAGGCATTCATTTTGAATGGGGCAAAACAAGGACCCGAGCGTTGGTGGTGAAAAGAGAGAAGCTTGGTTTTAGAGGTGTTAAAAATAACAAGACACTTTTTCTCCATTGCACCACATCAAAAGAGAGAGAATCAGCTAGATTTTGATCATCAATGCTAATATAAGGGCTACCATAGACAATTATGCTGTCTGCATAGATGTCAACAAATGATCTCAGAATATGATTTGGAAGATCATTAATGAAAATCTGTAAATAAGAAAAATAATATTGTATCTCTAATTCACTTTTAATTCATTTTAAACATTCAAATTCCTAAAAAGGTGACAACCGTGATTTCTCATACTGTAAAATAAAAATTTAAAAAACATTTTTAAATGAAATGTTTTTAATCATCATCATCATCATCATCATCGGTTTAACGTCCGTTTTATGTGCTGGCATGTGTTTGACGGCTTTTAGAAATTGACTTAAAAACTAACCCATCTTTGACCAGATCTTTATTTATCCCTCTTTCTCTCAAGTCCATCTTTATCACTTCCTCACATGTTTTCTTTTGGCTTTCCCTTGTGGTCTGACCCTACTACCTCAATTGTTTTACATCTACTAACCCAAGAACTCTCATCCATTCTTTCAATGTGACCATACCATCGAAGTCTCCTGTTCTGCATACATCTTCCTATACTGTCCAGATTTAATCATCCTCTGAGCTCATCAGATCTGAGCCTGTCTTTAAGACTTGTGTTACACATCCATCGTATCATTTTTATTTCATTTCTGTCCAATTTTATCTTCACTCGCCACATATCACTTCCGTAAATCATCACATTGTGGGTACACATGCCTGATAGACACTTCTCTTAGTCGACAGTAGTAACGCTTTGTTGGTTAGTAATGGCAAAAATTCCCTGACTTACTCCATCCATTCCTAACTCTTGCAGACACACTACTTGTAATTCTTCTGCACTTCTTGTCTACTCAATACCTGCATGTACCACAGAAAATTGAGTTGCACCCGGTTCTTTTACTACAAACTAAGCATAGGAATCTTCATCTTTCTGGAGGATTTCCAACACTACAACCACTGATCAACACTTTTGTCTTGGTGTCATTCACTCTCATTATGCTGAAAAATAGGTCACAGGAAAAAGACTTTTACTCCAGACATGGACCGCACGTTGTTACAAGTCATTAATGCTCGCATGGAAACTTTTGCACATAATTTTTTTTAAATATGGAAGCCCACAAGTGTAAAAAAACAGTTATTTATATCGTAGAAAATCGTGTCAGTCGTATTATATCTGTTTTTATTTAATTATTATAAAAGAAACTTCAATATGGTTTTCGAATATACAATTAACACAATAAAAAAATCATCACTAATTAAATTAGTTCAATATTACGCTTTATTTTCCACATTATGACGGCTTTATTTTCCACATTTTTAAATATTTTCCCTTATTTCTGACAATTTTACCCTCTGAAAAGACGTTTTGAACCAATTACAAAAAAAAACTACTTTTACATGAAAAAAACAAAAAAATTAGTTAATTCTTCATTCTTGGGGGAAATTCTTGTTTAGAAATAGAAAAATGCAAATTTTTCACTATTTTTTCATATTTTACCCCCTGAAAATGTTGGGAGTCATTTACACCCACCATTTTTACTTTTAAATGAAGGAACATATTCCTTGTTATTTTCTTTGGATGATGAAAAACGGTAATTGTCCAATATTTTATCCCGTTTTACCTCTATAAAGTATGAAAATCCATTTTGGATTTTGCTATTTTTGCGATAATTGTTCCCAAAACTTTTGTCTTGTTATGGTTGTAAAAATCAAAGAAAAGATAGCATATTTATATCAAACCTACTTCTAATTTAAATATGACAATTTTTAGTCGTTCTTTAAGTGACAATTTCTAGAACAACTAAATTGCTTTTATTTTGTTTGTTTTTGTTTCTGTTTAAATTTGATAAATGAACCGTGTTTATTCTAATTAGAAATCGGCGACATTAGTAGTTTGTTTATATGAATGTGTGTATACAAAATGATTTTGATGTTAAATGTTTCTAGCTATTTTTAACCTATGTTCTTTTTGCTTGTGTAGCAAATGATTTGTTTTAATAATATATTTTTTTTTAGATTAAATTTAATACGGTATAGGCTGAGACATATGAAGTTCCCGTCCATGTACTATAGAAGGGAACGTGGAGATATGATCCAGACGTGCAAGATCATCACAGGCAAAGACAACATGGACCAGGAGAGACTGTTACCCCTCAGCAAGGTCACCGGAACAAGAGGTCACAACCTGAAACTGGAAAAGAAGCATAGTAGGCTAAACATCAGAAAGTATTCCTTTGGGATACGGGTTGTGAACAATTGGAATTCTCTGCCAGACTGGGTCATCGACACAACAGACATAAACGACTTCAAGTGCAAGTTGGACAAACATTGGCTTCACAGACAATATTCAGTAAGACCTGTGCACGAACTGGTATAGTGGACAAGAGGGAAAGGAACGGGAGTTAAAGGCACAAGCCTTTTTCCCATGTTATGTTATGTTATAGCTTGGTAAGTAATGTATGAATTATACAAAAATATATTAAAACTATAATTGGATTTGTTAAGGTAATGCTGTTAATAGAACGAATGAATCATATCAAGTAATCATTAATCGTTTTTTTTTCTTTTCTATTGTGTCAGATATTCTCGTTATCGCAAGCATCATAGACATCATAATCAGTGTTTACTGTGTTTAAAAAAGAAAATGAAATGTTATCTTTGTAAAAGTTGTAGAAGTCACATGCTTTGATGCACTGTGTTCTCTTGATGTAATCAAACAAGTAAACGCTGAGTAAAAAATGGCTTGGCGTTTGAATACAGTATGGCCGGGGGTAGGTTCTTGTACAAAGGGTTAAACCCATGTGGGGTGCCCCGATCAAAGGTTGTAGGAGACATGCCTTTATAGGGGAATGTCATTCCCACTGTTCAGATGGCCTGACCACAGAATAAAACGAAGGGAAGAAAGAAAATATTATTATAATATCTGAAATTATATTAGAAAGAAAGCGAAGGAATAATAAAGCTTACATACAAGAATGGTATTTTGTAAAATCAACATTTAAGAGTAAAACATTTATATTAAACAAAACAATTTATTTGACTAAGACATTTTGTATGGCTATCAGTTACAGAGTTCATTTTTAAGGAGAGAAAAGTTCCGTTTGTACGAGCGTGTACGAGTGAAATGTTCGGTTTGTTTAAGTTCATGTTTGTACGAATGTGTATATGCGAGCGTGTTTGATGTATTTTTGTGGCAATTGTAATGGGCGTGTGTTTGAAAAAATAGTTCGTTATTCGTGGTAGGAATTAAAAGAGATTACCTACTTTTTGACTTTTGCCTCCCCCACCTCCTCGGTCGAGCCGGTGGGGGGAGGGGATGTCGACGATCTCCTCTGTGTGCGTTCGGCCGGAAAGCGGAAGAAAAAAAGAGAACGAAAAGCGAGTGTGTGACATGTTTTATAGGGAGTCAAATCACGCGTGGTCAAGCTGACCTGTTGGTCCGTGATTGGCCGGATTCTTCGGCCAACGTGCTTTCATAAGATCACCTCTTCTTCCCTATCTCAGAGACGAAGAAAGGCTGAGCAAACAAAGAAAGAAAAGAACTTGCAACAAATATCCCCTGGCCGGTAGTAGTGAATGCTACAACAGTTTGTTGGACTAGTTCTTTGAAGCGTACCCACAAAAGTATTTTTCTGCCACACGATCAGTTATATTTTTACCGTTCAAGGAAGATGATGTGTATAAACTAGTTCTCTTCCAACTCACCAGCCAACGTGGAGACCACTACGGAGTGTGACACCTTACATTTTATGAAGTTTACTATTGTCTGTCTTTAATTTCTTTCCAGTTCTTCCGAAATTAAAAAGTATTTTTTTTATTACAGAACAATACTGTGGGCTATTCTTCCTTCTTCACACTAGAAAAATATTTCATTTAACTATTTCTAACATGGCGTCAGCAGAGTTGTCGACCTCTACAAAAACTCTTTTTATGGTGGTCTTAGATATCCACTTGCCTTCATTTCATCCATTATAACCGACCATCTATAAAGTAAATACGAAATAAAATCTTATAAATCTATCGAACGTCTTTTAAAAATTTCAATATTTAATTTTAGGCATGGCAACAATCCGGCATTACTCGGTAGTCTTGTTACTGAAGGTTTTGTTCCACTTTTAAAAATTGTTTTAAATAAATTTAGTTATTTATGAATTTGCATTTTTTAAAAATTAAATTTGATAAATATGGTATACTTTTGTCATTAATGTATAAATTAATACAAAAATAATAGAAAACTCTAACTAATTATGTAACGTTGTTGTAATCTATGTATATGAAAGTGTTGGATATCAATTTTTAAATTGACAGTTTAAAGGCATCAAAAGCTTGGTGATGAAGAAATTACTATTATTGAATGTGTATGATTCTGAAAGTTATATTGTTTTTTTTACGCTATTGTAATAGTGTGTGAATGGCGATAAATTGATATTCAAACTGTCAGTTTACTCATTACATGAATCCAGTAATGGACACACGTCTGTTTGTCCAAACCACCATCTTGGTTTTCCAACAACAAGCAAGGGAAGTCACTCTAAAAAATTATCACAAAGAAATAGATCTCAATACAAATGGAGATAACTTAACATTTCTGGCGTCTTCTACAGTTCCATAAAAAATTTAAAAATAAAATAAAACAACAAAAGAAAAACAAGTCATCATTGCAACAAGTTTCTCGGAATTTCAGAAGAGGCCCCCATCTTCGTCAGACAATCTGCAGCATGTTCTCGACCCCTGATCTATTCAATTTGGATTTCTTTCTTCACCATCAATTCCCAGATGCCGGTCACTCACAAGTTTTGATGACTTTAAAGTCTCTACCAGAGATGCATTGTTCGTTTTACAAAAAACTTCAGGCAATCAAGATAGTCTTAATATCTCTTGAAGCATAGCGGCTATCAACATTCCAGCATCAGCCGCTTCACTAAGCGCAAGTGTCTCTGAAGCTATTGGGCTTTTTGTTACACGATCAAGTATTTTTGATGACCAGTATATAGGAGCCATTCTGTTCATCTTGCCACAAACAAAGATGATGAAATCACCCTTTAAGATCCATCCTTCAAACTAGCATAGGTGGCATCAGAATAATAAACAATATTCAGATCTGAAAGTTTCCCAAGCTGGGGAAAAAGATACGGGACCTGTCCTTGATTTTAACTTTATTAGTGACTTGCTTGCCTCGAAGAAAACCTTCACTTTTAGAGATTCTCCTTCATGCACATTAATCTTCTTTACACAAAACTTTAGCATGACAACGCCTTCCTTTGTAGTTTTGTCTTCTATAGTAGACACAGTCACCTGTCACAAATCCTTCATCCACATAAGTCCTTACATTAGATCTCAAAGCTCTCCGAATTTTTTCGCTTGATTTGGCTTCCATAAAGCTTTTCCATGCTGCATGTAGGACATTTAAATTTATTCTAACCATATCACTGGTTGTTGAAGTTCCAATGCAGGTAACCGATCATTCAAAACTGAGGAAGTGTTAATATTTGACCCAAATACGAGCTCATGTGGACTATACACAGAATGATTTTGAACTGCATTTTTGACACTAACAGCCCAAACCAAAGCTATTTCTGGCTCACATTTTTCATCTTCCGCAATTATTAGCTTGTGACGTTCCACAATACCATTGCTGAATGGACTTTATGCAGCTGTCGTGTGTTTTTCGATATTCAGCTTTTTGTTTATGTGTCGGTATCCCACATTATTAAACTCTCCTCCATTGTCTCTTAAAAGCCGTTTGGGAGCTCCAAAATAAGATGCTGCTTGAGAGCTCCAACATAAGATATCCACATTAAAAATATGCTGTGAATAATTTCTTCATTCTTTTTTGTTTTAATCAATCTCGCAGCAGAGTATCTAGTGGATGTATCAATTAGGCACAGAATGCAACATTGGTTATGTCGATGTTCCTTTAAATCCAAACATAGAGTGTCATTCAACCTGTTACCAAGAGCTAATCCTACAACTGGTCGAGGAGGGGGTCTTCTAAACCTTTGGCAAACTGAACAAGAATAACAAACATTTTTGATCTGATTCCTTATCATGAAATGCCTTACTGTCACTAACCAAAGCTATTAATTTCTTTTTAGATGCATGAGCAAACTGCCTATGTAATTTCTCAGCCTTCTTCCTTTTTTCTACTTAAGATCATCCTTCTAAAGTCTCAAAACGTAACACTATTCTTGGTGCATTTTTAACCTCCAAAAGCATATTACTTAGTGGAAGACTATAATGTCCAGAAGTCGTGATTTGCAATTTAATATTTTAAAAAATGGGACAGCTGTCATTTTTTAAATATAGTATAATAGTATTCCTGCAGTTTTCATTGATTTATGACTTAAAAATGTTGACAAATCATTTTTAACAATATCAGTCTCAATATAACCTCTGACACCTTTTATACCCCCTATTCTTACAAGAAAAGTTAACTGTCTTAATAGCTGTTACCTTCACTCCATCGCCAAAACAAAATGTTCTATTAGACCTAACAGTTTCCACTAATTACTTATCTTGGTCATTTAATATATTAAAGAATACGTTAAACCAAAGTTCTCCAGCAACAGTTCGTGAACAAGCAGAGTCTAACACTGCCATACACAATGTCTCTTTCACAAGATTGGATATTTTTACATTAGAATAAGAATCATTTATCAATGTTCGATAACATGAATCAACATTAAACAAAGTAAAGTTCACCTGGTCTGAATCAATGTTAATATTTTTTCTAGAATTGAAACTCGTACAATCTCAGGCAAAATGCTTAGTCGAATTACATTTAAAACAACGCATTATCTTACCTTGTCTTTCGTATTATTTATTTTATATCCCCGGTAGTGTTTTTGTTCCTTAATACTTCTGTATCTATTGAAATTTAATGTTTCAACTCCTTCTTTGATAGCACTTACATTCCGTTGATGAAATATCAGAAAACACTTTCTTCAATGTATCTTTCATTGTTGCATATGTCCAGCTTGAACATGTGGTTCTTGCTAATTTTTCGTTTTCCTCCGATACATTTGCTGCATTCAGAACAAAACAGGCCTGGATTCCTTCTGGATGAGTAATTCCAACTTTCCGTAATTTTTGATACAGAAATTCATATCGTACCAATAATCAATTTATATTAACTTCGACCGCCCTTTTGTAGGAATAAAATTCCTTAAATGACATATATGCCATCATTATTTCATTCTGTAAGTAAATTTCGTCTAATTTGTCTATAATTATATTCAATCCATTTTCTCCACCGATATCCATTATTACTAAATGTCGAACACATTCTCTTATATTTTGTAGTAGTGACAAAAATACTGCTGGACCTTGTTTCTCTTTAGATAAATGTGTAAATATAGACCATATGCATATATCTTGCTTCCATTCAGCATATGACTCTTCATTTAGTAAAATAGATGGCTGTTTTATAAAAGAAGCCATTTTTCTTTTAAATGTGTTTCAAAGTTTGCTGAACAAGATAATTTCTCATCACACGAAAGAAGACAGCTGTTGCTACCAATGTTAGTTTACTCGTTACATAAATTCAGTCATGGACACACGTTTGTTTTGTCCGAACTGCCATCTTTGTTTTCCAACAACAACAACAAGCAAGGGAGATCACTCTAAAAACTTATCACAAATGAATAGCACTCTTATATCTCAATACAAAGGGAGATAACAACTCAAATTACAGTTTGAGCTTTCAAAATAACTTCTGAATTGTGGTAGAGATTAAAAGACAACCAAATATAAACACAAAAGAATTATTAAATTTAGTTACAATTTTTAGCAGAGGATAGTAAGGAAATTGGGAATAAATAAACTTATATATATATATATATATATATATAATAAGTGTTAAATTTAAAAGTAAAAGATATAAATAAATATGTACCTAGCAAGTAAAGACACCATTTTGAATGTTTCAACTGTAACAAATGCATTGGATAATCATTTCTGCTGATTATCCAATGAAAATAAACAGTGAATCTCGCAAAGTGCCTACTACTGAAAGAATTATCAGGCCGGGCAGAATATGCAATCGATGAAATGAAATGGAATTTCTTTTTTATGTAAGGAACACAGATTGAAAATTTCCATAATTCACTGGATAGGCAGAATCAAATATCGATTTGTCAGATTCAATGCTATTTAGATCTAACTACAAGAATCCAACTGACTTTTTTTTATATATTAGACAACTGACTTTTCTTGATATTAGATATCTTTTTTAAAACAGCTGTTTCACGCCGGTCTTTTTCCCCATTTATTTTAAATCGGATTTGTGTAAAGTTAAATTAAATTACTTATAGTACTGCTTGATCATTACATTATTTAAATCAAATTATTTAAAACTATCAGGAAAACCCGACGTTACTCAGGATTTAATGAAGAACACTATGTCCTTTTACTTACTTTTGTTTTTACAGACTCCATTTCGCCCTCGAATATAGTTGGAAAAAATTGACATTTTGAAAATCTCTCTGAATTAGTGCCTTATATATATGGTTTAAATTTCATTAAAAGCGGATATATACGTATTTGAAATTTTAAGGGGGTTCTTACCTCATAGCTCCTTTAGATAGGGGACATAGAGAATTCGGAACACTTAGGGGCACATAGGTATTCAGGAGCACCTCCATTGGTTTTCCTCAGAGAATTTTATACAAATGTTTTAAATTTCATCAAAATAGGATATATTTGAAGTTTTAAAAGGGGCTCTGCCCCATAACTCCCTTACATGTGCACTTAGAGATTTAGGACCACTTCTATTGTCTTTCCCGGAAAACTTTACATATAAATACACTTTCAGTTTTTATGTAGATTCTGTAACTTTTCTTTTTATAAGGAACACACACACATACATTGACATTTATAGAGACTAGCAAGAAGACCCGGCGTTACTCGGGATGGAATGAGAATCACTACTATGTACTTTTTCACTATGCTAATAACACCACATTACTTTCTTTGTTTTTTACTGACCCCTTCTCCCATTTCGCCCCCTAATATAGTTGGAAGAAGCTGAAATATTGGAAAACTCTCTGAATTAGTTTCTTATACATATGGTTTAAATTCCATGAAAATCGTATATGTATTTGAAGTTTTAAGGGGATTCTGGCTCATGGGTCACTTAGAGGTGGGGCATGTAGATATTCGGTGGTATTTACTTTCTTCCCACCACAGGAAGATGTGGCACAAAACCGGAAGGTGGGGAGAATCAAGCCAGTGCCCCTAAAGAAGAAACACTCTTGCCTATTAAAAATTGCCTGCCCAGCCCTATCAGCATTCCTCAGTCGGAGCGTCTCAGGCAGTTAGCAATAAACTAACTTCACCCCAAAGAGGGAAGGCAAGGTCTGGGAGGATGGACCTCCTAGGACTACTCAGGACAATATCTCAGCCCGACAGATAAAAGTTCACCGAAATGGCCTAGTTCCTGCCGGACTGCTTGTCGAGATCAAATCCCCGACTGGTATGTATACCATCTGAAAGAGGCAGAGATTCTTTCATCGACTATATATTCGGTACATAAACGATAACATAGAGATTCAGGACCACTTCCATTGTTTTCCCCGGGGAATGTTATACATATGATATAAATTTCCTCAGAATAGGATATATATGAAGTTTTAAAGGGGGTTAGGCCTCCATAGCTCCCTTAGGTGAAGAGGGCACTAAGAGATTCGGGACTACTTTCATTATCTTAGATTTTATGTAGATTCTCTAACTTTTCTTTCTACAGGGAACACACAAACATGACACACACAGACATTGAGTATTATATATATAAAAATTGTTATAATTATACTTTTAAAAAGTTAATTTTAAAAATTAAATTTCAACGTGAATTCGCACAGACAGACAATATGTTGTCTGATAATGTTATTATATAGATAAAAATTCTGATGGAAATATTAAGACATAAAAAGAATCTAGAACGAACTGTCATTTTGAGTTCAGTCACATTTTTCTTATCAGAGCAGATGAATTAATAGCTTAATCTATAAATGACTCAACAATATTTCCTTAAACCTAAATAACTTTTAGGTGTGTGTGTTGCATCAGATAGTATAAAAAAAGGTGGGGCGTAAGTTGTCTACTTTCCACTGTGTAGAGATAGTGACGTCATGACTTCCATTTTCTGGTTTTCCCACCCTTTTTGGTCAGGAGTTCGTCAACGTCAGGCATGTCAGTGTGAGCCATTTCGGTGACCTTTTATCTGTTGGACTGAGATATTGTCCTGGGTAGTCCTAGGAGTCCACCCTCCCAAACTTTGCCTCACATCTTTGGAGTGAAGTTAGTTTATTGCTAACTGCCTGAGGCGCTCCGACCGAGCAATGCCGACGGGGCTGCCCAGGCATGTCAGCAATAAACTTGTTTCTAGGTTGCTGTCAACAAGGTGAATCTGAAGAAAGCCGGAGGTTACATCGGACAAAACGTTGAGAGAGTAACATCCAAGATGAGAAATATAGTCCAAATAATCCAAATTAGTTAATCTTATCTGTGTAGTTTCGTGTTTTATTTGAGGACAGTTTATTTTTCCAGCATAATCAACAATACTTAAGGGGTCTTAATGTGGCACAATGCGTAATCTTTTGGGGAGCTAAGTGCTTCCCGTTATATTCGTAACCCTTGTGCCAGACTTGAGTTGCAAATAAAGTGAATTCACTGCACTAAAAATGTCAGCTCACTGATCAGGGTATTCGGTGTAATCCGATGTCAGCTAAAATATCAACAATGTTGGAGACACCAGCCAGGTTCAAGAGGTCAAAGAAAACCTGTCATCGAGATTTGTTGAAACACTGATGACGGCTGTATTCCCTCTCTCTCTCTCTTTCTTTATCCCTCTCTCTCTCTCTTTCTCCTTCTCTCTCACTCCCCTCCTCTCTCTCTGGTAAAGAGATTAAAAATTGAGAGACTGGTTTGAAATCCGAACGAGGAAGACGTGTTTGTCGCGCGCTCTGAGATGTTTCTTTTCAAAATATAATAAATCATATTTTTATATAAAAAGTAAAATGGTTTGTTCCATTATTACATAATGTCTGATTTGCAGCTCGATGATCCCGACCAAACAGCCGGCTAGCCAGTCCCAGAAGCAGACGACAGTGACTATCGTCAGACAATGATTGCTCGCTGGCCATAACAAGATGAGACATTGCACATACGTGCACATGTTGTCACACATCGTCCCGTCGTCACAAAAGCAAACGATGTTGCCACATTGGTGCCGGTCCCAAGAGATACCCCTTCGGCCAAAGCAAGTAATATTGCCACATTAAGAAAAAATTGAAATTCATGGAATCTTGCTTAATTGATGTTTAATGACTATGGATGACCATGAAATAGACAAGTAGTATATGACAGGTGTATGTAAAAAAACTTAAATGCTCCCATTATTACTCTGTGTGAAAAATGGCACTCAATGAACGTGGGAGAAACATTATTTTAAAAAAATGGAAAATCATGAGAGATTCGGCAGGAATCGAACTCAAAATATTTTACCAGAAAGTATCTCACTCCTGACACAACTCTCTGCCTGTGTAAGAATCAAATGTTCTAAGATAGAGTATTGTTGCCACATCTGGAGAGATGTTGCTAAGAGCACCCTTTTCTGCCTTGACGGAGTACAAAACCGACTTCGAAATTTAGTGGGGAATGTTCTCTTCTCTTCTCTACAGCTTCTTTCTCACAGAAGAGAGCTTGCTAGGCTCTATCGTTATTTTCATGGTAGGTACTTGTAAAATCGTATAAAAAATGAAGTTGCTTTAGTCTGAGTCTGAAGGCTGCATTTCTGTTACATATGATAATAATAAACGTTGTTATCTGTTTAATAACAAACAAAAAATGATCAAGGGACGAAGTATAACCGTTAACAGATTTATTTAACAACTTACAGATTAAATAGTAATGTAGGAGCCGCTCGATGCGTTATCATCAAAGTCTGTGATTGCGAGCCACTTTTTGTTTAGCTATCAAACTGTAATGACTGGCGTTGTTCACGGCAAAGAGCAGATAACTATCCCTTCTTCGATGCTAGGGAAATAATTCAGTATTATTTAAATTTTATTTTAGGCTGCGCCTAACAGTTTCTTATGCAGACAGCTGTAAACAGGCAAATGGCTTTAACAAATACTGGATAATTCGCTTTTATTTAATTATTTTAAATCTTAAAAATTCCAATAAAAAATAATTATGTAAATGTGTAAACCTTTTTAGAAAATACATTCTTTGTTAATTTAATTATTAAGAAAATCTATTTTAAAAAAAAACATGAATTTCGTTTCTTTATGTTTTAATATATTTCGGTTATTTTATGGATCTAACAGATAATTGCCCTTAGTGACCCTAGATAGAACCAAAAGAAAATTTCAATGATGTCTTTAGAGACTGTGTTAAAAGTTTTACTGTTATCGAAACTTATTTGAATGTTCTAACTGTTAACATATCGCTTTCTATAACACAATTAACAAGCAGACATTGACTTTTATATATGGAGAAGATTACATTAAACATTCTAGAAAAGTTTTACTTTCGTATCTAACATGCCGATTGACTAATTGTTGTGTAGAGTTTGTTTGTTTTTTTAAACATACGCATTGTCATTTTTGTTAATGTGGTCAGACTTATAACATCTCAAATACAACACCAGCATGGTAAACATGCATAGCAAACTGAATCTCACAACTAAACAGGTAAGTTTATTTTTGTATTATATCTTTTTGGCATGAGTCAAAGTCCGCAGAAAAAAAGGTGAAGAGTCAAAATTTGTTCCTCCTATTAAACTTCATCTGTAATATAACTTCCGGTAAGATTCTCTGGTGACGTCTAGTTAAAAAAATTTACTTTGACCATATTATATATGCGATTCGACAGTACTATGACTGTTTAGGAAAAAGTAAAACTTATTTATATCCCCCCCCCAATTCATATTTGATTACTTATTTTTCTAAATTAATATATTTAAAATAAAAAAATAAATTTTTTTAATTATATTTCTGAAAGAAAATAAAACCAACCCATTTGATTATTCGCCGCCTCCCAAGAAAATCAAAAACAAAAAAATTTGATTAATTTATTGCATGTGAATACTAATTTTTGTAAAATAATTATTTAAAATAAAAAGATTTCCTGAATTTCCATTTGATTACTTATTTTTAACCAAAACTGTAAGTCTTTAATAGGAAGAACAAATTTTGCCCCTTCACCGTTTTCTGCAGACTTAGAGTCGAACGTTCTTCTGGTACACTATCTTTTTTATATAATCTGAAACTTTGGCGTTTAATCAATAATCTTCAAATTACTAAAAGCAATTTGAATGTTAGCTTTTTTTTTGTCGCTTATTCTTAATGTGTGGAGTCTCAAATCACGTAACAATGGTACAATCAACCATTGGTTGATATAGCCACGTGGGTTACGGATATAAAAGGTGTGGCTAAGAGCACACAGGCCCATTTCCCCTTTTTCAGACCGGCCGTCGAAGTGGTAACATGCTTGCCAAATCTCTTAGTTTTTTCCCCTTTCCTGTTTAGTCTCCGAAGCGACAGTATACCTTTGTTCACTGCTCTTATTGTGTCGAGACAAGTTCTATGATATGTTATCCTCCTATAAGAGCTTTTCTTCGCATGGACTGTAAGACCAACTCCTATAATTATTTTTGTGACAAAACGGTCGTCAAATGAAAGCAAAACAAAGGCCTTTATAAACAACAAGCCGCGCGTGGTCCCCCTCTGTATGTGACTCAATGTGGCGAGTGTAAAATGCAATAAATTTGGGCAATTTGGGGTATTTTTGATCCCCCCCCTCGACCCCCTGGGGGCGCGAACCAGAATTTTTCTGAGGTCAAGGATGCTCATTTTATATCCAGAACAATTGTCTCTACATTTTAGCCAAGTTTCAGAAAAATTGAATGGATGGATCAAACGTTATGGGAAAAAAGGGTCATTTTTTGTCATTTTGGCCCCCTGGGGGCGCGAACCAGATTTTTTCCAAGGTCAGCGATACTTATTTTCTATTAGGAACAATTGCCTCCACATTTTGGCCAAGTTTCAGAGAAATTGAATTGATGGATGAAAAGTTATGGGGCAAAAAATGTCATTTTTTGCCATTTCGGGGTCTTTTGACCCCCTGGGGGGCTAACCAGATTTTTTTTCAAAAATCGGAGAATGTCACTTTCTAACCTGACTAAAGTTACAACTTCATGCAAAATTTCAGAGAAATTCAATGGATGGTTGCGGAGAAAAATCCGGCCGAACGGACGGACGGACATGCCTCAAAACATAAGTCCTCCGATTTTATAAATCGGGGGACCACCAAATAACATAATATGAGAAATCAGTTAGAAACCAAATCACGATGCAAGATTTTTGTTTTCAAATAAATAAAGACAACATATAAATCAAATATTTCGGCCTTAACAAGCCCTTTTCAGTGATATATAGACAATTTTTTCTTTTTTTCTTCATTGTCAGGATCTAGCAACGTCGCCGCCGTAGACATCCAACTACTCCCAATATTGTTGGAGACTGTCTCTAAATGTCCTGATATTTGTAGAGAAAACGTTGGCACATATGTACAGTTATTAAATTCAATATTTCTACATTTTAAGCATCAGTTAATGAAAATATGAGAAATCAGTTAAAAACGAAATCACAATGAAAGAAGATTGTTTTTCTTCAAATAAATGAAAACAAACATATAAATCAAATATTTCGGCCTTAACAAGCCCTTTTCGGTGATATATAAAAAATTTTTTTCTTTTTTCTCTTTTTCTCTTTTCTTCATTGTCAAGATCTAGCGACGTCGCTGCCATAGACATCCGACTACTCCCTAAATGACCTACACCATTGGGTGTAGGTAGCCGAAAGTTAAGACAGTGTCAAAGTGAATGAAGTAATAAAGTAAGAAAGGTCGTCCATCGAAGTTTATCGAGCAGTACATCTCCCAGTCCGGGATAGCCTTGCTCGGGGTCAAGTTGACTGGAGCGAGGAGAGAGAAGTCTTTCTTGGTAGGTGCCTGGGAGCTCTGTGACTGCTGTCTACAATTCCCAAAGGGGTTGGAAGTAGTCCTTCAAAGTTCCGGTTGGAATTAATACGGCCTGGAGTCTGATTGGTCCTCGTGTGACCAAATCACCTCACAGGGACTGCTCTCTGCCACAGGAAATAAATGTTAATGTTTATGAGCGCTACACTCCTACACATTTTGGTAAGTCTGATTTATCAAATTTCCATGTATTACTTGTGAATGTAAATAAATCCAGTTATATTTTTATAAGTTTTTAGCACTTTGTTTTTTACATCTTTTGTTTATTTGTAAGAACAAGTAAGAGACCGATATAATTGTCTTAAATTGCCCATTATACTGTAAATTGACTTTTAATGGTCTCGTTATGCCCACTGTGCGCACACCGTTTCCGTCTTTCTTTTTTTCTTCATTTGTATTGCCACCTGGTCTTAAGGTTAGGATTACCGTATGGCATTTTTTTTTGCTTTTGCGTGTGTGTCTGTGTTTTCATTCAACAATTAATCTCTGACATATGAGAAGGGTTTATAGGAAGGTTTGCAATGTCATTATAAGCAAGCCACGTGTCGCTGTTGATAGTAGTGACATGGATAATAAATTGTTGAATGAAATTAAAACACATGCCCTTCATTAACACTAAGTCCGGGTGGTAGTGCAAAAAAGTTAATTAGCATAACAGCGCCGGTAAATGTGTAGCAGTTACATGATAGACCTATTTTGTTTAAATGTACGTGCAATATCATGCGTTAGATTGAGTTGTGTTTTGGCTTCGCACATGCACACTCGAGCCTGGACTGTTAACTGTGTGGCTGTTATGATACATCTGCGCAGAAGCAAGATTGGCACCAAAAACACAATTCAAATCAGTTCAGGTTTTGATCGCCTCTTGGTAGGATGTTATCCTGTGCTTGCCGTTTCACTACAAGTGGATACAGCATTCGTTTATTGACAAAAGCCAGCCAGTCTACTGAAAAATTCTCGTTGTGTTCCAGTTTTCCCTTGAATAAAAGTTGATAATTATTTAATTGTGGAGATGTGGTCTAATTTATGAAAGATGGTGATCCCTTTTCTTGTTCAATATTCAATTTCAGTCAGATACGGCCAGATACAATTAACTCTATCAAGTTACATTCTTCATCCTGACTTTCTCCCTAACCAACTAATCACATAAGCTCTCCATAAAAAACTAAGACACCTATAAATATATATATATATATATATATATATATATATATATATATATATATATATATATATATATATATATATATATATGATGATGATGATGAAGAACTCTTCGGGAAAACTAACTCTCACAGTTTAATTTAACAAGTCTGTGTAAAAAGAAAATTATAATCTGAAAGTTTGTGCTTAATAGATATTTTTTATAATAGAATAACAAATATTTTAGAGGAGGAGAGAACGTGTCTCCCCCCCCCCCCCCTTAAAAAATCGACTTAAAATTGATGCTCTAATAATTTTGATAAATAAATATGTAATTTGTCAATAAAAATTATTGATCAAGAGAGTTATCTCATTTTTTAACAAACAGGGCAATGACTAAAAGCTATGGAATGTAAGGGCGATAACTCTAAAATGACACTTTTTTTAAATTCCTTCAAAAAATAAAACATTCTAGTTTTATAATATTCTTTTTCAGGTGTAAAATACCTAATTAAATATAAATCCTGAATAATTATTATTTAGAAAAAAATATATAATTAAATATTATTTAAAAATAAATAAATACGTGACCGGAAGTGTACGGATAAAACTATTTCCGGTTTCTCCTCTCTTCTTAGAAAGAAGTCGTCCGCTTGTTTTTTTTTTATTTGCTGTCGTCATGGACGGTCATCATGTTCAAGGTCTATTATTGAGCTGTTGTGTCTGCTTTGACTTCCATATCGACTAGCAGATCTAGTCGCGTCTGTTGTTGTCTATATCGGGATTCTGATATTTGTTTAGTTTGCGTATATAATCGCCATTTCCTCTTCTGGCGTTGCACACTTCGCGTGGACAAGTAAACAGCTTTAATGACAACAACGTCCCATGTTCGGTAAGTCAGCGTGTTCTTTGATACGACAGGGGCGCGCGAGGAAATTACCCCCCCCCCCCCGCTCGCTTTCTATTATTATTATTATTCAGACGACTATTCTCATCTTGTTTGTTATATTCCCATGTAATCCTGAATTTCTTCAGGTGCATACCGCATCTTTTTGGAATTTGAGAACCCACAGGAATTTTTTAATTGAACCTTTTATTTAATCCATGGTTCAGTTACCGAGATTGAAATAAAGATTCCCAGGTGAAGGTACAGAATAGTTAACGAATGCCCCTGTCCTCCTCGTGTATAATAATGGGTTTTCTAAATTATAACGCTGGGTAATCATTATTATTACCGACATTGATTATATTAAAGTAACTTCAGTTAAAATAATATTTAATAAGAGTTATACGCCTTCGTGAATACCGATTCCGAGTAAAGTAGCCATGTTTGTTTACGTTACTGTCTATTTTGTTCAGAATCGGTATTTACGCGACCATAAAAGGTTTATAACTTCTACTAAATATTTCTTTAACGCAAATGTCACAAATGAGTAGGTAAAATAAAATAAACTTAAACCATAAAACTTAGTTGACTTTTACCTTTTTAAAATTTGAATTCAAGCCATAAAGTATGTTCTATTTGACAGTTTAAAAGCTTCAAAATTACTTTGAAATTTCGACAATAATAAAAACAAGTCGTACGGTTTCAACGTCCCAAATTAGTTTTTTTTTTAAAGAATGTTATTTTATACGATTATTCGATTTGTGATTTTAGAATTACATTGCAAAAATCGGTACTTAGGCAGTTTAACGGACCGGTTTGAAATAATGTTATAATTTAGAAACCTATTCTTAACATGGTGAGGTGTGTTGGGGGTAACTATTCTGTACTTTCAGCTAACAATTTAATAAACAAAAGATACCGTAAAATTGAATTTAACTTGAAAATCCTATCTAAAAAAATAGCCCGGTCCGTAATCTGTATAAGCACCTAAAAATCTCAAGATTTAATATCGATTCTTTTTAGGGAATTTCGTTTTTTTTTTGTTTGTTTTTTTGTTTTGTTTTTAGCTAATAAGCAATTAGCTAAAAAAAAAAGATTAAAAAATAATAATAAAATAAAAACACATAATGGGAGAAAAATATCAGATTAGAGGAAGAACGATGGATCCAAATTTGAAACTTGATAAATAAAAAAATATATATATATATGCCAAAAAACATGTTCTCTTAAAAATAAAATTTGATCTTTATGTATATTTTTACTTTGTTACATCTTAAATTGTAATGTAATTTTAAAGTTACAAATTGAATTATCATATAGAACGGCCGTTTTGGACCAAAAGATCAAACTGTATTTTTTGCCCTCGGACTCCCCCAAATTGTATTTATCTTGGAAGGACAGTACCATCCACTCCCAAACATTTGTCTTTCTTTTTCCTCCCATTTAGAGATTGACCTGCTTGTTTTCGGTTCTGAACATTGAACAAACCTGAAAACAGTAGTCGATCTATTATTTAGAAAGAGTTGGGAGGCTCTTACTAACCGGTTTTTTGTTTCACACTGCCAATGAAACTGTAAAAAGTTTTATTTATGAAGAATTTCTAAGGTGACTGCAATGATTCTAGCCAAGACTAGAATAGTTAAATTTATTATCGTAGACAGAGGATGACAAACGACACCCAATTCCCACACTTTTGATGGCCTTGTGCCATATTGTATTTTTTTTTCTATGACAAATAAATAACAAAGTGTAGTATCTACAGTTCATCTCTTCTCGGTCAGTGACGCTCTGAAGTAGAAATCGCTCTAGACTGAGTCAGTTTTTATTTTTATCCGAATCCAGAGTACCCCTTTTTTAGGGGGCGGGGAGCTGGATTTACCTTACATTAAAAACTGACCTCGTGTCTAACTCTGGTCTCGTAGGGGCCGTTTCCTTTTTGTTTTTGTTGAGAATTTGGAACGCCGAAAACGTATACAACTGTATTTCTTAAATTCTTTTAAAAAAAAAAAAAGAAGAAAAAAAACTTTTTTTTTGTCTTTTTTACTATCGTAGTTCACCCCAAACAAGGCAGGACGCCACTGTAGACGTAAGGGGCTACTGAGAAAAAAGGGTGAAAGTTTGGGAGGGGGTCCAACCTAAATTAGGAGCTGCGCAGCGAGATGTCTGTTTACATTAGTTTTAAATTTCTGCATGTCAGGAAAGCAGGGAGCACGGAGGGAGTTCTAGAGTCCAGCAGCACGAGGAAAGAAGTTTTTGGAGTAGAAAGCTCTTCGGCATCTGGGGACCTCCACAGTGTATGGATGGGATTTGGCCGATTGTCGGGTTGGTCTAGTGAATTTACGTTGTGGGGGTACCAGAGCAGCAAGCTCATCAGAGCACAATCCATTGAAGTACTTGTAAAACAGGCACAAGGATGCAACATTGCGGCGATGGGACAGAGGCTGGAGCTTGGTGGATAGTGAAGGACCTATCAAGTTGGCAACTCTTTTTTGGACTTTGTCTAAGAGGGAGAGACTAGCAAATGATGCACAAGCCCAGATGCATAGGCGGATCTTGGCTTTGTAGAGATATAGGATAATGTCAGGTGTGAGAAGTTTACTAGCACGGTAGAGAGAGCCAACCTTCTTTGCAGCAACCCTGGCAATGTTTTCAATGTATTTATTCTAAGTCATGTTATATGTGAAAGTTACGCCGAGGAGTTTGAATGATGAACTCTCAGGTAGGGTGCTATTTGCCATGACAATCGGTGGTTGAAGAAGTTTCTTGTAGTTATTGAAGGAAAGTAGCTTTGTCTTTGTTACTATCCATTTTTGACCCCATTCCACTACAGATTGGAGGTAATTTTCTAAGGATTTAGCCATTGCCTCAGATATGTGCGCGTCGGTTTTGCCCACATGACGAGAGTAGAGCGTGGTGTCGTCAGCAAATATTCCTATCTCAGTCGCAATGGCATTAGGGAGGTAATTTATGAAAATCAGGAACAGTAGAGGTCCAAGAATAGATCCCTGGGGTACACCAGCATTTATGCCATGTTGCTTAGAAGAACGCCCCTTGTGTACAACCTGGATCTTTCTTTTGTTAGGAAGGATTTAATTATATTAAATATTTGTCCAGTAATACCATATGAGTGCAGTTTTATGAGAAGCCCTTCATGCCAGACCTTGTCAAAAGCCTTGGATATATCAAGCGCTACCGCCTTAGCTTCACCTGCCTTGTCCAGTGTATGGTATATGCGTTCAGAGATGACCGTTAGGATATCTGCAGTAGATCATGCTTGTCTGAATCCGTATTGATGATCAGAAAGAAGTTTATCATTAACTAGGTGCTGAACTATCGCTAGATTGATTAATGATTCAAAGATTTTAGCAAAGATCGGGAGTAGACTGATTGAGCGGTAGTTTAGAGGATCAGTTCTATCTCCAGAATTCTTGAAGACTGGTACCACAGAGGGAATTTTCCAACTATCAGGGAAACAAGATTCAGTAAGGCATTTGTTGTATGGTTTGGAAAAGACATGTGCCAGCTCAGCAGAGCATTTCTTTATTACTATTACTGGTATAAGATCAGGCCCACAGGCTTTGGAGATGTCAAGGTTTTTTATGATGTCTCTCACTTGAGACGGGGTGATGACCAGGTTCTCATGGGTAACTTCAGTCCGCAATGGGAATTTAGGGAGGGGGTTGTTTGCCGAGTCCAGAGTGGAGTTTAAGGCGAAATGCTGGGCAAGTAGTTAAATCTTATCAGTTGCCGTGGAAACAACATCGTTGTGATTAGATAGCGGGGGAATTGTTCATTGTTCATCACACTATTGTAAATTTTCCAGAAATCACGAGTACCTAGTTTCTGTGACTGAATGCGTTTTTTGATTATCTGTGTATACCTTCTCTTTGCTTCATCTTTGCAATCATTTCTTGCCTCTACAAATTTTTGTCTGTTCGCCGTTGACTTATGGCGGCCGAATTTTCGGAATGCCTTCTGCCTCTCAACAATAGCAGTTGCACATTCTGAGGTGAACCATTGAGGAGAGTTAGGTTTGCTGAAGAATTTTCGCGTGGGGTCATAAGCATCAATGCCTGCTTTGACCCATTCCGTTAGCTCATTTGCACAGCAGGGAGTGAGAAGGTTACACCCCATGGGGCGTCGCTGATGTGATCCCTGAGGGATTCAAAATCAGCCTGCTCATAGTTTCTCGTCGTTTTAAGCAACGGCTCTTCAGCTTTTGGACGAGTTTTTAAGGTGATATGTATCATTACCACAACATGATCAGAGTTTCCGAGCAGGCTATGAGCATTCGCCACACAATCCTCAGGTAGTGAGGTCAAGAACAGGTTAAGAAGTGAGGCTTGCTGGTCCGTGCGATCCGGAAGGCGGGTTGGAAAAGTGACAGCCTGTTAGAGGTCGTGAGCTGAGGAGAAATTAAAGGTAGAGTTCCCAGCTGCATCAATAATGCTGGAGAATCTCAACCAGTCACGGTGGTGTGCATTAAAATCCCCAAATACATTTATTTGGCCATTCGAGTCGAGTGAGAGTGCTCTATCTAAGCTTTCAGAGACAGTCAAGTAGTGAACAGTCCTGGGTCGAAGGAGAACGATATAAGAAATATAAGTAACTAACTCTGTGATGTAAGGTCAATCTAAAGCACATGTAGGCTTGGTCATCTGATTCTAACCTATGTTCTCTAGTTAAGGGGAGGGTGTTCCGAACATAAACTAGCCCATGCAAATGTTTGTCGCGACTTCGAAATACGAAAGTAATGTTGAAGCCTCTTGTCAGTTTGAAGTTTAAAGTAACAAAAACGAAAGTAATTCTGCCTTTAATGGAAGTTTTACGTTTCATCTGTTTTAAACTAAAGGAAAACATTACTTTTCTCACACACCATTGTCATATAAAAGAACTGTCTCACTTATCATTGGATTTTTAAAAAATAGTGAGAACAAAACTTCATTTTTTCTTTAATTTTCTTTTTGTATCAGTGGTTGAATTTCTTTTTCTTTTTATAGACGAGGATGTTCATTATTTACTTCAATTTAGTTGACCCATAAACTTAGGAAATGAATCCATAAATCCTCCCTCCAACTATGGATTAAATACCCTAGGGTAGACTAGACCCTTGAGCCATGGTTGTGCAACTAGTCTAGGAGAGGGAAAACTCCGAAATAACACCAGTCTTTTTCTGCTTATTCCGCAATACTTTCCCGTCACACTGGATTTCTCACTACAGCAACGCTGGTCCATGAGATGTGCAGTGGAGATTACGCAACTCTTACTTCACTCGACTACTCGCGTCCGTAGCCTTATCCATTGCATCTCGAGACTGGAAGAAAGGCTCACAATTTAATCGACTTATTCAATTGAAATCCATCACTAACACTTGGATGATCAATTGTTTTTTCGGTACTTCTACAGAATTTGAACCCGAAAACCGAAATATCTTCTTTCTTTGTTTTTTGACCCGAACTTAACACAAAAGTAATTGTTAAAAGGTAGTATAGAGTCCCGAACATAATGCGATAATAAAAAAAATTGTGTAGAAGCGATAAATATTGTTTCCTGTTGTTTTTTGTTAAATATTAGTCAATTTTGGAACAATTTCGAGTTAAAATCTAATTAGTTTTACGCATATAAACTTAAGATCACGCTTGAAATGTGTAAATAATCGTTAATTGTCGTCGTCGAAGAGACGGAAGTTGGAGAAGAAATCCAATTCCAATATACCATTTCTTCTCCAACTTCCGTTTACACATTTCAAGCGTGTTCTTCTTAAGCTTACATGCGTAAAATTAATTAGATTTTAACTCGAAATTGTTCCAATTTTACTAATATTTAACAAAAACAACAGAAAACAACATTTATCACCTATACACAATTTATTTTTATCGCATTATGTTCAGGACTCTATACTACCTTTTAACCAAACTAATCCTAACCTAGGATTTAAGTCGGTTCAAATACTGTAGAAGCAGTTTTCTCTCTACCCCAAAATTCATATTGTGGTATTCATAACAACTATGCCTCTTTTTTAAATAATTTTTCTTTTAAATCCGAGAACTACGAAATTAACGGAGGAATGTTTTGTTTTTTTAGATAAATTTTACGCAACTAACACCGTAAATTTGTTTCTTAAAACCGCCCACCTTAATCTCTGCATTTTAAATAAAATAGCAAATTTCTTAAATTCACATTTGAGTTTTTCAAAAACATGTGCATTTTAACATCTCCGGCAAATTTAGAAAGCCATCCTTAACGTTGGGAAGGGGGGGGGGGCTTTGGTAACTCTTCCTTTGCCACGGACGGAGCTCTCTCCTAAAATTTTATTTTTGATTTCAATAAATATTCGGTTAATAGTAAATAATTCAATGTGTATTAGTCACGCATAGGTTAGAAAGAGACACAAACACACACGACAGAGATGAGACGAGTTTTTCATGACGGCGTGATTGTACAGAAGCAGTGACTTTTTGTTTTCTGTATTTTTTGTTTGTTTGTTTTTTGGTGTGGGGGGGGGGTATATAAAAACAATGACTAGCATCACAATAAATGAAAATAAGTATTCATGGACGTATTGTTTTACAAAATTAGAAGGGATACTTCCTACAGATCTTTCTTAAGTTGTAAAAAAAAAAATGTTAAGCAGTTTTTCATTTCATAACGTGAAAACAAATTGATAAATTTTATCCTTTGCCCCCACATTGTCAATAGAAAAATAAAAATGAGTTTTTTTCTTCTTCATGCGATTACACGTCAACATTAGAAAAATAAGTGTTTAAATAAAATATTTTAGACTTTAGATAAGTATCGTGTACATTGATCACCCAGTCCTTGACTAAATAGCGTAGGAGAGAACGAGTAACCATTTTTTTATGTCCAAAGTGGCCGTCATATTAAAACTTATTTTTTCAGAACACTATTAGTATATTTTAGATTTTATAATTGTATTGCAATACCAAACATAGATTGGGATTAATGAAGGATATACTTTTAAGGTCCTGCATTTTTTCTATTAAAAAAAAAGTATTAACAATTATAATTAATAAACAAACAATTTGCTGGGGATGTTAAAATGCACAAGTGCTCTTGATAATGTTACGAACGTCAGTGTTATTGCTCCAGTATAATGGGAGGGTGTCTAACCGAGGACAAAACCGACACTACACATTGATCCTAGCACGAAGTCTGACCAAACTACGACAGCACAAAATTCATTATTTTGACGTTTAGGTGCACAAAGCATCAAAAATAAGGGTTCACAAAACGGCCAAACGTCAAAATAGTGGACATTTCGTGCTGCCGTAGTTTAAATAACAATGGCGATAACCGTAATCGTATCATGTAAATAAATAATACTTATTGAAATGCAATGAAAGAAATGCTAATCTTTTGTATTTTAAGTTTCTAAACAAAAACAATAGAATATTTTCAGCATTGTATTTATTTGATTACGGAATTAAAGAGTTTCTTTCTTCTTTTTTTTTTTATAGAATAGTAAGTTTGGGATTTTTTGTTTGGGGGGAGGGGGTCACACTTAGTTTCAGTTTTTTCTTTTTTTTTCTAATTTCTTTATCACTATTTTTCCGTTTACTTTTTCACTTTTTTGTTTGTTTCTTCTGTTTTGTTAATAAAAAAAACGATTGTTTACGTGACATTTTTTTTGGGGGGGGGGGGGGGGTATGAATTCGCAAGCTGTTTGATAGTTTTACATTATTAAACTTAACTTTGACTACACTTTGTTTACATTTTATTTAATACTTTAGCTACGACCTAAGGGGTAAATTTATAGAAGTGCACCTTTCGTATTTCGACCCCTAAAAAAAAAAGTTTCTACTTTTTTGGGCAAATTACATATAAACAGCCTCAACAAATATCCGCTAAGTAAAAAAATTATGAAAATGTTTATTATTTTAGGAGGGGGGGGGGTCACTTTCCTATAATAAGTTATACGTAAAGTGAGCACGCATTTGTTGGCCACCGAATCTCACCACTCGTATTTCGACCCCTAAAAAACATCTAAAATAATAACAAATTTCATTTTTTTTTCATAGCGGATATTTGTTATGGATGGCTGTTTACATGTAATTTGCCCAAAAAAGTAGAAACTTTTTTTTTAGGGGTCGAAACACGAGAGGTGAGATTCGGTGGCCAAGAAATGGGTGCTCACTTTACGTATAACTTATACAGGAAAGTGACCCCCCCCTCCTAAAATCTAAAATAATAAAAATTTTCATAATTTTTTTTCATAGCGGATATTTGTTGAGGCTGTTTACATGTAATTTGCCCAAAAAAGTAGGATACTTTTTTTTTTAGGGGTCGAAATACGAAAGGTGCACTTCTATAAATTTACCAAAGCGACCATACAAAATGAAACCCGGGTTACAGAAACGGAAAACGAAAAAAAAAAAACTAATTTATTTACATTGCATTTTATTTTATTTTTTATTCTTTTTTTATTATTTATATTGTTTTTTGGATTTTTTTTTCTTTCTTTTTGCTTTGTTTTTCAGTCACGCGGAGGTTTCATTTGTTTTTTTAGAGTTACTTTCGCCCACCCCACCTCAGCCCACCAGATCGCGGGAAGATGTGAAACAAGATTAGAAGGTGGGGAATAAAAAGTCAGCACATAAGAGGCGTGTGCACTTTGTAAGGACGTGGTCCTTTGAATTGTTATAAAATGCAGGGTCGCCAAATTTGTAGTGACGTTTAAATTGGAATAAAAAATATTAGAAACGGATAAAAACATGCATGAAAGTTGAAATGAAAGAAGAATGGAAAAAGGAAATATTATTTAAAGAACTCAATAAATATATATATATATATATATATATAATATTGAGTTCTTTAAATAATATTTGCTCTGTTGTCACTAATTGGCAATCATCGAGCTGAATCTTTTAAGGAGACTGCAAAGTAAAAGGGCACTGATAGTATATGCTTATTAGCATATTATTGTCATTAATAATTATATATATATATATATATATATATATATATATATATATATATATAAAGACATTAATTGTTCATTTCAAATTTTCAGTTTATAAGTGTGTATGCGTGCGACAGTGTAGATATTTGTGATGCTTTGCTCTAGAAAACCTAAGTGTATGAATGTGTGTGTCGCCTTTTGTCAGGGTGCGTAGTTGTACGAATAGACATGTAGGCACTTGTGTGTGTGCCGTTTTTTGTCAGCAGGGTGTGTAGCATGTGTGTATGAATAGAATAGTGGACAGCGTTTTCCAAACCCAAGAGGGCGCGGGAAGTGGTAATGTTGTGTTTTTGTTGACCGTGTGCTGATTTTTTTTTCAACTCTTTATTTCTCGACCAAACCCTCAGCTTAAATTACATTTTATCAACTCCCAACTCATGGTGTTATTTTACCGCCTAAACGATATTTTAATCACATGGTGTGGCGGACGTAGTGGGAAACACATCACGTGACAGCCATTTATTTTATTTATTTTTTTGCTATGTTGGCGCTGGGAGACACTTTTCGAAACAAAAATCTAATTTCGTTTTTCTTAGACGGAATTTGGGGGCATGACTTGTGTTTTCACCCACGCTGTCGGTCAGTGAACATTATGGGATTATGATGCATGTTGATCCCATAACTATGACCATCAGAAAATGCCTGAGTAACCCTTTGGCATTCCCTGGTTGGGGCGTCTCAAGCGATTAGCAACAAAAAGAGAGAAGGTAAAGCCTGGGAGGATGGACCTCTTAGAACTGCACAGAACCATATCTCAGCCCGACGGAAGCAAGGTCAGTAACTAAAAAAAATGGCCTCAACTCTGTCGGACTGATTGCTGAGGACGTATCCTCAACTGGCATGAACACCACCAACTCGGGCTGGGTTGACTCCCTGGTTGAAACAAATCCTTGCAAAATCAGAGGCCCACACTCAAAATAGATGAAAGTCTGGGTTATCTGTGCCCAACCATAGTGCTACAACTCTTCTTATAATAAAAGAGTATGTTTTTCCAGAGACAACAGTTGTTTCTAACGACACCTGACGGTGAATCATTCCATGAATTTCATAGACCCAGACACTTAGACTACAATAAACCCGATCAAAAAATGAGGAAGCAAAACAAAGACATAAAAAAGAGTATGTGACAGACAGTTGTCTGGTCAACATATACTTGACTAAACTCATGTGGTAACAGAAATTTGTCTCCATGATATCCTAAATGTTTATATTTATACCCCTCTTCTAAAGAATCAAAAAATGTTGTTTCTGACTGTTATGCGAACATCACATCATCATCATCATCCAGTTTTAGTATTTACGGTGCTGCAAGTGTCCCGGACTCCGGGGTGGGTAACACCAGGCAATGTCTCGCACCTGCTCGCGATGCGGTCCAATCCAAAGGGTTAATCTCAGTCATGTTGCAAGCTGTCAAATAACTTCTTACGTACTTAAGCCAGGTTTTCCTCAGTCTACCACGCTCCGTAGTACCTGGGATGTCCAGGTGTGTCATGGAGTTGATGAAAAATATGACATGGTCAAATCATCTGAGACTTTTGAGCGCAGAAGGCATCCATAATCCCACCAATACCAAGTTTCTGATGAAGCACAGTTGGAGGGATCCTTTTCTCAAGTTTGCAGCTAGACATCCACCTGATCATGGCACGGTCATTATGCTGAAGCTGTAGCAGACTAGAAGTGTTGGTGCCGAAAAAAAGTTTTTTTTTCTCTTTTAGTGTTGGAGAGGTAAATAAGGGGCAGGTAACTCTTACCACGAATTTAAGCAAGATTTTCCAATAATCAAAACTGATGGCTTTAATTGGCGTTGCACATGTGGCTACTGTGCAAGGAGAACGTCGATTAGACATAAAAGGGTTAGGGTTAGAAAAATATTGTTCGAAAGCTAGAGCTGTTGTGAAGAGTTACCTGCCCCTTATTTACCCCTCCAACACTAAAAGACAAAACTTTTTTTACGGCTTTTTATTATACAAGCACCGAAGTGTTTTATGCCCATGTCACACGAACATACAACAAACAAAAAGCAACAATTTCATAAAATAATTTTTTTTTTTTTTAAATACACAATGCTATGTAAATAAATTAGTTATTTTAATTTTTTTATTTTCCGTTTCAAGAACCAGAATTTAAATTAATTTTGTGGTCACTTTTCAGCTGTCGTCTTAACTCATTACCGAATTTTACCGAGCCGATACTGGTGACTACAGAGTCTCATCATCACTACGATCACAATCATATTCAGTTTAACATCTGTTTTACATGCTGGGCTGGCATGTATTGGACGGCTTTTAAAAATTGACTTCCAAACTAACCTATCTCTTATACACCCAGGTTGATGGACCCTAGATGGGAGAGGCTCTGGGCCAATTGTTCTCTGAAAACTAAAACCTTTAATAGCATATCTAAACTCTTCATATACGTCAAGTATGTTGATGATATCCTCCTATTAACGGAAAACTTAGCTAACTTAACATTAATCAAAAGTGCATTTAAAAATAATTCTGTTTTAAATTTCATACACGAAATAAATATCAATTATAAAATTCCTTTTCTCAACATAGAAATAAAAGCCGATACAGTTAAGTTCATCCCTACAAAATATCTACAAGCAAAGATTCCTGCTTACTTAAGTTTAAAAGTGAATGTCCTTACAGATACAAAATGGCCGGAGTGAAAAATCTTATTTACCAAGCCAAACACAACTTATTCACTTATAACATATTCTATACGGCACTTGTCGACATTAAACAAACCCTAATTAATAACTTCCCAAACCACATCGTCGATCAGCAAATTAAACACTGTTTAGCTGCCATAACAAAAACACTACAAATAATAATATTAAAAACATCAATTTATTTTACTGTAACCAGATGTACCTTAACTATAAAGTAGACAAAAATAATAAAAGATATATATAAACATATTTCCCCTATTGACAAAAACTCTCAGTTTATAACAGCTGTTGATCGATAACATCGACATGCCAGTGTCGCAGATTTTGTACATGTCTGTGTAAATAAAAATAATCATATATATATATATATATGAGAGAGAGAGATAGAGAGAGGAGTATTAGAAGGCTATCACAATGCAAGAAATGGAAATATGTCGGCGTTTAGAAGTAAGACAAAAACAAGTGATTTTAATTATATATTTTTTCAAAAACTTTTTTAATATTTTTTTAATTTATTTTTTTTTTCCTATATAGCAAATCTTACTTGATTAGGCAAAACTTCAACACTGATCTAATCTGTGTGACCGTGATCCATAATATATTTCGAGGAAGACCTCTTTGTTAAATGGTAGGTGTTTCAAATCTCAAAAAACATGTGGATGGCGACTTCTCAACGCCGACATATTTCCATTTCTTGCATTGGGATAGCCTTCTAATACTCCTCTATATACGTATTACACACAATGCTTCAAGCAAACTACCTCTCCTTATTATATATATATATATATATATATATATAATGTAATTTTAATTAATTAAGGTTACAGAAAATCAGTTAAACGCTCAATTAGTACCTATAGTACTAGAGCTCCAATAATGAGGTAATAGTCTGTTTTTGTTTTTATTTTGTTTAAAGCACTTTTAATTTTTTATATTTTTTCTTCATATAATCGTATTCAATGTATTAAATCATTTTATATTTTTCATTTTTTTTGTTTACGATGAAATTCAGTGATTTTAATACAATCAAAAACCATCGTCTCAACCAAAACAAAACGATGAATATTTCCCCCAAAAATGTTTTTCTTCATCCAAAAAGACAAAACATCTTCAAAACTAGTGAACAACCAACATTTATTCTCAAATTTTGATACATCCAGGCATTAATAATTCATTTACTTTGTTAACCAGAAAAAAATACATACGTATATGAGGCACCTAGATGAGTAATGTGTCAAGCGCCACTTTTCAAATCGGCCACCCGAGAAGCTTTCAGGGTAAGGGAACCTTAGGGGAGTAAAATGGTATAATAAAATGGATTTCGATATATATGGTGCATAACACGTTACTCCTCTAGGCGCCTCATATATATGATAGGTATGTTTATATATTTGTATGTACAGGATAAACTAATTAACTGATCATTATGAATTCTGGAACACAGCTGCTAGGCTTAAGAGTGGGTAATGTTTGCATAAGGCTCTAAATATGGGCTATATTTAGCTTTATGAAAAGGGGGTGAGTACCCTTCATGAAAATTTAGATCACTCTGATTTTTTGTGAAATTTAAACAATAGTTATTGGACTATTTTAAAGAGTTTTGCTCGCCGAAACAAGGAAGCGCGGAAAATACAGCTCGCTCACTGACCGTTTCGTCTTCCAACCAATTTCAGTGGAAACGTCGGGTGTGCTTGGGCCCGAGACTGTTAAATCTTTTCAGAACATTGGACGGAGGATTTCAACGTCTAGGTACGAGCCTCGTGAGTCAGCCTGGTTGTTCCAACGCATCTCCCTGGCTATCGTTCGTGGCAACGCTATGTCGATAACGGCGGCATCACTTCCGTTCTAATCGTCATCTGTTGACTCTCTCTTTCTTTCTCTCCCCCTCTCTATCTACCTATGTCTGTATCTGTCTCTCCCCCTCTCTTTCTCTCACTAACTTGCCAGAGATTGTTGTCAAGTCGAGTTAATAATAATATGGGTACAACCTCCCATTTGAAAGTTCAAATAGATCACATTTACATTAAATGTGATCCATAGTCATTAGACACCAATTAAGTAAGGTTCCCTGAATTTCAATTTCTTTCTTAAGACCCCTTAAGCTATGACCAAACCAACTGAGATGCTGAGTGCATAAGGCATCCGTAATCTCACCAATACCTAGCTTCTGATAAAGCATAATTGATGGGATCTTTTCTTCCAGTTTGCTGCTGCATATCCATCTGATCATGACACAATCATTACACCGAAGCTGTTGCAGATCAGAAGAGTTTGGTGCCCTTGTCTCGCTGCCATGTAACATGGCAGAGCAAACCTGGGTTGTTGAAAAGACTTTGCCCTAAATCTTGAAGGGAATGTGCCTAGATGTAAGTGTAGCAGCTTCCTGAACCTTCCCCATGCAATATAACAGCAAACAGTGATAATGCGTTTGCAACCACCATCAGCATTCAATGATTAAAAAGTAAAGTAATATTGGTCTAATCAGTTAGAACTCTTCCTGTACAAATTATCAAAAACAAGATTAGGAACCTCTTGACTTTAAGAAAACTAAAAGTTGAGTTGAAAGGAGTTACAAGTAAACTATACTACACCCTATAGACCGGTATTGTCTTGGCCTTCGGGCCTTGATTCCACCGGTCTTAGGGTTTGTCCTGTGCAGTGCTAGGAGGTCCACCCTCCCAGGCTTTGCCTTCTCACCCTTTGAGAAGGGGTTAGTTTATTGCTAATCGCTGAGGCGCCCCTACTGGGGAATGCCGACGGGGCTGCCCAGGCATTTTTTGTAGGCCAGAGCGCTCTTCTTTCTCGAGGGTGCTGGCTTTTCAAATCCCACTTTCCCAACCTTGTGTCACATCTTACTGCTGTGGAAAGAAGATAAATACATAAAAAGCAAGATGTGAGATAACCAATGTCATTTCTGATCAATATGGTTCCATTGCAATGGTTAGATACAAGCACACACACACACCTATGCCAACACCACAACTTTACATCTTCATATATTGGAACTCTCACACATTAATGAACATTACCAAAAAGTCATCTAAATCTTTGCAACTAATAAAAAAGAAAGTATATAAATCAGAATTTGTTACGTTAGAATCTTGTGTGTTAAAACATATTGCAAAAAAAAAAAGAAAAGACGCACGCTATAACATTTTATTTTATCATGCATTTTATTTTATCATGCATTTTATCTTATCGTGCATTTTATCTTGGTGGGGAGGCAAGTAAATAGTGACACGAAAACATTTTAGAACAAAAATTCTGCTATGTTTCATTTGATTATTAAAAAAAGTTTTGTGAATACATAAAAAAACGTATCCTACATTTAAAAATAAATATTTAATAAATATTTCTTAAAATAAATCTTTCCTTATATTAAAAAACGAGCTTTTGATGAAAACACAAAGAACACAGCGTTAGTATTCATTTGTTTACAAAAACGTGTAGACCGAATTTCGTCTTTTTCATCTTTCCAATTTCCAGGGTCCTTATTCCCTGTATGGTCCAAAATTCCTTGGGTATATCCATTTTAACATGTACGCTATATAGGGTATTAAACAAAATCGTTTCCTTCTATTTCTTTTATTATTAATATCATTACTATTATTAGTAGTATTATTGTTATTTATTCCTTATTTTTTTACATTAACAGTTCATATATTATTCATATCATTATTTATCACATTATTTCCAACAACTTGCTTATCATTTATATCCACTACGTTTTTATAAACTCCATTTGTATTTTTCTAAATGCCAAATTATGTGATATAACATTATTTTTACTCATTCTATATTAATGCTAATTTTGGTTTACCACTTCGTCACTTACAAATTTTATAGCCTCACTATAGTCTGATCTATTTAATGCATCATTGTTATATTGTTTATTTTCAATCAAATATCTTTATTTGAGCAGAGTTTTTAAATTCTAATAGATATATTAGCTATTAATGTTTTCGTAATAGGTTAAGGGTGATTATATTATTTATTTATTTTCTGATTAGGTTTATGGTAAGGCTTAAATAAGTTTTTATCAAGGTTTAAGGTTATATCTAAAAAAAAATTTTCTTATCAGTTATTTTTCAGCTCAATTTTAAAAATAATTTGAAGCTGTTTTAATTATTTCTATCTGAGCACTTTGTATTAAATAAGGCATCATCTCTATATAATCCTCTACCTAATTTAGGTATTCTATTCTCTATTTCCCAAAATATATAATCCAACCAAATCAGTTACCTCTGATGAATCTGCTGGACCCATTGTAATATCAAAATTTAAGCTTCTATCCTTTCTACTCCATAGTTTACCACCATATTTAATTATGTTCCTTCTAGCTAGTTTCACAATATCAATTTCCAGCTTTGTTATATCCATAAATTCTTTAGCCATTAACATTGTCTTGTTCAAAAGTGTAGGTCTAATATATATATATATATATATATATATATATGTGTGGGTGGTATGAATTTATTGATGGATACTAAGCATATTTGTGAATAATGATAAGCATAATGATACTTAAAAGAAGGGAGAAAAACGACTAAATAATAGATGGAAATATTTAAGTAAGACTCTAATTGTTTACATTCGTATATTTGTTTTAGCAATTCACTTGATAGTACGATTTAGAAATAAAACATAGTAAAGATTAATGTTTACGGTACAGATCCCCGTATAACTACCTTAGAATCCTTAGAATACTTTAAGAAACTAAATAAATATATAATGCCCATTCTGTGTTTCGAAATCGTGGTCTGGCTAAATATGGAGGATATATTTTGCCGTGAGTATAACCCCCCCCCCCCCCTTAGTTTCGCATTTTAATTAGTGACTTACTACTTGAGTGATGAATTCTGGGAAGGTAAGCTTATCTCAATATTGTTAGAAAGGGTTTATTAATAAATACTATATAAATTCCATATAAACACTTATGTAGAAGAAACTTTTTTAATAGTTGATTGAATGAACGGTTTGACACAATGAGACTAGCTCTATAATGATCTGCTTAAATGAGTTTCGCACCCTAACGACTTAAATAAACATTCAGGTAACTTTAATAAAAAATAAATTATCTTCAAATAAACTGAAACTTTATAAATAAATTATAGTACATATTAAATATTTTAGCAAATATTACCGAATTAAAGTTTTTAAATTGTTTGCACTAATTCTTTTAGGAGATACTAGCTTTGAACGAAAAAAAAAAAAAAAAATCAAAATGGCGGATTAGTTTGATCTCACACGTGTTAGTGTTTGCCCTAAAAATATTTTTTTGTTTTTTTGTTTATTTTCACCTTAAAATGAAACTGATGTATGGTGTGGGTGTTTTTCAAGACACTCTAATCTAAGAACTCTTTTATTATTTGTGAACTTTTTCTGATGATTTTGTAGTATGGCAGAGACGATATTGACATACAAATGTTGTTTGGCACAAAACAAATGAAACGGACCGTTAAATATATCTCACAAAAATTTAAAATTTTTGGAAATGTGAAAAAATAAAAGTAATAAAACAAACCATGGTTATTGGAATATAATAAAAACTGTTCTATATATATATATATATATATATATATATATATATATATATATATTAGTTATTTTAATGGTTCCCATATTTTATTAAATTCTATAGTAGGCCTTAGAAGGTTATTGTCACCCAACATATGTGCTGCGTCTTTAAATCATCTTACTCTCTACTGTGCTTCTATCTATAATTTTTATTTCGTCCCATATTGGTAGATGGGTTCCCTTTTCCCTCCGTATGTGGTCAGTATAATACAAATCATTCCTCATCTCTTGACAGAAAACAGCTGTAATCTTGTTGATACGTAAGTAGTTAGTTCAATTGATAGTGGTCTCTCTCTCTCTCTCTCTCTGTCATAGTGAAGATATAGCAACAAAAGTTTCTCTTCTTCTTTCCTTTGGTTCTGTAATATTGTAACAAATTTAAAAAAACAAACATTTGCACCATGCTCTTAGGTGTTTTATTCTTTTACAGCATTGCCAAGTTACATATTACATAATATACTTATCACTCGGGGGGGGGGGGACAAGAAGGCTTCGAAAAAGACGTCCGAATCAATCAGCTCGCCTGCCAATGAAAGACTTGTATCCTTTCATCGCTATGTGTCACTGTGGACTTCCAGTCTATGACGTCATATCCTGATACGTCGTCCTAATTCTAATCCCTTAACTTCTAATGGAATTTTCCACTTTTCTGTTCACTCTAACCTTATGTTGGAAATAGCGTTTTAACATTATTTTTACACATCCACATATAATCTTGCTACAGAATCTTTTAATGAAATCTTTTATGGATGAGAATTGCAAACTGAAATTTACAGAAAAATGTACAATATATTTTAAGTTAAAAATCTTTACACTTGGACTAAATTGTATCCTCTATTTATAATGGATATTTGATATCTTTCTGTCTGAAGCCGAAACTATACTATATATATTTTTTTTTTTTCAATTTTCTTATCTTTTTTGCTGCCAGATGCCAGACATTCACCCTCTATTTCAGAGACTCCATCCGAG
Organism: Sepiola atlantica; assembly: GCA_963556195.1. Taxonomy (NCBI): domain Eukaryota; kingdom Metazoa; phylum Mollusca; class Cephalopoda; order Sepiida; family Sepiolidae; genus Sepiola; species Sepiola atlantica. The sequence goes on along the minus strand of OY744519.1, from coordinate 34,300,171 downwards.
AGATCTTTTTAGGATTCTAACCATCCCTTTAAGTGCAATTGTTTGTATTTCTCTTGCACTTGGTTTATCGGGTATATTCGTCAGGTAGTTTTTGAAATTCTTTTTCATAAGCCCGGTTGGTCCTATGATTACTTGAATGATGGAGATCTTCCCAAGATTCCAGTTTCTTTTCAAGTTGTAGATAAGACCTTGGTATTTAGTTATCTTCTCCCTCGCAGATCTGTTTAAGCCAGCATCATTAGGGACACTGACTTCAACTATGATTGCTACTTTCTCCCACTTGTCCCATATCACTATGGTAGGTTTAACAGCTCCGTTTTTTAGGTATGTAGCTGTAGGGATTCAAGCTATAGTGGATGGTGTATGACTTATTTCTAACAGTTCTTTCTGATATATGTTTCCAGGACTTGCTACACTGGATATTTAATTTCAGTCTCCATCTTGGAGTTCCACCTTCATATTTCGAATCTGGCTTGGGGATGAATTTATGACTACATATAGAATACTTAGAATATTAAACCCTTCTATATTTCCTAAAAGTAAAATATATAAGTACATAAAATACTAAAATTAAAACCTATTTTCTATAATAAACCATGGAATGTTCATGAGTCAAACTAGTTGCTATTATTATTAATGTGCCTGTATGAAAATATTGTGATATTTAAAAAAAGAAAAAAAAACAACATTTCAGTACATGCTTTACTCATGGACCTGTGGTGTAAAGGTTAATGGTGTTGATTTACAATCAATTCTAAGTGACAATCTTCTGGAGGTTGAAGGTTCAATTCTTACTACAGGCAATACTAAGAATAACATAAAAATGAACACTTCTATTCGGTCATGACTGACGGAATGGAACAAGCTATTTTACGCCACATTCCCAACATAATTTTCTGCATAACATCGATATGCATAAAAAAAAAATTCATTCCACTCAATAAACGTACCACCTATTTTAAATTTTAAACGTCTGTTTTGTGTCGAAAAAAGAATAAAAACATCCTTTCTACGTTATGGACGCACCACATATTTTCAAATTTTGATTTCTTTGTTTCTTTTGAAATCAATCATCTTGAGGAAGTCTTTGAATAAAGAAAAAACATTAATTAATATACAAACAATTTTCGGTTTTCCTTTTTTCATTACGTTGGATTATTGACTCCATATATAATACATCACTCAATAAGTCCCGGGCCTGGCATAAATGATGCCACTCATAAAAAATTTATTGAATACTTAACGTTAAGTTTTAGGCAAAGAGTGAAAGTTATCATTTGATAATGAATTGAATAATAATTTAAAAAATTAAAATCTACTTTATTAGCGGGTAAAACAAGAAAGACCTGTTTTGTTTACCTAATGTAAAACATGGACTGTGCTGTGGTTTCATTTTTAGATATTTCAATGTAATATGTAATGTAAATAAGAGTATGGTAGTTCACTTAAAGCATTGCTGCTAAATAAGTGCATAAGTATTTAATAAGGCTGCTTGCAATGTGGAAAAAAAAAACGAACAGTGAAAAGGATGAACAAAACCAAATAATTGAAGACGATGTATGGGATATATTTTTCTTAAAAAACTTATCTATTTATTTTTCATTTTTAGTAAGTTTTCAACTTATGTTTCAATAAAATCTTTCATTTACTGTTAATAGAGTCTGTAATGGTGGAAAATATTTTGATATTTCTGAAGAAACACACCCCTTCTCAAAAAACAAACGTTCAGAAAGAATTTTTTTTTTAAAGAAACGCCCCAAGATGGCTGTTATATTTGAATGCTAAATTCAAAGAAAATATTAGATTCAGCAGAGAATTGATATTAAAATATTTTATTTATTTATTAATTTATATTTTGTCTTATTTATTTATTTATGCTTGTAGGGTTATACATTTTTATGTATTTTATATTAAATTTCATAATTTAGTATTTATATATTTTGAATTTATATAAGTAAATAGTTTATTTGTTTATTTTAATTAGTTTAAGTTTGTTGGAGAGATTTCTGAGGGTTTTTTTTGGGGGGGGGGGGGTATAATTAACTAGAATTCCCTGAATTTACAGTTTCACACTACTTTTATTTCCCTCTATGAAGATTCAAATCAACATATAATAATCCATTACATAATTTTGATTCTAGAAAATGTCTAAAATTTAAGGCTTAAGCTTAAGGGGTCTTAAGAAGAAATTGATTCTCGTTTAATTGGTGTCTAATGACTATGGATCAAATCTTATAGAAATCTGAAATCTCCTGTGCTCTATTTGTTTCTGGTTGAACCATGCAGGTAGAAAATACTTTTTTTTAAATAGAATTTTTGAAGTTAAATTTAATTATTACAGTATCGTTTGGTTATTAATTGAACAAAATTCTTTTGAACTGAAACTGATTTTAAATGATTACACTAGGATTTTAACTCCTACAGACAGATTATTTTTATTTTTATGATTACTCAGTTGAAGTTTTTGCACCTGTGATTTCTTGTTGATGGCTTTCCATAGAATCTGAGTGACAGTAAGTCTCTTCAGATATTCCAATAGTCTTCACCACATTATTGTAAAACACTTGGTAATCTTGCACTAGCCATTAAGTGATTTCTTGCTGAAAGCGGCCAGTGGTTTTCCCTGGAATCTGATTGACAATACATATCTTCAAAATTTCAGTATTCTTATTCATATTAATATTGTTTTTTCTTTTTTTTCTTTTTTTCTATTTCTTTTCTTAAAGATATCAGCTATGGGGGACCTTGCAAATACCTTGGAATACCACAGTTTCCGCAGTACCATTCCTTTAAAGAAGGTAAGATAATTTTCCGTCCTCTTTTAATCTTGTTCACATGAGAAAAAAAACTGAAAGATTCAGATTATTCGTACTACTCTTCTCATCTTAGATGTTATTCTCAAAACGTTTCGGCTGATGTAACCTCCAAACTTCTCCAGGTGCATCTTGTTGAACTCTGGATTCTATGTGCCACATGTCTATGGGACGCAACAGATAATAGTTAAGCGTCAAATACAATTCGAATAATAATACAAATTATCAATTCTCGTCTAAAAAAAAAAAAATTCCCAAACATAATACCTAAATATTTCTGTGCCGGTCTTATTCAACAAAACATGCTTAATCTGTTGATAATTTCTGAAAAAAATGATTCATTTTGAATCAAATTTTTTTTTCTTGTTAAAGTGAAAGATCTGAATGGACACTGACTAAACAAAATAAAAAAAACTCTGCCTCTCCCTCTTTGCTACCGTGTGTGTGTGTGTGTGTGTGTGTGTGTGTGTGTGTGTGTGTGTGTGTGTGTGTGTGTGAGTGAGAGAGAGATAAACAGACAGATATGTAGAAAACCACGAGATATCACATTACTTGCCCATTTTGTAACATATTATATTATCTTGAAATACATCTCTCGCTTTCCCCTAGAAAAAAATGTAATAAAGATACGAAATATCTGAGGTCGAAATTCATGAAAGGGTTAAAGTCTTTTAATGAAAAAAAAAAAGAAAAACTATTAACACCCTGCATAAAATATGTAATTTTTGTTTCTTACCAAATAAGTTTTGAATATTTACCAGTATCCTCTTGGCAATGATCGTGAATGAAGGGTGAGGACTATTCTATCCCAGTTCATCAGGGCACTATTTACACTCAACAGGAACCGTTAAAGTTGAAGTTCACCGGATCAATTTGAAAATAATAATCGGTTTGTTGCGTCAGTCAACAATAATGCAGCTCACAATCTCTGGACGGTTTCTTTGATTTCTCACTTTTCTGCTTTTTTTTTTTGCCTCAGTATTTACTTCCCTTTCACCGCAAGATGTGGCACAGGGCTGAAAGGTGGGAAGACAAAGCTAGTACACAAGAGGTAGTGTACTGTGGCCTCTTAAAAATTGCCTCAGCTGCCTTGTCGGCATTTCTTAGTGAGGGTGCCTCAAGCAGTTAGCCATGAACTAACTCCTACCCAAAGCAAGAAGGCATGGCCTTGGTGGTTGGACCTCCTAGGACTACCCAGAACAAATACCACAGCCTGACAGATAAAAGGTAACTGCAATGTCCCAGTCTCTGTTGGATTGTCGAGGACGGATCCTCAACTGGTGTGCTAGGCGTAAAAAAAGGTGACTTTCTTTGCCTCCCAAGTCATTAGATTTTAGACATTAATTCTTTTTAACCAATGAGAATACAGATAATTCGTGGGTTCACCTTTTTTGTGTTAAGCTGGATTTGCTTATTGCAGTGCAATAACCAGTCATTCTGTTTTGTCATAGGTCATGAGTTTGATCCTCACTGGTAACCTATGGTTCTGATATTTTCTTAATTTTCAAACTACACACCAGTCAAAGACAGACTTTTTTTTATGGTGGAGATGAGGTAAGTCAAGGCCACTTCCACTGCTCAATCAAGGTTCAGGGTTATCATGTCCACTACATTTACCATGTGATTATCTTGGTCAGCTGGATCATTATATTGTCATCTTCATAGTGGTTGGACCTCATATCTTTAGATGACTAATGAACTACTAAAATATGATTTTATTCAATTCTACATCATTACCAACCAGATTGTGGGTTGCTTCCTAAATTCCTATGTACTTTCAGTTTCCATTTCCTCTTTTGTTTTTTCATTAATGAAGAGAGCCTCCTTTCTGTTCCTATTCACCTGTCTCCCCTTGAGGGCAGAGTTAGACACAAGGTTGGTTTTTAATGTGGCGAAAATCAAACTCCCTAAAAAAGGGCACTCTGGACTGGGACCAAAATAAAAATTGTCTCGGTCTAGAATGATTTCTCCTTAACTGAGCCTAGAATGTAATATTTTTCCTATCACATCTAATTTTAACCCTAAGCTGATGCTTGAAGAATAAAATCAGATCTGATGAGAAGATTTAACCCCATGTAATCCCCTCCAATGTGCTGTCCACACCACCATTCTAGCTACAGCTAAGATCAAGAGAAACACCATTCATTTCTCATTAACTTATAACAGGTCGACATTGTCCATCACGTGTGTATCATTCAATAATACCAACTGCTTGGAATCGACGCAAGCCATCATCTGGTTGACATATCTCCAGAACAGCCGAAGTTTGCTCCGGTTGAAGATGTGCTGAGCCATTTTATCCTAAATGCCGGTGCAGCGTGGACAATCAAGCATGTCCGGTATACTTAAACTGAAAGATGCCATTGAGGGGTAACACATTCCAAGCCAGTCGTCAAGTTTAAATTTTAATTGCTTATGTTACAACTTGCAGACCCCTTTGATAATCTCAAGCAACCATTCTCATTCATTTACTTGCTTAGAAAAAAGAACAGATTTCATTAAATTTCAAAGTTTAAAAATAAAGTAAACACAGACAAGAAAACTGAGACCTCAGATGAGAGAGGAAAAAACAGCACTAGTTTGTAGTATTTCTAGCATATTATCCATAAAAAATAACAGGATATATTTACTAGCAAGAAGACCCGGTGTTGCTCAGGATTGAATGAGGATCACTACTATGTACTTTTTTACTATGCTCATAACATCATATTACTTTCTTTGTTTTTACTGCCTCTTTCCTCCTGTTTCGCTCCGTCAGAAAAAGCTAAAATGTTGCAAAAACTCTTTGAATTAGTGTCCTATATGGTTTAAATTTCATTAAAAATCAGATATACATATTTGAAGTTTTAAGGGGGTTCTGTCCTCATGGGAGCACGTAGATATTCGGCACATAGAGGGTAATGTAGAGATTCCAAACCACTTTCATTGATTTCCCTGGCGATTTTTTTTTTTTTTTTTTTTTTTTTTTTTTTTTCTTTTCCTATACATATATAAATTTCATAAAAATAGGATATGTTTGAACTTCCTAGACTGGATAGAACAATGAGCATTAGGTGTTAGCTTTTTGGTGGGTGATGGAGAGAGTGGCTGAGAAAACGAGACGATGTAGTCGGTTTTGCTGATCAGCTTGAGGTGACTGAGAGAAAGACCGTACATCTAGAATTTCCGGTTGAAAGTAGATATATTGAGGAGATAAACCAGACGAGTATCAGTCAGAGTTCGGCCTTGGGGAGATCGCAGAAAGAGCCAACGACTCGGCATTGGACAAAAAAGATTATCATTGGGGCCGACATGACCAAACGACGATCAACAGACAGCGTTTTGGAGTTCTTTTCCACAATCACAGTATCACCCACACCCAGAACACAACTGAGTTATACCAACAACTTGTCTTGCCACATTTTTATTTGATCTTAATTGTTTTAATGGTGGGGGGGGGGGGGATTTCGATTTGCGTTAACTAATCATTTTAAGCCGCTATTTTATTCGTAGTGCTCGACTCACTTCCAGTCGATTTCTAACCCCCAAAACTACCCTAACTTCGTTGATGACATTGCTGTTCATGTGTTGTTTACTTCAGCTTTCTCCATTCACAGCTTGCCAAACCTGACCCTTTGACTTCAACAGACAACCACAACCACTTGCTATGGTTGTCCTTAAACAGTTCAACACCTCCCCCCCCCTTGATATACAACAAAAGCAGTTAGTCTTGCAATCTTTTAAATGAAGATTGATAATTTAAATGATTCGGACTACTATTCCTATTTTGGTTGTTAAATTCACAACATTCTGGCTGATGTAACCTCCAGCTTTCCTTGTGTGCATCTTTTCGAACTTGGGAATCTCACGTTCAACAAAGATTCCCAAGTTCAAAAAGATGTACCTGAAGAAGGTTGGAGGTTATATCGACCTAAACATTGTGAAAATAAAAACCAAAATGAGAATAGAAGTCAAATTAGAAAATTAGTTAAGATTCTTTTTTTCTCACTTTTTCCTCCCTTTTTCTCCTCAGTTTTCATTTTTCTTATTTCTTTCTTATTTTAGAAAACATTTTCTTTTTTTTTATGACTAGAAAATAATTATTTTCTTTTGATCCTCATTTCAGATTGTTGTTGATGATGACCATCACAAAGCCTGGTCATTATATGAGGCCGGTCCCCGCAATGTCCGTTGCCCTCTCATATTCTTTCCTCCTGCCAGTGGAAGTGCAGATGTTTTCTTCAAACAAATTCTTGCATTATCAACTGTTGGATACAGAGTCATTGCAGTAAGCATTTCCATTTGTTTCTTCTTCACTAAAATAGTGGGGTGGTGGGTGGGGCTATGGATCTTATCCACCCTTTCTTTCTTGTGAGTAAAAAGTGATAATGTCACTGGGGGAACACAACTGTATCCCAATAGATAATTTGATGGTGTTTTTTATGTGGGGAAAATCTTGCTCCCCAAAAAGCGGCATTCTGGATTGAGCCAAAAATTTTAACTGCCTCAGTCTAAAAATGTTCTTCTTCACTGAAAGAGGGCAGAAAAGATGAAGTGTAGTATCAGAATAGATAGATATGAAAAAATATTATATACACATTTTGGCACAAGGCCATCAAAAGTGTGGGGAGTGTGACGGTTGATGGTCATCCTTTGTCTATCTTAACACTGTACCTTACTCTTAGCTAGAATTATTGTTGTCATCACAATATATATATATATATATATATATATATATATATATATTCTAATTTAAACACATTGGGGATATTTTAAGTAGGATTGCCACTAGAGTAAATGTAATATTTTGATGACTGCAATAATTCTAGTTAAGAGTAAGTCTGTCTCTGTGTGTTTATGCTTTAATGGCATAAATATCTTAAATTCTCCGTACCACGTGGTAATTTGAAATGGCCATGAGGGTAAAGCGTGCAGATCCGAAGGTGGCTCTGAAACGGGCTCGCGGCTCATGACCATCTGAAATTATCACTTTCCTGCACTGAAGAGAGCAATAAGCTCGAAATGACGTCGTCTATAGGTAAAATATAATTTAATATTTGTTTATAAATAATATATATATATATATATATATATATATATATATATTAGTTAAGTGAAAGCGAAAATAAACAAAAGTAAAGTTACATACTTTACAAGTTTAATAATTTCAGATAGTACAACAAAGTATAATGTAAAATTTTATTCTCATTATATTGAAAAACTTTGATGCATGTATACCCGGTTGTGAAATATGGCAGTTAATAAAAATAAAATGACAGGAAAACTTTATGAAATACTTACTTGTTATTGAAAAATATTAATGTAAACCAAAAATTACAGGAAATGATTGAATAGAATTTTACTAAAAAGTAAAAAGAATTTATTTAGAAGATTAACGATTTTACGATTAAGTGACGTCATTTGTCATCTTTATCGTACAAGAGTTACGTGAAAATCTAAATACAGTTTGATTGGCTAACAATGGCACTGTTTGAGAACTATGCATATTAATTTAATTTCTTAAATAAAAATACTTGATCATTTTTCATAATTATCAATGTATGCTAATATTTTTCACTAGCAGGTAAGTATTTCATAAAGTTTTTCTGTCATTTTATTTCACAACCAGGTTTACATGTATCAAAACTTTTAATGTGGTCACATAGATCTTTGCAAAACAAACAATGATACCAAATTTATTTTGGTTACACAATTAACCACCAAATTATGACCGTTTGTTGAAAAATGAGAAAATTTGCCATCTCATGTGGTATTGGTCTAGAAACAAATTTTCAGTGTATAACTAAAAATTCAGTCTTTGAACAAGTGAAAATCACTTACAAATGTAATGTCATCTTGTTGTAAATGAAAATTAATCATAATGGAAGCAATAATTATTAGATCAAGTCAGCCTAAACATTGGGCAAAATCACATTACCTCTAAAAAAAGTATGAAAATTATACAGAAGCGCAACTTTGACTATTCATATAAGATTCATTTCAACAGACAACATATTGGATCTTCCTTAGGATTCATAGCACAGTAGATTAGGGGCTGGAGGTGGCGTGTTACTTTTAACATCTCTAAAACCAAGCTTATCTCCTTTCATCACCAACGCTCAGATCCTTGTTTTGCTCCAATTGAAATGAATGGCTTTCTCCTTGATAAGCTCCTAGGACTGACTTTCACTCCAGATTTAAAAAGGAAGACTTATATTCAATCAGTTACTAAGGATGCTGGGAAAATGATTGGATCATTCTACTGCTTATCTGACCTCTGATGCAATTGTCTACCTATATAAAACTCGGATACGTCCGAAGATGGAGTACTGCTGCCACATATAGGGAGTTGCTGCTTAGAGCATTATTCATTGCCGTGCCAATTTAGTGGGGGGGGGGTCTCTTCTGTTCTTTACAGGCCCTTTCTTACAAACACATTGCTAGTCTTTCTCTACTCTACCATTATTTCCATGGTAGGTGCTCGACTGAGCTCCAATCTCTGGTTCCTTCTTGTAAAACTTTCACAGCAATAGCTCATCTCTTACCACCACTGCAAGAACGTTCCTTTCTTCCTCTGTGCCTAACATCAAACAGAATTTCCTTACCTGAGTGCTACAACATGATCATCTTAAAATCTAATATCAATAAAAACTTGTCATAAACTATCATAAGTAATAAAATTTTATTCATTTCATTCATTATTTTCAATCGTCTCATAATATTCATCATGATTTAACTAACAGTCCATCCGTCTCATTTACCCTTATTCTTGAATGGCTTTTAGCCTTGATATGTGGTGACTCATAAGTATTTAATTTTAAATAACCCATTGCACCTCTCAAATCACATCTACAGTCATATTCAGTTTAACATCCATTTTACATGCTAGCATTTGTTAGATGGCTTTTAGAAATTGACTTCCAAACTAACCTATCTCTGACCAGTTCTTTATTTATCCTTATCACTTCTTCCCGTTTTCCTTGGCCTTTCCCTTGTAAACTGACCTTACTGCCTCAGTTATTCTACAACGACTTTCATTCATTCTTTTAATGTGACAATACCCACAAAGTCTCCTGTTCTGTACACATCTCCCTATACTGTTCTGATTTAATCTTCCTCCGAGGTCATCAGATCTAAACATGTCTTATGGACTCTGATTACACATCCATTGTATCATTCTCGTATTTCTTTCCATTCAACGCATGCCCTCAATCCTCACTGGCCAGATTTCACTTCACATTAAATTTAAAAGCATACCAAGTAATACTTAACACATATATCATCGATAGTAATTTTTTTTATCTGAAATGGTGGTAGATACCTCTCTGCCACCATCCAGTTTCATTCCCTTTTTACATTTTCCACAAGGTCATATCTCGAGGTATTACTTGGATGCTTATTAGTCCTCAGTATGACCTTAAAATACATCCATTGGTGAAATCCCAATTTGAGAACTTATGGGGAAGGGGTATGAAGTGACTATTGTCTGATATTCTGTATCTGGAATGAGGAAGAATCAAAACGCCTGGAAGAAAGAAGTTGAAGAGATCAGTCATTATTTATGCTGAAAATGTATAGTATATAACAGAATAGTATAGAAATTAAATAATAGTGTTAGACCCAAATAATTAACTTATTAAATACAGTTCTGGTGATATGGGTGACTGTAGGAGTAGATGTTGGCATTAGAATGAAAATACCTCCGACCTCCTATGTTAGAAGCTGCTGAACCAGAAAAAGTGTAATAAATTTTGAAAGAACAAAACAAACGCAGATTTTCTGGAAATCCGCATCAGAACTTGGACTAAGTGGCAGGCAGAAGAGATTAGCATATGCAGGTTTTGGTTCAAAAGCTATTATGGTCAATGAAATAGGGAAAAGTTCACTTTACCTTATTATAAAAATGTTATTTTCTTTCTTTTTTTTTTATTTACAGGTCGATTATCCCGTCTATTGGACCTTGAAAGAAATATGTGATGGTTTCCAGAAACTTCTTGATCATCTCCAATTAGATAAAGTAAGTAGTTGAGATCTGATGAAATTAGATGAACTTTTTTTTTTAATTTTTTTTTTTTTAGGATACATCTGATGATTGTAAAAATTGTTCCTCATACTGTTATGGACGCGGTTATTTGCAAACACAAAAGAGATAAAAGGACAAGATGAGCAGAGAATGAGTTTAAACTGAATAAGAATTAACTCTGACTCAAGTTTATTGAAGATCAACATATGTGCTCTCTGCATTTCGAATTCATTCCTTTTCATATGTGTTTAAACATATATGAAAAGGAATGAATTCAAAATGCAGAGAGCAGGTGTATTATTTGTGGAACGATGGTCCACTGGTGAATAGGGAACCAGGGTTCTGATGAATACAACTTGTTCACACAGAATTCTGAGAAAATGTCATTAAAAGTAAATGTGGTATTTCAGTGACAGAAATATTACTGCTAATAAAATTATTTCTTCAGTTCTTTTATATATACACACACGGATAGGAATATAATTGAATTTCTGCAGAAAGCAACTATGTACAAATGTGTGTATAACATATTAATAGAACAATGTATTTTTTAAGTTGAGTAAAAGGTTTGTATGCGAAAATGGTACATGTGTGTTCATGGAAGCAAGAGTTTTTGGATTTTGGTCAATGGAGGCAGAAATAAAAATTTCTCATATAAAATTTCCTTAGTAAAGATTAAAGGAAGTAGTACAAGTTTACCGATATATTTTCTTGTCCGAGAGATTGGTGAAAGACGTCTTCACTTCTTGATGTTTGGTTCCAAAACTGAAATCCTTTTTCATCAAAACCAGAGGGGGGGGGGGGTCATCTCATGATCAGCATACCATTCATCTTATACATTTAGAGAGGGTAGGAAGAATTCTTGGGGTGAGGAATAGAGGCGATTTTTGCCAGGACGAATTAACCTTATTAACAAGTAGCTGTTAGCACCTGACTGACCAGAATTTTCAAAGTTCTTTGTGTAGCCAGACATTGTGGCACCTTAATAATACAGTTTCGGTTGTCCTCTGGTTTGTGAAAACATATTGAGTCCTGGTGAAACAAGTAAAGTCTGCCATTGTTTGCTCTTTCATCCAGAGCACAACATCAGTTTCAAGCATCTTAATGTAGCCAACGGCAATAATGTTCTGGCTCTGAACCTGTCAAATTTATATTTAAACTACTATGTGTGTAGCATTGAGGACAACATTCACACGATACCAAAGATTTATTAATGGTCATCATATTCATTTCAGACATTATTACCTAATACATAAAATAAAATCGGTCTCTTAATCATTTCTTTGTCATTAATAGCTTTTCAATAGCTTTCTTCCTACAAAATCATTTGATTCTGGTTAGACAGTTTTTCTTGTAGATTGTTGCAGCATGTTGTTAAGAATAAAATGTAATTCAATGCCTTCTAGGAAATACTTTGCCCGGGTCAGAATTATTTTCAAATGGAGGCCCTTTTTTTTCTTTTTTTTTTTTTTTTTTTTTTTTTGTAAATAGACGTTACCCTGGATTCGTTCATACAGAATTAATTCTCTTTGATTTAAAAAAAAAAAAAAAAATATTCTGGAAAAACAAAATTGCATAGTTTGAAGAAGAAAAAAAAGAAAAGCAAAACAAATTGCAAGTAAATACACTATGAGGAAATGTCCAATAATGAGAGTTAGCCTTGACGAATATTTGCTCTGCACATATCAACACTTTTAGTCCTGGATTGAGGCATACGTTCACTTTTAAGTGGGCTATGTGGAATAAACCTGTAATGAAACTATTTAAGTATAGATATAGAAATTATCATAGAAATATATTTGGTTTTTGGTCAAATATCGTGGTGATATTAAATAACAAAATATGCCTCCAAATACCTTGTGTACCATGTATGTATTCACACTGAATATCCATTCGTAATATGGCGAAGCAGCTTTCTGTAGATGATTGCATTTGCTCCCCACTCGTAGGTTAAGGTCTCTAGTAAGGGAATAAACGAATGTTGTTTAGTGTAAAGCATAACTCTTTGTAAAATAATTGAACACCTGGCAGTCGACAATGCAAATGTAAACATACAGGGTCCGCCATAAGTAACTATATGATTTCATTTGAACATAATAAATGTAACATGGAAGAAATATGCAACTGCAATCTAGGAACTAACAGAGGGGACGCTTAAGTATTTTTGCAACATAAAAACATGTTTATTAAAATTAAAGCTCTGTGTGGAACTCAATGCATTTTGCTATTCTTTTCAGGAACTGAGTCGCATTGGAGGTGTGCGTCCAAGCACACCTCCAATGACACTTAAGCAATGGCAGCTTAGATTTGTTCCTTAAGTTCAATGATGCTATAAAAATATACAATTTCCGCTTCCGAATGACACATGAAATAGAATAAATGCTTAAATATCAACCAAGTTGCAAACTAAAGAAACTATATAGTTACTTATGGCGGACCCTGTATAAGCATCATAATTTTCCTTACTTTGTAACAATAGTGATAGCATAAGGGTAATAGGTCCCGACTGATGATAAAGCGGTTGAATCTCAAATTTCTCCTTGAAAAGAATCGCTTGTCTAGTCACATTGAAGAGCTGTGATACAGTGAAACAGCTGATTGTGGATGACACATATCTATTAGTCACACCAATGCCAAATTCTAAAAATTAAATATGTAGTGGATCAACATGTAAGGATGAAAACATTTCTGTTAAAAAATCAAATGGTTTTATTGATATAAAACTTTGAACAAATGTGAGATGATTTCTTTTTAATGTCTTGAAAAGGAAAGAGAGTGGAGTTAGATTTTAACTACAACAATCAAGTTGTAGTTCTCACACTGGTCGAAGGGGTATGTGAGTATGCGTTCTCACTTGTCTGCCATGAGTTTGTGGTCATAGCATTTATGATGCTAGTACAGTATGCAGTTCTCCGGTGAGCAAGTGAGTTCTTATAGGTCAGTGAGCGACTGGTCAGTAATGATCCATTAAGTTGAAGTATTTGCTAACACAGGGATGTGAGTTCTTTGCTTTTCTTATATAAAAAACAGTGGAATGCTGCTTTTATATATATATATATATATATATATATATATATATAAGAAAAGGCTTAATCTCTCGAGCTTTACATCCTTATTTTTTCTGGTTAAATTTTATCTGTCTTTTTCTTCCCCTCCTTCATTTCTTTTTCTTTATCTTTTCCTGTTTTTTTCTCTCTTCCTCTCTCCGTCACGTTTTGTCTTGCCTTGCTTTGCCTCTCTCTGAAAATGTTAGTTTTGTCATACTTCAAATGATTCATCGGGGGGTAGAAGACTTTTGTTCCATCAATGAATGTCTTCCTGTCTCCTTTAAAACATATCAGTCGATACTTTCAGTATGAAAAAAAAGTTAATGTAGATTAACACGCTTCGCTAAATCACCCCCCCCTCCAAAACAAAATGAGATTCTACCTTATTTAGGCGATTATGAGTGAACACCCTGCCACCTTAGATTGGCAAATTGATGAGGGCCGTGCCCCTCCTCCTCCACCAGGTTGAGAAAACATCTCGATGTCAGATGTTTTTTTGCCATTGGCCACTAAACTTCCTGCTAACAACTGGGTCTGTGTATTTGAGTTTTCGCTTTTTATGATGACAAAGGGCCTCCAAGGTAATTCTTGCTATGATCCTAACACATTTTCATGCTTGGTGAACTGCATTTGCTAAACGTTTTCTGTTTGTTCCAAAAGTAAATACTTTTGGAACAAACAGAAAACGTTTAGAAAATGCAGCCTAGTTTTCTAAAAATAATAAGACTTGTTTTTTTTTTATTAAGGAAATCTGATGATTTCTAAATAAATATCTTCAAGATGGAATTCGATAAATTTAGAAATACTGATAAAAAAAGAATTAAGTAATTTTCATAAATTATCGGATGAAATATTTAATGATATAATCTGTATATTAATATTGCAATAATAGTGTAAATCCTCTGTGACCTTTTTTTTTAATGACAAGCAAATAATAATTCTATTGCTTTTTTTAATCTAATAAATGAGTGTTTCTGAATGTTTGGACAGATTACAACCAAACTTGGCATGCCTAGCCAGAGAATATCATAGGCCATATAAAATTGGGAGAGATTGATTGGAATAATGGCGACTGATTTTTTGGGGGGTACTGATGAGTGACCATTTATCAAGGCTAAAATCCACTTGAGGATAAGGGTTAATGCAAAAGATTGACATATGAATGATGAATATTATGAGACTAGCGGGGCTACCCGGCGTTGATCGGGGTCATAAAAACATAAAATAGAAAGAAAATCGTGTGTGTAACATCTTTATATTCAAACTTCTATTTCTCTCCCTCTCTCTATAGCCGTCTCTTTATCTTTCTATCTTTCTCTTCCCTGGTTGCCCCATTTCACCGCTACTTTCTCCCTTTGCCTTTTGCGAAAGCTGTCACTTCCCCACCATTCCTCTTCTGTTACCAGGGCAAAAGTATAACATATTTCTATAAAAAGTACTACCTCTGTCTGCGCCTTCTATATAGGTACTTATCTCCGCCCCATTGCGTATACTATAATACTATATATGTACCTATCGCCGACCCAGTGCGCATACTATATACGTAGCTATCGGCGGCCCCGGTGCGCGTGCTATATACGTAGCTATCGGCGGCCCCGGTGCGCGTGCTATATACGTAGCTATCGGCGGCCCCGGTGCGCGTGCTATATACGTAGCTATCGGCGGCCCCGGTGCGCGTGCTATATACGTAGCTATCGGCGGCCCCGGTGCGCGTGCTATATACGTAGCTATCGGCGGCCCCGGTGCGCGTGCTATATACGTAGCTATCGGCGGCCCCGGTGCGCGTGCTATATACGTAGCTATAGGCGGTCCCGGTGCGCGTGCTATATACGTAGCTATCGGCGGTCCCGGTGCGCGTGCTATATACGTAGCTATTGGCGGCCCCGGTGCGCGTGCTAAATACGTAGCTATCGGCGTTGCACAGGGATTACTCTTCTCAAGTCGCCCTCCTTCACCCCATTGGAAACTACACCCATTGCTCTCGGCCAAAACTGTCTCGTCTGTGTTGCCCTCGTCAGGTTCACCTCCTTCTACAGTTGCCAGGAGAAAAAGATGTCATTACCTGGTTGCCAATTCACGCTGGCTACACTATGTTCGGCCTCCCCTAAACTCTGCACCACCTCTCCATTCCCTGGAGCAAAAATGTAACATTTCTATTAAAAGTACCATATTTGTCTTCATTATTAATGTTAATAAGGGTGTTTATTTACTTCATGTCTGTGTATGTTAGATAAAATAACCTAAAATAGTTAATAGTAGGATAGACATTTTTATTACTTTAGAACTCTTTTGAAGACCTTGTGTCCAATTTGTTTTAAATGTAATCTTTTATATTTTCTGCAAGTAAATAATTCAAAGTTTAGTATTTGTTCTGATGGATGCTACAACCCTTAGACTGGTACTGACTTTATTTACCAATTAAGTGTTTGGTTAACTTCTGTAAAAACTAAAGACTGAAAGTTTACAACCTGTTCAATAAAGCAAAAACAAATATATGGTTATGAGTAAATGTGGTATTGTGGTGACTGTGATCATTCTACTTAATAGTAGGATAGACATTTTTATTACTTTAGACCAACGACACCCATTTATTCACACTTTTGAAGGGCTTGTGTCTAAGTTTGGCCTGAGGCGCTCACACCGGCGAATGCCAACACTCTCCCCTCAAATTTGACCTGAACGATCACACCGGTGAATGCCGACATACTCCCTTCAAGTTTGGCCTGAGGCGCTCACACCGGCGAATGCCGAAACTTTCCCTTCAAGTTTGGCCTGAGGCGCTCACACCGGCGAATGCCAAAACTTTCCCTTCAAGTTTGGCCTGAGTCGCCCCCACACGCTAATGCCGACTCTCTCCTCTCAACAGATACTGCACTACCTCCACACCTCTAAAAAAAAAAGGATGTAATATCTGGGAGGAGGGTATCATGACAACAGCCAAAATAGCCTCTTTGTGTCACGAAAGGGGAAGGGGTTTATTTTTACATGCGCGTTGTAGGGAAAGGGAGAAAGCATTTTTTACACACACGTTGTCTTAATGAAAAAGGTAACTTACTCGAAAATGAAAATAAAATGTAAATCTGTTTCGTTCGCTATGTTAAATAAGATCGATATGAATCCTATTGATTATTATTGGGGAAACCCTGCTTTATATAAGGGTATCAAAAGCATACTTTTTTAATTGAATTTCTGTAAAATTTTATTCACTGAAGTTTTCAACTTGGAAATTTTTTATAAAAATTAACTTTAAATTCTATACTTCGCCCACCAAATTGAAGAATAACCTTTCTTTTATAAGATGGAATGATTTTTCAAAGTGGGTTAACTAACATTGTGAATGGCACAGATGTTAAAAAAACAAGACTAAATATTTGTTGAAAAAAGCAGAACTAAATGCATTTGTCATTAAAATAGTTACATAATTCAAATCAACCTGCAAAAAAAAGTAATCATCATACAAGAAAAAAAATGATATCATTAGAAAGAGGAAAGGTTGAATTTTGTTTACATATTAATTTCATAGATATAACCTGAAAGATATTGTAAGTTAAATTTTATGAAAATTTCATTGTTCTTACCCATTTTTGCCAATTTGTTACTTTTATATATAGACATTACATGTTGGTGCTGAAAGTATTTATAAAAGAAAAATCTTTCTAGCATTTATATTTTATTTTATGTATTTTTATTTTATAAATTTTTAATTTTTTTCATTTTCCCAGGTACATATATTTGGAGCATCTCTTGGTGGTTTCATTGCTCAAAAATTTGCCGAACATACTTCGCATTCTCCCCGAGTAATGTCTCTCCTTTTGTGCAACTCATTCAATGACACCTCCATTTTCCAACAGACGAGTGCAGCACCCACGTGAGAGCGCTTATATTTTATGTTATTTGGGGGGGAAAAAGTTTTGATGTTTTGAATTGTTAATGAGGATTACTAAAAAAAACTATAGATTCAAGTGAATTCAAATTTAATGTTAGTTTCAAGTTTGATGCGATTTCTGAGATGACATATTGTTTTTATTCTGGTTTCTATTGACATCTTTGTTTTTAAAAAAAAAAATTTTTTTTTTAATTTTTAAAAAAATAAAAAATGGGAAAAGAAAAAATATGTATTCTCCTTTCAACATGTAAAAGACAAAATTAAAAAAGATTTTTTTTAATTCTGTTTTTTTTTTTTTTTTTTTTTTTTATTTTTTAAATTCTTTATTTTTTAAAATACTTTTTAATTTTTTTTTTTCTTATTTTTCTTATTCTTTTACAAAAAAATGTTATTTAAAAAAAACTTTATTTTTTATTTTGCATAAATACTCCAATAATCATGAAATCTTATTGTTTAAAACTAAAATAAAAAAAAAATGAAATTAAGCGGTGGCATGGGTGAAGTCGATATTTATGAAAATATTCTAAGTTAATGATGATTGTTGTAACCATGGTAATTATTGGACTATTTAAAATGAACAAAAAAAGTAGTTTTCATTCATGACAGACTTTGTAAAGAAATGTCCATCCACTGACTTTGTAATATATGTTCCCTGTTTTACTTTTCTTCATAGATTTTGGATGATGCCTGCATTGTTTCTAAAGAAAATGGTCATTGGAAGTTTCCAGAAGGGCATGGTTGACTCGAGTATTGCAGACTCCATTGACTTTCTTGTGGATAAGGTAAGCCAACTTATTCCTCTTAAGTTTAAATCCTGCAGTTGTACAAAGTAGTTTTGCGTCTCTCTTACATTTTTATGTTCTCTTTTATTAAATAGTTTTTGTTTTTTTATCTTTACTAGCCAGAAAGTCACCGATTTTATCTGCTACATAGAGCTGTCAGAACTATTTAAGCATTATGTTTAGTGTTCTTAATTTTCTCACACTCGGCATTCCAAGAGATCTTTTTGCTAAATTTGGTGCAATTAATCCCAGTAGGTTTGCAACTTATAAATGTTTATAATTTATAATTTTTGTGTTTCTCCTCCCCATTGATATTAAAAAAGAAAATGGAAAATCGCGACATCTGGACCTTAAAGAATTTGCGACTTTCACAATTTTTTAATTTTCTACAATATTGCATGTTTTCTTGTAACTGTAATATGATAGTTTTCTTAGAAATCCACTGTGTGTTTTTCTCTGTCCACTTCATTGCCAGGAGTCACTGGTCGGGTTTCAGTGCTGATGTGGCAGTCCAGTCTTTTATCTTCTCTGTCCGTGATGGACAGAGAAGATAAAAGACTGGACTTCCTCTTAATAACCATTTTTACGAATGTTATTGAAAAAAAAGCATCAAATCTTTTGCAGATTTTATTTATTATTCAAAGCATATACGTATACATAAAACACCCTCTCCCCATGGGGAGGAGGAGGAACTAGCTATCGAAAAGCCCAACCAAACTCTCTGGTGGCACCGACTAAAGAGAGCAATTCTTTCTACAAATTTTACACATCCACTTACCTGCACCTGTGACATCACAGCTAGGATATGTAGCCTTCCTCTAATCTTAAATGGAAAATTTTACTCTAATTTTTAAGCAGAAGTGGAAATTTACATATTAATCCTATTGCACATCCGTCTCTAATATAAATACAGTTTGTGAAATGTACTTTCCAACTATTTTCTGTTGATTTCAATAATATAGATCTAAAATAAAAGAAAAATTGACACTTTACAAATTTTTTAGACTAACAACCAGTCCTATCCAAAATTTGAATGAAAATTGGAAAGATATTCCAACAATTCCTATAGTACAATTGAGCCATTATTTGTTTATCTTTATAAGTTGGTGGACGAATAAAATTGTGATTTATCTATATTTGTGATTTATCTATATTTGTGATTTATCTATATTTGTGATTTATCTATATTTGTGATTTATCTATATATGGTTTTGTACAGTTCTAGGAAGTCCACCCTCCCAGATTTTACCTTCTTGCACTTTGAGAAAGGGGGTGGTGGTTGATTGCTAATCGCCTGGGGCACCTCTTCCGTGGAACGCCAACAGGGCATTACTTTTGTAGGCCAGAGTGCTCAACCTCTTCAGTGTAAGCTTACACTTTCCAACCTTGTGTCACATCTTCCTCCCATGGGAAGGAGATAAATAAACCAGCATGGTACAACTTTGTTGACCGACTTGATTCTGTTGTTGACATTCTTGTAGGAGGGACCACGTGAAGGTTGCGAACATCCCTAAATGAAAGTGGTACTATAGAACTGACAAGATTCGAATTTGGCACCCCCAGGTGGTCAATCTGTGTCGTTATTCACTTAACTACCGTCATCTCCCTGCTAGTAGTAATATTTATATCATCATCTGTCATGCCAAAGGTCCTTCATGCAAAATTTGGTAGAATTTTACCCAATAGTTTTAAATTCTTAACTATTTATTATCTATAGTAGTGGCAGTATTAGAATTTTGACCCCCAACCCCTTTCCTACAGAATAACATTTCTAGTATGTGACATTTTTTTAAGTAGTTTTGAAGCCTAGAAGTGAAAAAACAAATCTCTATTATAATTTAACTTTTTTTATCTGTATGTCTGTTGGTTATTTTATATAATGTTTTTGATTCGTTTGTTTTTGTTTTATTTTTTTTCTTATTCTATCCCTCCACCCACCCACATTTCAGCTGGATGGCCTTTCCCAGAAAGTGTTAGCCTCTCGTCTCACTCTCAACTGTATGAGCAGCTACGTGGAGCCTCAAAAACTCCATTCAGTCGACATTACCATTATGGATGTAAGTAACATTTCAATACCTTATTGAATTACTATCTTATATATATATATATATATATATATTTTAAACATAATTCATGCCAAACAAGGCAGGCTGCCACTGTAAACATAAGAGGCTACTGAGAATTAGGTTGTCATCCTAAGTTGGGAGCTGTGTAGCGAGATGTCTGTTTACATTAGTTTTAAACCTCTGCATGTCAGGGATATAGGGAGCAGGGAGGGAGTTCCAGAGGCCAGCAGCACGAGGAAAGAAGCTATTGGAATAGAAAGCTCTCTGACATCTGGGGACCTCCACAGTGAATGGATAGGATTTAGCGGATTGTCGAGTTGGTCTAGTGTATTTACGTCGAGAGGGCACCAGAGCAGCCAGTTCATCGGAGCACAATCCATTAAAGTATTTGTAAAACAAGCACAAGGATGCAACATTGCGGCAATGAGACAGGGGCTGGAGCTTGGTGGATAGTGAGGGACCTATTAAGTTGGCGACTCTTTTTGGACCTTGTCTAAAAGGGAGACTAGTGGATGATGAACAAGCCCAGATGTGGCAACAATACTCCATTTTGGCTAAGATCAAAGTGTAGTATCTGTTCCGATGGATACTGCACCCCATAGACTGGTATTGTCTTGGCCTTCGGGGCTTGATTTACGCCAGTCTATGGGTCTGTCCCGTGCAGTTCTAGGAGGTTCACCCTCCTAGGCTTCGCCTTCCCTCTTTGGGGAGGAGTAAGTTTATTGCTTACTGCCTGAGGCGCCCCTACCGGGGAATGCCGACAGGGCTGCCCAGGCAATTTTTAAATCCCACTTTCCCGGCCCGACCTTGGGTCACATCTTACTTGTGGGAGTAAGATACAAACTGGCCTTGTGCCTAACTCCTGGAGAGGAGTAAATCAATACTCCATGCCTGGGCGGATGGTGACTTTGTAGAGATATAGGATAATGTCAGGTGTGAGAAGTTTTCTGGCACGGTAGAGGGAGCCCACCTTTTCTGTTGCATCTTCGGCAATGTCTTCAATGTATGCGTTCCAATTCATGTTACCTGTGAAGGTTAGGCCAAGGAGTTTGAATGTTGAACTTTCAGGTAGGGTGTTATTCGCCATGACAATCGATGGTTGGAGAGGTTTCTTGTAGTTATTGAAGGAAAGCGGCTTTGTCTTTGTGGCATTAAAAGTTACCAACCATTTATGACCCCATTCTATTACAGGATGGAGGTCATTTTCTAAGGATTCAGCCATTGCCTCGGATATGATCATGTCCGTTTATCCGACATGATGAGAGTAAAGTGTGGTGTCATCAATCTCAGACTCAATGTCATCAGGGAGGTCATTTATGAAAATCAGGAACGATAAAGGTTCAAGGATAGATCCCTGGGGTACACCAGCATTTATGTCATGTTGCTTAGATGAACGGCCATCGAGGACAACCTGGATCTTTCTTTTGGTTAGGAAGGAATTAATGATATTAAATATTTGTCCAGTAATACCATATGAGTGCAGTTTTAGAAGTCCTTTATGTCATACCTTGTCAAAGGCCTTGGATATATCAAACGCTACTTCCCTAGCTTCACCTGCCTTGTCCAGTGTATGATATATGCGTTCAGAGATGACCGTTAGATATGCGCAGTAGATTGTGCTTGTCTAAATTCTTACTGGCGGTCAGAAAGAAGTTTAGCATTAACTATCACTAGATTGAATAAGAATTCAAAGATTTTAGTAAAGATCAGGAGTAGACTGATTGGGTGATAGTTCTGAGGATCAGTTCTATCCCCAGAATCCTTGAAGACTGGTACCACAGAGGCAATTTTCCAGCTATCGGGGAAGCAAGATTCGGCTAGGCATTTGTTGTAGAGTTTGGAGAGGACAGGAGCCAGTTCTGCAGAGCATTTATTTATTACTATTACAGGTATAAGATCAGGCCCACAAGCTTTGGAGATGTCCCTGACGTGGGATGGGGTGATGACCAGGTTTTCAAGTGTGGATTTGGTCCACAATGAGAATTTAGGGAGGGGGTGGTTTGCTGAGTCCAAAGTGGAGTTTAAGGTGAAACGCTGGGCCAGTAGTTCAGCCTTATCAGTTGCCATGCAAACGACATCATTGTGGTTTGATAATGACGGAATCGTTGATTGTCCATTGTTCACCACACTATTGTAGATTTTCCAGAAATCACAGTACCTAATTTCTGTGACTGAATGCGTTTTTTGGTTATCTCTGTATACCTTCTCTTTGCTTCACCTAACAATTATTTCTTGACTCTATAAACTTCTGTTTATTCGCAGCTGACTTATGGCTGCACATTTCGAGGTGAACCATTGAGGAGAGTATGGCTTGCTGAAGAATTTTTGCATGGGGACATAGGCTTCAATGCTTGCTTTGACCCATTCCGTTAACTCAATTGCACACTGATCAGCAGGGAGTGAGAAGATTTCCCTCCATGGGGCGTCGCTGATGTGATCTCTGAACTCAAAATCAGCCTGCTCATAGTATCTTGTTGTTTTGAGCAACGGCTCATCAGCTTTTGGACAAGTTTTTAGGGTGATATAAATCATTTCGTCACACAACCTCGGGTATTGAGGTCAAGAACAGGTCTAGAAGTGAGGTTTGCAGGTTTACTCGATCAGGGATGCAGTTCGGAAAACCAACAGTCTGAGAGAGGTAGTGAGCTAAGGAGAAATTATATGTAGAGTTACCGGCTGCATCAGTAAAGCTGGAGAATCCCAACCAGTCACGGTGGTGGGCATTAAAATCCCCAAATACATGTATCTGGACATTCGAGTCGAGTGAGAGTGCTCTATCTATGCTTTCAGAGACAGAGTTTAGCAGCGTACAGTCCTTGGTCGAAGGTGAACGGTATAAGAAATATAAGTAACTAACGCTGTGATGTAAAGTCAATCTAAAGCACATGTAGTCTTGGTTATCTGATTCTAACCTATGTTCTCTAGTCAGGGGGAGGGTGTTCCGAACATAAACTCCTAGCCCGTGTATATGTTTGTCAGTCTTTACGGTAGAGTCAGTTATGTCAAAGTGGTGATAGAAGGTTGAGGATTAAAGGTTCATTTCACTTATTGCTAGGATATCCGGGGAGTTTGTCAGGAGAAAAGTTTCTATGTTGTTAATGTTGGTTCTAAGTCCCTGAATATTAGTGAATGCGGGCATCAAGAGGCGAAGGCCAGAGTTTAGTTTTTTTTGTTTTTTTGCAATGACATGTTTGTTTTGATATAGAGTGGGGTGGCCAAGGTGGGTGCTTGTTAGGTGCCAATAAGCTCGCACAACCAGTCCATTAGTCTCGACCTGGTACATGGGGGTTATGGCCTCAGGAAAGCCCACCGAGAATAACTGTATGGTCCCTTTCAATGCGCGACATGGCACATACAGCTACCCACGGTATTATACAACTGATGATGGAGCAGCCGTTCTTAGCGCTACCTAAGAGTTTGGACTCTTGAACTGTCAGTCGGAAACAGCAGTCAGACAAACTGTCTAACCTGTACCCTCAACATCCCAGACTGGTCATGTAAGTTGCCCAGATAGAGAGAAAGAAAAACGGCGTTCATTGCCCTAGTCAGGAAACAAGGCCAGGCACTGGGTGCCTTTGAGGTGTCCCAGCGCTGGTACCTCTGCGCCTAGCTAATAGTCAGAAGGAGTGCAAAGGCCAGGTGATAGGCAGAGCCCATCTACTCCTTAAACAATTTTAGGTTTGCAAACCGAATGTTTTGTTCAAGATTCCAGCTCTAGGAAGGTTGTTGGTCAGGACTAAGGAGGCCTCCCTCCCCAACGGTTTGCTGCCACAACGTAAGTGGTTAGTAGCAAGGTTTTATTATCAGAGATTTCCTTCTCTTAGATGGATGACCTGACAATGTCTACAGGTCCAACACACCGAGAGGGGAAATAGCCTGCACCTGTATACTAGTTGGGTATTTCCGAGTCCCCGCAGGTAAAAAAAAACAAAAAAACTTCTGTGTATATATATATATATATATATATATATATATATGTGTGTGTGTGTGTAGATAGAATAAGTCCACTGTACACTCCAGAGAGAACGGAAAGTTGAAGATGAGTTTCCCTCTCACAGGTAAGTACAAATAAGAGAAAGACAGCCATAACTTGAGACCAGATGGTGAGTTCAGGAATTACTTGAGTTTGAAATCAATAGACTAGCAATAAAACAGTATATATAGAAAGATAGATATATATCAAGAATTAAGTACATTTAAATAATACACATTAGAATTTAGAGAAGAGTAGCATGTGAGTAGCCCCCAAAAAATAAGATGGAGGGTGGGTGCTAACCATTCTATGGGTGGTCGAACCTTTTTTTGCTTATATTTTTAGCTACCTATTCTTTAAAATTATTATAGTATTGTAGGTCAACACCTTTCGTTAAATCACCTCCCCACCCTCAAAACAAAACATGAGATTCTGCTTTTTTAGGCGACTATGTTGGAATATCCTGAAAAACTTGGCGGAAAGAAGAAAAAACAATTTTAGAACTTAGTGATAGATCAATTTTGCACTTGAATTTAGCATAAAATGATCCCTCATTTCCGAGCCATTGTAGCGTTTTAGGATAGTTAACCAATTTTTAAAATGTTATTATTTTTTTACTATGGGAGATAAATTATGTGCATTTTTTTTAATAGGCGAATACGTATGGTTATACAATGTTTTTTGTTCGAGTGGGGGGGGGGTACTTATAGGAGTAAGGGAGGTTTTTAGGGTTAGGCTTGCCATTCAGACTTAGGGTTAGTGGTAGAGTCAGTAATTTTTTTAAATTTTTATTTTACTAATTTTTCAGCATCCCTACCTCAAATAAATGCACGGAATTTATCTCCCATAGCAAAAAATGTTTTAGGGTTAATTACCATAAAAAGCTACAATGGCTTGTATATTGGGGATCGGTTTACATTAAATTTCACACGCGCAGGGGTGGCAAGTTTAGAAATTGGAGATGCGTCCCACCCTCCCAAGTTGGGGGGTTCATGGCCCTCAGTTTGGGAAATACATCTCGATTTCAAATTTTTTTGCCATTGGCCACTCACATCCCTGATAAGGGTGTAGAAAATAATTAATTACAGATAACTGTAACCCACTGTTTCGTCTATTAAATATGTCTGGTTTGTTTGGACATTTTCTTTTTTTTTGGATTGAAATTTTTCGGCAACTCCTGTCGCCTTTTTTAACAAAATACGAAATGATAAAAATGAGCCCTTATCTTAAAAATAAACAATAGAAAGTTAGATTCCAGTAACCATGTCTTTATTCATTTTTTAAAAGATTCAGTTCTTAACTCTGTAATTTGGTTGTTTAAGTGACGACAAAATGGTCCATCAAGAACTGGATCTTTTTAAAAATGAATAATTAATGGCAATAATTGCATCCTTTTCTATAAATCTGATAAGCATGCCAGATTGTTCTCTCATCTGTCTTCCTGTCTGTTCAAATTTTTGATTTATAAAATCGGGGGACTTATGTTTTGAGGCATGTCCGTCCGGATTTTTCTCCGCAACCATCCATTGAATTTCTTTGAAATTTTGCATAAAGTTATAACTTTGGTCAGGTTAGAAAGTGACATTCTCCGATTTTTGAAAAAAAATCTGGTTAGCCCCGCAGGGGGTCAAAAGGCCCCGAAATGGCAAAAAATGACATTTTTTGCCCCATTACTTTTCATTAATCCATTCAATTTCTCTGAAACTTGGCTAAAATGTGGAGGCATTAGTTCCTAATAGAAAATAGGTAACGCTGATCTTGGAAAAAATCTGGTTCGCGCCCCCAGGGGGTCAAAAGCCCCCAAAATGACAAAAAAATTACCCTTTTCTCCCATAACGTTTGATCCATCCATTCAATTTTTCTGAAACTTGGCCAAAATGTAGAGGCAATTGTTCTGGATATAAAATGAGCATCCTTGACCTCAGAAAAATTCTGGTTCGCGCCCCCAGGGGGTCGAAGGGGGGGGGTCAAAAATGCCCCAAATTGCCCAAATTTATTGCATTTTACACTCGCCACATCGAGTCACATACAGAGAGAGACCATGCACGCGTGGCTTGTTATCTTTTAATCCTTGATTTTTATTTTTAATTGAACCATAGAATTTTTTTTTTAAATCAGTAGAAAATATCGACTTATTTTAAAATTGAGATATTTAATTTTTCTTTAAAAAAAAATAAGATGGGAAGTATATTATCTTTCTATCGATGTCCTCACCTTGGATGTCACTAGAATAAGTGTTTGTTTTATACAGCACAAACTCCAGAGTGAGCGAGAGAGAAAAATCTAGTGGCGACCACTACGACAACGGAACATTGAGTCGCTGTAGGAAGGACTACCAACTGGTGCGCAGAGTAAAACCAAACAAAAAGAAAAGAGATCACTCACTTCTCTTAACCATTTTTTTTTAATCCTTTTTTAAAATAATTTTATTACAAAGTTAAATCAACCATAATGCATTTTTGTTTATTCATAAACAAATCAGTTATTTTAACCTACTGCTATTAATTATTAAAAAACAAAAAAAACAATGAACTACGTCATGACACTTCGAAATTTGAAAGGATTGTTTTATATTTTGCGGCCAGGATCACAATTTCACTAAAAACAAACAAAAAAAATGTAAATTGTATCACTTAATAAAATTAATCTTAAAACTTTTTACAAAGATATTATGTTAACAAAATAAAAAATTCAATTTAATTTTTTATTTTTTTTATAATAACTGTTGACAAAAAATGAAGAAGGTTTTTCTCTTTTCCAGGTGTTTGACGAGTGTGCTCTATCCCAAATGGTCAAGGATGAAATGTACAAATGCTATCCTAATGCAAAAAGAGCACACCTCAAGTCTGGAGGAAATTTCCCTTACCTCAGTCGAAGTATAGAAGTCAATGTATTTATACAGGTAAGCAAAGATAATTTAAAAGCATCTCACGTATATATATATATAATATATATATATATTAATTTTGGTGATTAATTTAATAGACAATTATTAGACTGTTCAATTGTCAGCAATGTAGCTCAATCGATTCTTCCTATATATTATCCAAATTAATTACATGCAAATTCCACCATTTGGTATGGGACAAAATTCACATTAATATCAAATATTGAAATATAAAAATTCACTAGAGCAAAATATAGATAAATATGAAACCAATGAAAATCACATAACTTTATAATTGCTTTGTTTTGAATCGAATAATTGGTTCTGGAAGAACCTTTTTGAAGGAATACATATAATGAAAAATCCTTATTGTATTCTTTTAGTTAGGCAAAACAATTGTAAATAAAATAAGTAAATATATAGGAGCTACTCTTAGCAGAGAGCATTATGACCAACTTCTATATTATTATTTGTAAGAAAGGAAAAACAAAACCCTTTTTATAATAATAAACACGAAAGGGTTTATTCATTAAAGTTACTTACACCATTTTGTATAGGTTGAAGAAAGTTAGGACAGTGTCAGAATGAAGAAATGAAAAGTTAGAAAGTTTGGCTGCTGCTTTTTTCCAAACAGTAATTCTTCCAGTGGAGAATAGCTGGTGCTCGGGAATCCAGTGGATAAAAGGATGGAGACTTTTTTGGTTGCTTCCGGGGAACTCTCTAGTGACCGACCGTGATTCCCAAAGAGGCTGAAGTAGTTCTTCAGGGGGCAGATGAAATAAATGTGCTCTGCAAGCTGATTGGTCAGTGTGTGACCAAATCGCATAACAGGGACATTTCTCCGAGAGAGAAAATAAGTCATTATTTATGACTACTAATGATTCAGACTTTTCGATTTTACAATGAATTGTTCCAAAATCGAATTCTATTATTTCGACGACAATTTTTAAGTAAATACATTTCAAAAAGTGACATTCGTTTTATTGGTTTAAAGAATATTAAGATTATAATTATTTTTACAGTAAGAAGACAGAATATTGTTTTAAAAAAATTAAATTTCTATAATTTTAAATAAATGAATAAAGAGACATCTTCGTTTTATTTATTTAAAGAATAAATATTTAGTTGACATTGACAATTATTTTACGGATGAAGAAATTCATTTTTTTTTTATATATAGTGTTTACCCTGGAATGTTATTATTAACAGTAACTTATCAAGAGTAATATGGAAAGCACCGTGGAATTACCACAGGTTACTGCCAGTATATAAAACGACATGAAAACCAGTTAAAAATGAAGTGAATTTCACTATATTTACCCACTTTCGCACTCTAAACATCATTATGAACACACCTTAAGAATATCCATAGTTACCTCAGCCAAGGAGGTTATCTTTTAGGTCGAGTTTGTATACAGCCTAGCATCCACATCGCTTTACCAATCATCACAAAACTTGGTCAAAATATCGCGCATTATCTAACTTAGAACTAATTCAATTTTGGGATATCTAGATCAAGGTAATGGCAACAGTGAAAGTCAAACATTTGGCAATAACTTTGGTTCTGTTCATCGAAGACACTTGCTACTTGGCCCAGTGTAATCTCGCAACTTATATGGCCTTGATTCTAACTTTAAAAACTTGGTTATAGACGGAAATTTTACGGAATTTCAACTCTAAATTTTTCAAAATTTGAGGTATGGATCTGATGCTGTTTGATAACCGTAACCACCATACAAAATTTCAGCCTGATCAGATAAATAGTTTTTGAATTATTAACGTTTCCATGGCATAACTTCGGGAATACTTCATACAATATGGAGAAGTCCGTCCCAGATAAGACTTTGGCCCATCCTTGCATTGTCAGGCGGAGGTATACAGTCTCACAAATTACTTATGTTCTTGTTGTTTTTTGTTTTAATTATTTCTTTTTCTCAAATTGTAAAATTTGCACTTTCTCTCTCTCTGTTTTTAGGTCCACTTACAGAAATATGAAGGCACGAAGTTCAGTGCAAAAGAAGAGTCCGATCCGACCGACATAATTCCGATGGACAATAAAGTTTATTACAAGAATAACCAGAACGAAGACTACAATGAAGAAGGTAACACGAAGATAAATGATTTGAAAGATGAAGAAGGACAACTCCCTGTGAACAACAACACTGACCCAAATTCGATATCTGCCATTACTAACAACGCCCTCAACCAGTCGGTTACAGAATCATGACCTTAAAACAGGAAATCCAAAGAAAATAAAGAAGAAAAAAGAAACGAGCAATTTTATTTTTTTATTCAGGGTTTTATTTTGTTTTCTAACATTTAATGATGTGCATGTATTCAATTTTCATCCAGGTTTGATATTTCTGAAAGTTACATTGCTTTTTCTCAAACTTTCTTCTAACAGAAAGTTACGAGTTAGTTTTGTAACAAAGTTATACTGGCTTTTTTTCCATTTAAAAAAATTTTGTTCATTTTTTTCAACAAACTAAAAAAAAATTTTTTCATTAACTTCTTATAAAGAAAAAAAATTGCCCTCTTATTGGGTAAAGAAAAAAAAAACTAAACTAAACTCACTGCTGAAAAGACAAAAAAAGAAAAAATTAATTCTTTTTTCTTTTTATGCTCAATTTTTTTTTCCATGATTCTTTTAATTTATTTTTTTTTGATTTTTTTTTTATTTTTTTTTAGTTATTCTCAATTCTGCCGCTATTTATATTTTTTTATATTTATTTTGTTTTCAGTATTTCAGGAAAATGCCTGAAGTAAATTGTTACTGATGTATTATTTTCTTTGTAACCTGCAAGTACAAAGAAAATCCAATTCACTTTAAAATTCTTTGATTTACTAAAATAATATAAAAACTAGTATGGAATGACCATTGTCATTGTGCATATTGAGGTTTAATATCTCTTTAGGAAATTTTAAGAATCACCCCTCCCAAGACTAACAAAAAAATTAACATCTTTTTTTAAACCACATTCCTGCTTTTAATAATCAGATAATGAACTAACTTATATATAAAATAAAGTTAGCAATCACAACTATGATGGACCACTATCCTAACCAAATTTGGTTAAAAATCCTAAGTAATAACAGACCTGGTTAACCATGATTTCATTTCTGTTTCTGGTTTAATTTCCAAAGTAAATGCCATGTAACAAAAAAATTTTAAATTATAGAAGCAAAATTTAAACCTAAACTGAAAACTATGCCAAAGATGACATTACACTCATCGGGTACATAACAAATGGGAATTCACCCGTCTCCTCACATGTTCGACTGTTTCATGATGTTCTCCTATAACTGGAGATGCCATGGGAGAACTGAGGTAATTAACAATCTAAAAACAGTTGGAGATAAAAAAGATTTTGTTTGATATTTTTTAAATTTATTTTTTTCATACTTTCTCAATCTAATTAGGCTAGATCTGTCGATGGTCTTTTTATTTTATTTTTGTCAGGATTTTTATATAAAATGTAATAATTTAAAAGAAAAAAGTATAAAAATTTGTTAAATTCCAAAGGAAAAAAAATTATATTCTTAGTTTCTTTATAGCAGAAAGGAAATACAATTTATGTGAATAATTTCCAGTGATATAATAAAATGAAAAATAAAAATATATGGCAAAAGACAATTTTAACTTTTTTTCTTTAATGAAAATAAAATAAAGTTTGTTTGAAAATATTTAAATTTACAAAATTATTTTTTTTGCTTGTTTAAATTGACAAAGTACAATATAATCGTCAAGAATATTGTTCAAATTATTTATTTGATTTTGTCATTTATATAAAAGATAAAAAAACATTTTAATTATAAAAAATCTATTAAATTTCAAATTAAAGACAATTATATTTTTAGTTTCTTTATAGCTGAAAGGAAATTCAATTTATGTAAAAATAATTTTCAGTAATTATAAAAGAAAAAATAATCTAGCCCAAAAGACAATTTAACTTCTTTTTTTTTAAAGAAAGAAACTTTGAAAATATTTACATTTACAAAAATGATTATAAATAATTTTGTTTTATTTATTACAAACGGAAAAAGAAATTTCTTGATAGTTTAATTTTTTGATAAAAAAAATGAAGGACCAAACAAATGACAATATATTTACTTTTTTTATTTTTTTGCATAAAAAGAAAATCCAAAACGAATTATGGTTTAAAAGAAAGATAATTATTTCTGATATTCCTTGTTTAATTCTAGAAATGAAATACAATACACCTAAATTCTTTTTGTATGAAATTTTTTTTATTTAGCCCCCACCCCCCAATATATATATATATATATATATAATTGCAATATTTCTAGTTTTTGAAGATTTTTATAGCAGGATGAAAATCCAGCTTACACAAGGACTTTTACTTTTGAAAAGAAATGTATCAAAGTAACAAAGAGGGACTGTATAAATACTAGTTTCCTTCTTATAGAAATAAAATGTAATTTACTTTCAATCTTTTTTCATTTAAAAAAATAAACTATAAATTCCAAAAGATAATGTTAATATTTTAAGTTTCATTCTAGCAGAATGAAAATATGATTTACAAGGAAATATTTCCATTGATGGAAAACCTAAAATACTGATTTTGATTTAAGAGGAAAATAATATATGCTTGAAAATTCCATTTAAAAAAAATTTAATGTTTTTAACTTTTGTCCCATCTTGGTTGTTATATTCTCAATATTTGGCCACTAAAAGTAAATTCCTATGAATTAGCATGGTTCGACTTTTGACTGGCTCGATTCTCTTTTTGGCATTGGTTTTTCCAATTTTTTTTTCTAGAATCTTGGACCACGTGAAGGTTGCTAACATCAATAGTGTTGCTATGGAAACGACACGATTCGAACTTGGAATTCTAAGTTGTCAGTCCACGTCGATATCCGCTTCACCACAGCCATATATTTGTGAACCAATTTGAGAAATCTCCCCAGAAACCAATTCTATATTTCTGATTCATTAACAATGAATGTAAAGTCTAAATGTAGACTTAGCATTGCAATTATGTTTACGAGTGAAAGGATGAGTTTAGTTCAGATTTTTGAGATGAGGATTGATTATTCGGATTACTATTCTCATCTTGAATGTTATATTCACAACATTTCGGCCCATGAACTTTTATATAAAATACTAGTTGTATTGACCCGGTGTTGTCTGGGATCCATTACATTCAAATTTCTTTTGTAAATATTTTGTTATGTTTAGTATCTAAGCTAAAAGTGAACCGGGTTTTTATTAAATAAGAACAGAGCAAGACGTAAGTGTAAAAAAAAAAATTAAAAAAAAAAAAAAAAAAAAGGAATAGGTCAATAATTCATCAGTGTCAAGTGAACCCTTTGCTTTTGTTTACAGAAAAGGATGAAGAAAACATAGCTGTTAGTAAACCTTAAAGGAAAAAAGTAAGGAACGATAACTCTTACTAAAATAAGAGTTATTGCCCTTAGCTGATTTTTCTTTTAAGGTGATTATTTAAGAATTTCTACATATTAGTAAACTACTAGTATGTTTTAAATAAATTGTCCTGGAGTACATTAGTCTATTGTAACTAACCTGGTAAAACAATAACAAATGAAAGTTGGCCAATCAGAATCTGTTTGATTTGTTAGCTGAAATGCTATTTAGGTCCAACTTTAAAAATCTAACCAGCATCATTTCATATATTGGATAGAATAGAGGTCGGAGGGTTACATCGGCCAAAACGTTATGAATATAACAACCAAGATGAAAATAGTGTAATGAATTTAGCCGGAAACTCCATATAAGCATAAACAAAACACGTATTTTAAAATCAATTTGACTTCAGAATAACTTCTTTTTTTTTCATCCAGAATCCTTTATATTTAATTCTTACAAAACAATATATATATTCATACACTTATTGCTTATAAGATATATATTTCTTTAAAAAAAAAATGTTTCTAATTTGAAAAATTAAAAGCACAAAAAAAATTCAATGTTAAATGCAAATTAATTTATTAATTTATGTCTTTTTTATAATTGAATTCACATTGTCCAAATAATTACTTTTTTTTACTCAAAGATGCCTTTATTAGGGTAATTAAAGGTCAAAATCTATGAAGACAATGAAAAACATTAAGTAAAAAAGAAAAAGATACATCTTCCATTTTTTTATTATGAATTTATGAGTTATCATATGAAAATAATCATGTTTTTTTTTTAATTAACTTTTCTTAATGTAAAATATTACTTTTTATTCTGAATTAATAATTTTGTGTAAAAAATATTTGTTTTGATTAAATTAACTTTGCTCTATTGAAACTGCATATTTATTTGTAAGAAATAAATATTTTTTGTAAGTGAATATAAATTTTTTATTTTCAAGGAGGGCATTTTTATTCTGAGACCAAATTAATTTGAAAACGTGTTCTGTTTACTTCTGAAAGGTGTCAAGTTTGATTGGTGCCCGCTACAGTGTCATGCTAAACCTGTTCTTTTCAGATGCTAATTGGAGTGACGAATCTACACTGGGTCCGAATGTAAAAATTATAATTTTCAAAACAATGATACTAAAATAAGATGGAAAACAAGATGGAAAATGGTAAAAAAAAATAAATGATTGTTTTTATGGAACAAATCGAGCCAAATTTCCAACCAATTTTGATTTGAAAAATAAAGAAAAAAAAACAAAACATTCCAGTTGTCATACTGATTCTGCTTTTAACAAATGCATTACATATTCTAACCTCTTTAGCATTGCTTTCTGCCAATATATTTCTCAATTCTCTAATCGTTTCTTCTTTAACGATCGTTTCTTACTCTCTAACCCCTTGTTTTCTTCTACAAAAATCCTTTACTCTTTAACATTTTCTTCAATCATTACTCTTCAACAGTTTTCTTTGTTCTCTAAATACAACTCTATCTTACAATACTTTCCCATTTTCTTTCTCAACCATTACTATACAACTCCTTCTTTGAACTCATTTTCAAAACATCCTCTAACACATTCCTTGATCTTGTTGTAATTTCCTAATGTATTCTTGCTTATTACTTGCATCGAAATGGGATTTCAGCATTATTCCCAAACAACTTAGTTTGTACTAAAATCATGATTTCTGTCATTTTATTAAGTAAAAACAATACTTAACAAATATTAGGTGTTTACCATATTTTGGGTAATATTTAAACAAAAATGCAACATGGCAGCCTGTGTTTGCCCATCTTGTCAACAAAATTAAGTAGGGTTGAATAACTCTAGTTACCTCCGGTTTGAAAATCTTAGCAATTTTGTATTTACACAATTTAGAAAATTATCCTGAAATCTATATTTCCAAATCTGAAGTAACTAGTTATCCAATCCGATATAATTTTGTTGACATAACAGGACATCATGTTGATTTTTTTGTTTGAATATTAAACACCTAATATCTGTTAAGTATTGTTTTTACTTAAGAAAATGACATAAATCATGATTTTAATACAAAATAAATTGTTTGGGAATAACGTTGAAACCATTTACATTGTAAACTAGTTGTACCTACCCGTTATGGCTTAATAGTGTATTTACTTGCTATTTATTTTTGTCTCTGGCCAGGGTTTCGTTTTAAAAAGAAAAAAATTTGTTTCGAACAAGGGGAAGTAACTCTGTATATCATTTTTGATAAGATGGTTGTCATTTGAAAATAATTCTAACCCAGACAAAGTATTTTCTGGAAGGGACTAAATCAAATTATATTTTATTCTTCTTAACAACATGCTACAACGATCCATAAGAAAAAACCGATGAACCAGAATTTTGTAAGAAAAAAAGATATGAATGACAAAGAAAGGATAAAGAGACTGGTTTTACTTTATATATTAAAGATAATAAGCGGCCATATATGAGGAAATTACCAGCTTTTTTTTTTCTTTTTTTTTTAATCTATCACTCTTCTCTTGAATTTCTCATTTGCACCAAATTTCTTTTCTTATTCTCTTGCATATACATTGCTTAATATGTCATAGATTCTTGAAAAGTCATTATTTCTGTTTCATACTAATTACGCCCATGTCTATGTTTGAGCATGAATTAGAAGGGCTGTACACCTTTCGTTTTTGCCATGTTCCATTAAAATGGGGTCTCTTCCTTTATCGTTTCCGATTTACTTAATGAGGAATTATTAGCAAACACAATGCGTGAATTGCTCCTCTCTAATGTAATGAATAATGAATGATGGTTAGCAAACCCAGTCCAACAGGCCATACTTGTTGTGCAACAGATTTATCTCTCGAATTAATCCAAAATCAGCAAATGTGCATTGAGAAAATCCCTTAATATTTTATTGTTTAGCCATTTTTATTTAATCCAACTCTGCACATTTTTACAATGAGCAGATCTAGACGTAATAATCAAAATAAAAAAAATAAAATAAACTATAACGTTTGGGGAGTCCTTTGATACTCATCAAATAGCCTGTAATCTTTTCGTTGACAGAAAACGGCTGTTCGTCTTGTGTTGATATGTAAGTGGTTGGCTCATTGGGTAGTGACGTCTCAGCAGTGGTGGCACTAGCAGTTGTTGAAACATTAATCTTTTCTTCTTCCTCTTTGTGACTGGAATAATGGAAGTAATTAAAAAGAACAAATAATTCCATTAATTGCTCTGGGATTTGGTTTACGTTTTATGGCAAATACATCTGCATACTCTCTTTCCAATCCTTATAGAGGTGACAGAAGCCTCGAAAAACGAGTATCCATTTGCTTTGACACCAAACTTCCAAGAGAGAATCAATCTTGCTTCTCCGTCACAACGATTTCCTGCTCTGACGCAACTTACTGTACACATAACTCTAACCTCCAACTTAACAATGGAAAATTCCTTTTTCTTATTTAATCTAACCTTATGTGGAAATTTCCGTTTTTAACATCATTTTTGCACACCCAAGTTCAATATCGCTACATTTGAGCTCCTGTCTGATATAGACTTGGTCAGACTTTGTTTAAGGCAAAATCGCATACTGCGAGAAAGACCAGCAGCAAGATTGAAGAATTTGATCGTGTGGAAGTTCTGCCGCATCCACTCTATAGCCCAGACGTTGTTCCATCTGACTACGGTCTATTCTAATCAATGCAGCACTTTATCTAAGAGTCACTGATTTTTAGTCTTTTGATGAAGGTGAAAAAGCCTGTAAACAATTCTTTGATCCAAAGACAAAAGATTTGTACTTTAACGAAAAGTTGAAAGCTTGCAGGTTGTTAGCATAAGATTGCGGACAATGACGGTCTTTGTTTTGAAGAATTGTGTTTTTGAATAAATTCTTTCATAATAAATCATTATTTTAACACTGCACACTTTTTCCTCAACCTAATAAAAGAAAATCAATGGAAATATATTATGGACGTGCGTCTGTGCGTTCACTACACAGGCTGTGATCGGTTGCTCGTTGTACTGGTCTATTCTCCCACTAAATAAAAGCACGAGTCAAGTTTAAAACAAATAACAACGGTTTATTTTCTTTGGAGGTTAAAATAATATTTATTTTCTTCTACTGAACAACAGACTAGCAAATTAGAATTCTTAATCCGACCAAATCAAAACAAGTCCAATAGCTTAGAGCTCAAGGGCCCATCTCTCTCTGAGACACACAAACCCAACTGACTGAGGTGACCAGAAAACCAAACTCTGACCCATCTCCCCCAATATCTGCTGGAATATATATAGACACTGGTGTCATTTGGAGTAGACCACACCGACACCCACTTGAAAACGATAATTTGCTTCCAATCTATGGAAATCAAAAACCTAATGCCTAGGGGGTCTCGTATCTAGCCGGCCATTATTTTGGGCAAAACACGAGTGGGTCATAACCACAGCAGGGAATCTCGTATCTGTAGTACCATTACTTTTCTTTGGTTTCATTTCTCAGCATGAGCTCCTGTTTAAAGAGACACTAACTTTTTTCAAGGAGAACTCAAATTCTGGGTGGTCAAAAACTCCAGATCAGACACATTTCCAATTTCTTGTGTGGCCTCGTTTCTTCCTTAGCTTAACATTTCTCACTTGCAACAAGTCTGTTATTCACATGTATTGCAACCCACTAAACATGCAGCTGCCGAGTGCATGTTTACAACAAGATTTATTATTTATGATATTTCGAAGATGAAGTGGTCTTATTTATATTATCTACATGATTCAGACTGTTATCCTTATTGTGGTTTCGACATTATACTCTCTGGCCTTCTGTTATTCACATGATGCCGACTATTAGCCTCACCATGGTTACCGACTATGACAATAATGCACCAGAAGAAGATCAGAGTACAATGGCTGAAATGTTGTGTATATACAACAACTGCAATGAGGATAACTGTCTGCGAATCCTTTCAATAATGAGAATGACTGATGCATTTCCTTCTGTGCAGATTCAACAAAGCCAATATTTCAAAGGCAGACATGCACATATATAAATATGGACATGAAAATAAGCATGGTAACATTTTTGGAAATCATCGGTCAGACATAACAGTTCGATATACGGACATTAACAAAAAAAAATTATTTTAATTACAAACTTGTTTTTCTTTTCTCTTTAAAATAAAACACTTTTTTTTGTGCCCCTGTTATATAAAAGAATTGATAACTGGCAGCTTTTTATCAAATACAATGTCAACATCCTATGAATAGTGCGTCTCTGTAGATGTACTGGGTGTCTGGACACAAAGGATAATTGAATATTAGTCAGTTGTTTTACAACCTAGAGGCTAGTTCGGCATTTAAGGGCTGACTTGAACCATCCAATGCTTCTTTGTTGGAATTAAGTATTGCTTGACTCGCTTCTAGAAAGTGCACTCTCTCAGGCCTTACCTCCTCCTTGCAAGTGTGAATTGATTTATTAAAAATCGCCTGAGGCGCTCCTGTCAGGGAATACTGATGGATACATTTCTAAGCTATTTTTGCACCTAATCAGAATGCCCCCTTGAGAGCTGTTTTTCCCCACCTGGCGTTATTGCAATTGGCAGCAAGTAAAACTCAACTGATTTCTTTTTTCTTTTTTTTACCTATGTATTCAGACTTTATGGACAATATGTATTTTAAACATAATTAAAGATTTGTTTCTTTATAGAAGTGGAAAAATAAATAATCCAAATAAAATTTACATTATTTAATTGTGTTGATTACTAGCAAGGAGATCTGGTGTTGCCTGGGTCTAATCCCAGAAACCTTATTTTTTTTGCACTCAGCTCATAATATTAATATACTATTCATTTTTTTTTTTATTATATTTTACATTTTAACAATTCAATTTTTAGGGTGGGGCCAAGGGTGTATTCAGTAATGATGGAGTGAAAGAGGCTGTAAGTAAAATGACATCAATTGAAATAAATTTTGGTAAATGTAGTCTTTAACACCTTCGAGGCATACCCAGTATTTCCCTAAAATATATGAGGACCTCGGTGCACTTTGGCTCCAAGTTCTGAACCCCTTATGAATATGTCAATGCATCTTTTAGTTTCTATAATTTTTAAATTACAAAGTAATTGATGTCAGGTGTGAATACAGACTTCATGATAATGTTGTGCTCCCTTGAATCAAAATGAAATATACTTATCAAAATACCCTGGGTAATGTAGTGTTTATATGGTTATGGGGGGGGGGGGTCAATCTCCACAATCCAAAGAGGATTTTGTGAAACAATAGACAGAAACAACAACTTTAGGTAAACGTTTATTTTAGGGTCTTAAACTCTATATTGCCGAAAGCCAAAAATCTGACATGGTGACATTAACATTAACTTGATAAAAGTCCATGATGCCGCTGCAAAACGGGATGTGGGATCGATACAATTGGTGCCCTCAATTAAACTAATCCTGAGTTTGGGATGGCGTATTGCCACATTGGACTTAGGGTTAGTAGTTTGGTTAATAATTTTCTTGCTAAAAGGAAAAACAATTACATTATTTATTGGGGGGGGGGGGGCATAATAATTTTTTACCATGTAAATGTTAATGCCGCCATGTTGAATTTTAAGTTTTTTAGCAATGTATAGATCCTAAAGCAAACCTTTACCCAACTTCGTTACATAGGTACAGGTATATATTGGGTTTTCAACCTTTTTTTGTTTTTATTTAAATTTAAAAGATTTAATTAAAAATAACTAATGAATTAATAATGTATTCTCCATTGTTGTTTACAATTTGTTCCAAACACAAGATTTTCAATATCTTGTTTGGTAGAAAGCAAAAAGGATAGAAATGTATCGAATGTCCATTTTTCTTGACATCTCATTTGAATGATCTGAAAATAAACAGAAATTAACTTAACACGAGAACAAACTAAAAAAACAAAATAAATTACATAATAAAATTCTAAAAAACAAAATAAATTACATAATAAAATTCTAAAAAACAAAATAAATTACATAATAAAATTCTAAAAGACAAAATAAATTACATAATAAAATTCTAAAAGACAAAATAAATTACATAATAAAATTCTAAAAAACAAAATAAATTACATAATAAAATTCTAAAAAACAAAATAAATTACATAATAAAATTCTAAAAAACAAAATAAATTACATAATAGAATTCTAAAAAAAATAAACTTAGATTCCAAAATGTGAAAAACAACGACGGAACCTAATTGCCAACCCAATATAATCTAGCACGATTCAAAATCACATTTCTTCAGACTGGTTCCTCTAATGATATCGCTAACCATTGCACATGAAATACTATTTTCCAGAAAAGGTAGACGGACATTTTGATCAACTGTTGAAATTCTTTATCAAATAATTTTCAGTTTAAAATTCTCTTTAAATGATTGTAATTTCTCTAATCCTTTT
The DNA here is from genome assembly GCA_963556195.1 of Sepiola atlantica. Taxonomy (NCBI): domain Eukaryota; kingdom Metazoa; phylum Mollusca; class Cephalopoda; order Sepiida; family Sepiolidae; genus Sepiola; species Sepiola atlantica. The sequence continues at coordinate 34,259,938 of OY744519.1, read as the reverse complement.
TCACTTTACTTACATTTTATCCATAAAATATTGATTTTAGTCTGAAAAAAAAAAATGATTGACCTTATACAAAGGTCAATCATTTAAAAAAAAAAATTTTAAATAAATTTAATTAATCTTTAAAAATAAGTTAAAATGGACACTTTTAGATTGTACAGTAAATAAACTAGCTTAATCTCGTATTTTTAATTCAATTTTCTATTTTATTTTTACCTATTTCATGTAATGGGCAAAACGTGATCATCTTCAAAAAATACTTGGTCAAAACTTCCTATATTCTTTGAAAGAGAGAATCAAGTAGAAAATATATTACATACAATGATTTTTCCTCCATACTTTTGTGATTAATAGCTTTTTCTTTTTCTTTTTCTACTACAAGCCAGATAATCACATCTGTTTTGTTAGTCTTTTATGCCAAATATTGGTCCGTGTTAAAAACAAAAACTTATTTTCATCAATTTAATATTTAATCCTGATCAATATTTTGATTATACATAAAGGTAGGCAGAGGAGTTTTTACTCCATTAGTCACATCTACTCCCACTGTCCTCATGAACACCCGGGGAAAAAATTTAATAAGACACATTTTTCGCTATTCACCATTTTATTGGCTATTACTCTCCCTTCTCTTCCATTTTGATAAACAACTGACTTACATTTGCTTGTAGAGAGGGGGGGGGAAAGAGTCTGGTTTATTTATTTGATAACGTCACCATTTTGTAAACGCTTAGGTGGGTCACTTGGTTAGCGCATTGTACTTAAAGATAGGTTGTATGTTCAACCGTCACCTCGGGCATAAGTATTTTTACTTTGAATATGTCCCAAAATGAACTTAAATATTTCAAATTAAAATATTAAGCGGATTGTTTACTTTTACTATCATTTTTTCCTCTAATTTACAGAAATTAGGACCCGGGTAGTCCTGCTGGTAGATATATCGATTCTTGCTCTACTTTTCTTCCTCCTCCTTCTCCTCAGCTGTTTATATAATGAGAATAAAGACAGCCTTCACTAAAGTGCCTGACAGACATGTTTTCTTATCCTATCCCCACCCACCCCCGCCTGACCAACACTGCCTTAAGTGTCATGCTTCAACTATTTTACATAATTATTTCGAAGTGAGTTGCCAATGTGTGATTTTATTCCTTTTCACTGTTAGATGTTTGTTATGATTTGGAAAATTCGATTTCTTTTTTAATCAAAAAGACTTCACTCTACATTAAAATGTACTTTTTTTCAATTGCATTTCAATTGTTTTTTATTCAAAATAGAAATGACTTCACTGTATTTTAGAATGTCAGCCATTTTTTATCTGTTCAATTCTGTTTTTTTTTTTGGTTTTTTTTTTTTCATTTTAAAAATAATTTTGAACTAAAAATCAATTAATAATTTCAAATCTCAGCCAATTTTTTATCTTAGTGTAAGACTGCGTTCACATGATTTTTTAAAACAAAATCTTAGAAATAACTTTTTTTAATTGCAGTTTAATTTTACTTTGTTTAAGTGTTTAAAAATACTTTTCAAATTAAGTGACTTTGAATGTTTAAATGTTAGCCATTTATTTAAAAATGAATTCTGCTTGCTTTTTTATTAAAATTAATTTCAAACGACTGTTTTACTACTTTCAGTTGTCGCGTTTTATTTCTTTCTGTTTAATTCTATTTTCATTTTTTTTAAGTCTCAAACATGTAAATGTTGTCACTGAACATGAAAATATCAGACATTTTTAAGTACAGTGAAACCATTTAAAAAAAAAAATATTACAAATAAACGTTTGAAGGATAAACCTTATTTTTATTTATTCCTTTTCATTTTGTTTTGATGTTAATTCCATTTAAAAATTGCTTTTGACTTAATGATATTTCCAAATATAAGCATATATATATTTAGTCTGAAAATATATTTATGGTAAGTAAGCTACACAGAAACGTTCATGGGAATTTTTCAAACTTTGATTTTTGTTGTGTTTTATCTTTGGAAAGACCAACTATTCTTTGATTCTCGATTTTCTTAACTTTTCAATTTTCGTGTACAGCTTACATCTTGTGACAAAAATCTGAATACACGTTTTTTTCCTGTATTATTTTGTTGAATAAATGAGAAAAAAATCTATATTAAGATGGCGATGATCCAAGTTCTTGTATGCACGATTTTCCACATATAAAATTTTTGGTATTTATTCTAAATACTATGCTTGGCAAATTGACTGCACAAATTGTAAAAACATAACTAGAAGAATACCCGTCCCAAGGATGGATAAAATTACTTCCCCAAGCAAAAACGTTTTGCACCACTTTTATGTCCCATTATGAAGATCAAAATACACATATAATGCTACTAATCCTCATGTCTAGAATCCTTATTCCAATTTTGATCAAAATCTATTACATCATTTTGATTCTAGAAAATGTCTAAAATTTAAGACTTAAGCTTAAGGGGTCTTAAGAAGAAATTAAAATCAAGGGAATCTTGCTTAATTGGTGTCTAATGACTATTGATCAAATTCAATGCAAATCTGAAATATTTTAATCTTCAAATGGGACGTTGTGTCTATATTATGCCTCTTAAAACACTTGAAAGCACTCTGGAGAAACAAAAATTTTGGGAATATTAATTGATTTCTAATAGCTATTTAATTTTCACAAAAGTCGGAGGTATTTGAATTTTCACGGAGATCTTTGCATAAAACGAAATTAAACTGAATATAGCTCACATTATAACCCTTTATGCCTAGAAGGTGTGTTTCAAAATTCATAATGATCAGTTAATTAGTTTAGGAGTGAATACTGTACATACAAGCATATAAACATATATATTTATTTAACTTTATAGAGAAATAAAATAATTATGCAAACTTGGATATAAAATTTCTATCAAATAGTGTAAATCTTCATTGAAAAATGTTCCATTGCAACACAGGTAAGGTGAACATTTTTTATAAGAAAATAGGTTAGCAAAAAAAATAGATCTGATATCCGGAACGTTTTTTTTTTCTTGTCTTTTAAGGGAGGTGGTGTTTGATGAACACTGGGAACCATGAGATAAAATACTGTTTTGTTTTTAAATCCCCAAAACAGTTTTTCATGGTAAACAACTGATGATCTCTACAAAAATATTAAGTCTAGTGTAATTCTTGAAAGCTAACTAATACAGTGATTACAATAAATTAATTCACTTACAAGCAAAGGAATATTCCAACGGAGGACTTGGGACTAAAAGGGTTTTTTATTTTGTTTTTGTTTTTCTCTCATGTAGTTTTAAAGGTTGAAAAACTTCCAAAACTATATATATATATATATATATATATATATATATATATATATATATATATTAGTTTTATATATATTTATATAAATATATTATATATTTATATAAATTCCCGAAACAGTTTTTCATGGTAAACAACTGATGATCCCTTAAATAATGTTAGAAGCAAACTAATATAATAACTGTAAAAACTAAATTGACTTACATGAGTGATTTTTCCACTGAACGACTTGGGACTTAAGGTTTTTTTTTTAATTTTTAAAATTTTTCTTTAGTTTTAATGGTTGAGAAACTTCCGAGACTATATATATATATATATATTAATTACAATATAGAAATTTAGGAAGCCAAATAACAATGTTATTTTTATTTTTTATTTTTTTCTTTAAAATAAATTATTTATTTACCTTAAAGACATGTATGAGCTTTCGACTCGGATAAGTCTTTCTGAAGTATAGACATTTTTTTTTATTAATCATTTGGAGATATAAAAATCTCTCGTGGTTAGTAGTCCATTCAGTTGTTCATAAGTCTGTCTCACGTGTAGCACACAGACGTTCAGACCAACCATTATGAACGAGAGATTTTTATATCCTCAACAGGAAAAAATGATTAACAAAACGAAAAATGTCTATACTTGAGAAAGACTTCTGAGTTGAAAGTGCGTACATAAGGAAAATAAATAATTTATTTTAAAGAAAAAAACACATTGCAATTTAGCTTCTTAAATTTCTGTTTTAATTCAAATATACCAAACAATGTTTCTAAATGCCTATATTTCATTATATATAGTGAGAAAAATTACAACCTACTCTTGACTTGAGTAATTCTAAAACTGCCCAGGAAGAATTTTTAATGATGGCTTTCGATACGCAAGTTTTTTTTAACTGCTCCAAATTGTCGCAATTTCTATCAGGATGGATTTTTTCGCGCCATTGTTCTAGAGCCTTCTCTCTATTACTGCAAACGGATTTCATTTTCCTATAGAATCTGTTTTACCCTTACCTCTAAGAATCGGTTTCCTCTACAATTCTGGCTGCCTAAACTCATTCCTATCACAGGACCCGGATTTTACCATATTCCAGAATCTTCGAATCTGATCTTACAAACTCTTTATGCATCTTCAACAGTGAATTTTTGCCTTAATTCTCTACACTCTCTTATATTCTTTTTATATTTTCATACCTTTTCAAATGTTGACATTATGGTAAATTTTATTTTACTAACTTATTTGTCAAATCTCCTCTGACGATAGGATCACATCTTTGAAAATTTTCTTATATAAATCCCGTGTTTTGAACAATTGATGATTTAATAGATATTGTATTCTACACAATTTTTATTCTCATCACTTATATATATATATGTAGGCAAGACCATTCAGCGATTGTCGGTGAGAGTGGCTCAACATGTGCTCGGATGCATTCGTCGTCATGAACCCGTCCCGTTAGCCGGGCGGTCACAAGCCCAGGAGTCTGCCATAGGTGACCACCTTTTGGACAAAAGAATCTGTCGTGATCTATATTCCGACGAGACATTTACCATTGTGCACAGAGCACGACACCGCTTCCATCTAGATATATTGGAAGCTATCATTATTAATTCAAGACGCCCTACTCTCTGTAGACAAAGGCAATTGAAATTTTCCCTACAGTTATTCGGCGATTCGTGGTCATCCGCAAGGTGATTTGGGAAAAAAAAAAATATATATATATATATATTCTTTACTTGCGTTTATTTATGTATATTATTTCGCATGTATACAACCTTATGCCACCTGCTTGCAACTTTATTTTACACCAATATATATATATATATGGTTTCTTGACGTCAGTATACCGGAAACCTACCTTTACTGGTCTTTACACTCGTTAGGACTCATTTTGTCCCACAAAACAAAAGTTCAATCTTATTAAGACCCTTATCCATAGGCCTTAATGATTTGTTCGAAGACCAAGCTGGATGAAGAAATTAAATTTATCACTAAGACCGTCTGCAACAATGGCTATCCTTTAGACATTGTACAATCTACCATTAAAACCAAAATATAAAATTTTTACAAAAGCAAATCAGCTTCTGTAGACAGATGCCCTATTTACCTGCGCCTACCTTGGTTTGGTAGCATTAGCAATAGATTCGTCAAACAAATCTCTTTGTCTGTACAACAATGTTATTTTGCTGTGAATACACTGTTTTTTCCTTCCGACCGATCTTGACTTCTATTCGAAAAGATGTCCTTCCCCCACATCACAATAATTCTATTATTTATTTATTTAAATGTAGTTGCAGTATGCACTATGTTGGAATGACGTCACAAAGATTAGACATCCTGGTCAAACAACACGTGCCCACAAAAATTTGCAATGCAAATTATTTACCAACGGACGTTTTACATAATACTCATAATTCGTCGATAGCCGAACATCTTATAAATAACCGCACCTGTGCCTCTAATTTCACTGTCGACTTATTCTCCATTCTTAGTAAGTCGCACTCTCCCTATCATTTCAAGATCCTAGAAACAATCTATATTAAGTCCTTGAGACCTTCTCTTTGCTTGCAAAGAGAAGGTCTCAATCTCCTTGGGCTTAATGTTGTTTCTATTTGATTGAACTTTTTTCTTTTTTTTTACCCCTTTCCCTCGCTATAATTCTCATAGCATCTTTATTATATTTTTTAAACGATACCTCGATATTTGGCTCTGTTGAGCGAGGTACGAAACCGGTCAGCTGCCCTTTCATCTTTTTAATTCTTAATTCATCATGATTAATAAATGTTGTCTCTTTCATGCCATTATAAAGTTTTGCACTACAAAGAAAATATTTAAATATATATATATATATCTATATATATATATATATATAATATATTCTCAGTACAAAGTTAAATTCCAGTAACCATGTCTTTATTCAGCTGTCAAAAGAAATCCAGATACTTGACGGACCATAATATAAAGTTATATACTCTGGATTTTCCATAAGTGCAAATCTTCAGAAAGAAAGTTTTAAAAAACTGTGTCCAAAAATATCAAAATTTAAAACTGGGGTGTGTAGAGACTGATAATATGCATACCAGAAAGTTTTATTTTTAACAACCCAACCCTAACACTAACCCTGATTATAATTCAGTCAGTGTGTTTACCTATAGATAAACAGCCAGTTGTACAGAATGCAGACAATATTTATTTGCAATTTTAAACAGCTAATTGTATACATGAAAACAGGAACTATATTTCTATTATTTTTCCAGAATAATTGATTATGGACAATTTTGAACCTCCATATCTGGAAGAGACGAAGAACTCTCCTTGGAATTCGCACTGGAAAGACAACTCAGATTTTAGATTTCCTCTGCATCAGCAGGGGCATGATAGAAAAGGTCAGAAAGGAATTCAGGATGTTACTACGAGGCAACATCAGATAGAAAAATGCATGATCTGACGCTATGATCTTCACTAGCAGTGAAGGTGGCGTCATGCTGAACACCAATGGCTACATTCTCATTCGGAACGAGGTAGTGAAATCTCTGAATTGACCAGGTAGCTGCATGTAGGTCGTACATGTGACAGCAAGACTACGACCTGCCATATCAGCTGGACATCTGACCTCTCAGCTCGCCTGACTGCAACCTCCTCGATTTCTTTGTGTGGGGCATGGTGAAACGGGACACAAACAGATCCAGCTGCAACATGAAGAGCGAGATAACGGGTCAGGATCACCAGAATATTCGGGAGACAGTGACGAAGGCCAGTGGTTGGTTCTAAGGCTGTCATCACAACCAAAGGCGGAAATCCACAGAACGATAAGTATATATTTCCATTCTATTTTTTCAGAATTGCTTATGGACAATTTTGAATCTCAATATTTGTGGAAGAGACGCAGAGTTTTCCTTCGAATCCGTGCTGGAAGGATATACAAGGAGATTTCAGATTTCCTCAGCATCAGTATGAGGATGGTAGAAAAAGTCAGAAAGGAATTGAAAGATTCAGAATTCGACTACGAGGCGACATCAGACAAAAACAACACATGAGAACGTTGCTGTCCATCGCTGAAGTTCAGTAAAGGCAACGTCATGCCACCCAATTCCTTTCCTGAGGGCCTTAGGCTGAATACCGATGGATACATCTGTGTTCTGAATGAGGTAGTGAAAGCCTGGATCGACTAGGTAGTTGCAGGTAGACCGTGCGTGTGACAGCAAAAACTCAGCACCCTGTAATATCAGCCGGATGATCCAGGCCAGAGAACTTTGTCGACCACACTTCCCCTGACATCTAGCCTCTCAGCTCGCCCAACCGCAACTCCCTTCAACTTCTTTGTGTGGGGAAGCACGGTGATAGAACGAGACACCAATATGAAGAACAAGCTAACGGGTCAGGATCACCAGGGCCTAAGTCAGAAGACAGTGACGAAGGTACGGTAAGGTATAAAAGAGAACGGTTGTTTATACAGCTGTTCTGAGGTCGCCTCAAGGCTGTCATCAAACCAAAAACAAGTTCATCAAGTGAAAACTGAACAAGTCATGAAGACAAACTGAACTAAGTTTGATGAATGTCAAAAAATGAAACTACTGCGTTATTTTTATTTTCTCAACAGTAATCTAATGAACAAGTTTGAACTTATATATATATATATATATATATATATGTCAGGTTCATTTTATATTCCAATAACCATATTTGTTTTATCTTTTTTATTTTTATTTTTTCACATTTTCAAAAAACAGAACGTTTCTGTGATATGTATTTTTTACGGTCCGTTTCTTTTGCCGTAAGCCAAACAACATTTTTATGTCAATATCGTCTCTGCAACATTACAAAATCATCAGAAAAACCCACAAAGAATAAAAAGTTCTTGAATTAAAATGTTTTTAAAAAACCCTACACTATACTTTAAATTCAGTAATATTCCTTAAAATAGTTAATAAATTCTATCATTTATTTATAAAAATTCAAATTCACTTGAGGGTAAGTTTTTACTTGCCTAAAGTTAGATAAAATAATAAAAAAACATGGTTATTGGAATATAAAATAAACTTGACTTATATATGCTCTGTTGTTACTTATTAACAATCATCAACTGAATTTTTAAAGAGACTTCTAATAGAAAGGTACTAATAGTATATGCTAATACATATATTGTCATAATTCGTAACTTCCTGGCCTTTTGGTCGAGATCAAAGTGTAGTATCTGTTCCGATGGATACTGCACCACATAGACTGGTATTGCCTTGGCCTTCGGGTCTTGATTTACGCCGGTCTATGGGTCAGTCCTGTGCAGTTCTAGGAGTTCAACCCTCCCAGGCTTTGCCTTCTCACCCTTTGAGAAGGGGTTAGTTTATTGCTAATCGCCTGAGGCGCCCCTACCAGGTAATGCCGACGGGGCTGCCCAGGCAATTTTTAATGGCCAGAGTGCTCACCTTCTAGAGCGCTGGTTTATCAAATCCCACTTTCCCGACCATGTGTCACATCTTACCGCTGTGGGAGGTAGATATATATATATATATATATATATATATATATATAATGTTTGTTATTCCACGTATGCTTCTAGAGAAGTATTTTGAGGATAATTGGTGGTGTTTGAAGCATAAAAACGATGTTGTTGTTTTTATTATTTGTATTCAATATTTTGAACGCTCCCACGTTATTCATCAAGAATTGTTAAATAAGAAAAAAAAAGAAGAACGAGAAAAAACGTAAGGAAAGGAACCGGAAATGGGATCATGAGTGTATTAGAGAATGGATGGTCAAATGTTTGTGTCATTATTATTTATTCTTTATTTGTAATAATAGTAAGTTCGTTAACTGTGATTTTTTTTTTTGCAGCACTTCTGTAATCGTGATTATCATGTAATATAAACAAGTGGGAATGTATTCTGACTAAGTGAAGTTAATCTGTCTTGCATTAACTACACTTCTCTTTCTTCTTTTTTTCTTATTTAACGATTTCTAATGAAGAATGCGGGTGCATTCGAAATATTGAATAAAAAATTAAAACATTATACAAACAACATCGTTTTTATGCTTCAAACACCACCAATCATCCTCAAAATACTATATATGCATATATATGTGTATATGTATGTATGTGTATCTGTATATGTATGTATATGTATATATAACTAGAGAGATAATAAAATAGGATTATTTTTAAGATATAATTTTATCTTGAAAAGTCAATGCTCAATATATAAGTTAGAGCAATTAGTAATCTAGATAAGTTTACATCCACAAGGCAAAAAATCCAGTGAATCCTTACTGTGTTTCTATAAAAGTGCTCAATGATAAATATAGCTGTTTATTTGGTAAAAATAATGTATCTATACAAACATTGATTTTTAGGTATCAGAGAGACAAAACAACTGTTTCTGTCGCTGAATTAGACAACAATCTGTGGCGATTGAATAAAACCACATGCAATGTTGCATTTGTATTAGAAAGGGACAAAGTGGAGTGTTGCAAATCACTGATCATTAATCTATTCCAAAAGACTTACATTGTGTCTGCTTTTTTTTGCACTGTCACTCCCTTCATTGTTGCATTGTTCGTTTGTCTGTGTCTCTCCTTTTTTTTCTCTCTTGCCATGAAAAATATTTTTTTCCAAAAAAGTGTGACCTTCACAGGTGAGTGCTTGAGTTATTTTTTCCTGCTGATTTTTCAAACTACATAACTATCCAAGCGTTAACTGCAACGAACTGCATTCATGAGAAAAGATTTTGACTTAACTAACTAGATGAAGTATCCGTCAACGTTTCTTAAACCTTTCTCTTCTACATGCCAGTTCAAATGAACAAAGTTAAATAATTTTTTTACTTGAAATCGCAAGTTTATAATGATGATCGATTATCGGCTAGCAAAAAAAAAACAGTTGTCTAGTGTGAGATTCGAACCTTGAAAGATGGCATAAAATATTGCTTTATTCATACAGTCACCGATTAAACGAAAAAATATATATTTTTTAACCTACATAAACTGATTATGAGTGTGGCGTTACCTCTCCACGTAGACAATCAAAATAGTTTAAATCTAAGTAAATAAACATAAAGGAAAAGTTCTATTTTTAATTTAACAAAGAATGTCAAATACATACAATGATTTGGCTAAAACACCAATGTACATAGTCAGGTATGAGTCGGTAACAGCGACAGAATTTGATGTTAAAGTGGGCGTCCATCAAGGATCTGTCTTAAGTCCCCTTCTATTTATCATTGTACTCGAGGCTCTATCACTAGAATTTCGTACTGGCTGACCGTTGGAGCTCCTATATGCCGACGATCTGGCAATCATTGATACTTCACTTCAATCACTCTAGGAACGTCTGGATAGATGAAATAGTAGCATGGAGGAGAAAGGTTTCATGGGTAAAACCAAGGTCATGGTCGCTGGTTCCAACCTCAGCTTACTGGGGGAAAAAGAAAAACACCCGTGTGTCGTATGTCTAAAAGGAACAAGCAGCAACTCAATCATCTGCACCCACTGTTCAGGATGGGTCCACAAAAAGGGCTCTCCCATAACAGATCCTCACTTTAAGTGTTTGTGTTGTGTTGCGCTGGTGCAATAGATCACAAACCGCTGACAGAGGTGCATATTGGTGATGATAAGCTGGTCATCAGCTGGAGGCTGTGAACTCGCAGCAGCTACACATTGCAAGTCTCAATGAAGACAGTTTAGAAAGCTGCTACCAATCCTAACAAACAAACACCCGCCAACAGCTACGAGAGGTCGTGTATACTCTGTGACACACATACATACACATTTGCTTTATATAAATATATAGATATGGTGAAAATCTTTTAACCCAAAATATGTAAAAAAAAAAAAATGTAACTTTTATTCACCCCCAAACCAGGCATATTGCTAATGATACATAAGGGATTACTATGATAGGGGCTAGATTTATAGATGGACAACCATGATGAGGAGTTGGACAGTAAGATGTTTGTTCATACTGCATTTAGATCTCTGCGTGTTGGTATGGTAAATATATTATAAATAATAATTTATTAAATCAGTGATGATAATGAATGTTGATAGAAATGGCTAAAAAATAAAAATAAGTAAGTAATACTTATAGTATTTTAGATTTTAATTGAAAATAATAATAATTATAGGTTTGGTTTGGTTTGTTTTACGGCATATCAACCATCTATGGGTTATTTAATGCCGAAAAAAATTGTCAGATATAATTTTATAGATATGATAATTATTTCAAATTCCTAGAATACACTGCTTTTAGAATACATTGCATTACTCTTAGAAAACATTTCTCCTAGAAAAGATTACTCTTAGAAGGAAATTATAGAGAGGATACCATTATTACTCTCAGAAAACACTACTCCTAGAAAACATTACTTCTAGAATACATTGCTGTCAGAATACATTGCTCTTAGAAGGAAATTTTACAGTGAGAGTCGGAACATTTATTTTAGAAAACATTACTCCTAGAGAACATTACTCTTAGAAGGAAATTTTACAAAGAGGGTAGGGGCATCACTCTCAGAAAACACTGCTCCCTGAAAAGATTACTCTTTGAAAAGCTTACTCCTTTCAGTGGTAATCTTCTCTGTTCTTATCACCGTTGACCCTCAGCTATCGCTTTCTAGTATATATTTGGAAATAAAATAAAAAGGATAAATAAGGTTTGGATTCCTAGAAGAATCAGATTGAATAATCTGGTAGGGGATGAACTTATAGATACTAGGGCATGACGTGACAAGCCGATTGATCGGATCGGGCCTCTCCGATCTCCAGTCTAGCAGAAGTAAGGGCTAAAGTAGAAGAATGGCTCAACCATCAGGATCCCGTCCTAAAACATAACTGGTCGCCACCCACGGCTTACAGGTTACCCCTCTGCATGATGTTTCAGTCAGTAATTTGTGGCTCCGCCTGCATGGTAAAATGATTATAGTTGATAGGAGTAATAGTTAAAAATAATAGTAATAATTAAAATAATTAAACAGATAATACTAAAAGATGGTATTATAATTATTAAGATAATAATAATAAAAAAATAATTTAGCAAACAATAATGTTAATCCATATAATTACAAAAAATAATAATTTGAGATTGCGTAGTTTCTTATATTTTTGAATCAAAGCAATTGCAGATGAATTAATAGTTTTGGAAATTTATTTCTATTTTGGGTATGAAGGGTGGGGAGGTCAATATATTGCGACTATGAGAATGTATGTCAAGGTTATCTGTCTAGCTGTGTCCCTTTTTGCCGCCTTTTCTTTCCTTTCAGCATCATCATCGATGTAATGAAGTCTAGAGGTGACGTTATACCGGGGTCACACCGGTGCTAATTGGCGCCCTTTTTAATTAGTACCTGCTTGGATTTTGAAGAGAGAAGTTCACTTTTCAAGGGTCTTCGTCTATTCAAAATGGACGTAAAAGATGTGGATTAGAGGAAGAACGTTTTTATGTGAAGTTTCAGGGTATTTGAGCGACCCTATTTATAAAGAAACATATTTTTCCTAGAAGGGATTAACGAAGGACGTTTCTGGATAATGGATCAACCTTATGACAAAAGGTTTTTTTTTGTGTTGTGTAAAGACAAGCGTCTGTGAATTTAAAAAGAAAATTATTAAGTACTGCCCTTTGGAGGTAGTACGGTTTTTGGAGAATTTTAATTTGAGAAGTAGTTTCAAGAATTAGGAGATCCTTGGAATGAAAGTGTCGAAGAAAAAATAACAAAGGGACATTTAAAAACGGACATTTCAGTGGAAAGGAAAAAAACTATTCCAGACTAAGCCGGTGACGATTCGTCAACCATTTTGCTACGGTTCTGTATATTTTGTGTTTTATTTTTATTGTTTTGTGCCATTTTGAGACCCCTTTGTTAAATTTTTAAGAAGACTTTTTAGTCGTTATTCTATGTTTTTATATGAACAAAAAAGTAATTAATTTGTTTCCAGTTCGTTGTGCCAACGAACTTTATCCCTATGTGATTTTTCATGTCTTAAGTTTTTTTAAATTTTATCTTGGTTACTAAGGGTCAACGTTGTTAACCTTGCTTTGGGAAATAAAAGCAGCCAGCCCCATTTTAATGTTAATAAAGCTCTATTTTAACACAATCGAACCTCTTATTTTTTCTTTTCCCCCTTGTCATGTTTTCTTTTAAGCTGTTTTACCCCCCTTTGTTACCAAGTAATTCGAATTTTGCTAACGACCGCGAAATTTCGATAATAGATTAGAATTGTAGTAAAACTAAAAATCAATAAAGAAATAAGATTAAAGCAGAGTGTTTTATGTTATGACCGGATGTGACTTATCGATAATAATAATTGACGTATGAATGAATAGCAAGAGATATGAAAATAAACCTTTATTTTAGAAACTGAATGTTATAAATGTGTTAAATAAGAACATATTAAAGATGAACAAATAGTTATTTAATAATAATAGTGATAATAGTTGTGGTATTAATAAGAATTAATGAGTACAATAAATAAATTTAAAAAATGATCTTTGAGTAGAGATATGGGAAAGCAAGTAAACCAGAAATCCGGAGTTCTAATAGTTCAGTAGACTATCACACACACACACATATATATCGAGAATTTTTTAATAAAAAAATTTTAAAATACGATAATCTAAGCATTACCATATATATATATTTTTTTTTTGAACAATAATAATAATAATAATAATTAATAATAAATATTAGAATAGAACTAAATAAAATTATAATTAAATTGATGATAATTATAAGTAAAACTGGTATAGAGATGCAGTAACGGTATTTAAAAACAAAACCGGATGTTTTATAAATCCTAGGATTAATATAATTTTTTTTAACCGTATTGGAAAATAATATAAACTACTCTAGGAATATTTATTAAGGATTTAAATCATAAATCGTGAATTCTTAAATAAAAAAAAATACGAAAATCAAATGTGATAATTGAATACATATTAAATTACGCTGTTTTATTTGTATTTTTTTACATAATAAAAATTATGGATGACTTAATAGGATAGAATAATAGTTAAAATAAAAATTTGTAAAAATTAATAATTTAGTCAAATTACTAAAGTTGTTTATGATTTAACTGTGGGTGGTTTGTATGCGATTGATAGACAGCTACATTGTGAATTTCATGCCCTTACGAGAAATGAAAAAAAAAATGAAAAAGTAGTAAGAATGAAGAAAAAGGAGAAATTAGAAAAAAACTTTAATACAAATAACTGTGTTTATAAATAACTATTGTTTATATGTTTACTGTGAAATATGGCTTTTATCGATCGAATATGAACATTTTAAACAAAACGAGAAAAAACATATAATCGACATAATACACCATGAACTTTTATATGAAAAAAAAAACAGAGTTAAGTAAGGTTTCCCTTTGAATTTGAGTGAAAAGAAAATATGTATAAAATTAAATGACTGTCAGATGAATTTTACTTTTTCAGGCTGACTGTGGGATATTATATACTGATGAAGCCTCTTCATCAATATTTGTAATATTTTGTATATCATAAAACTGTATGTTCTCGATATGGGCAGAAACAATTGCCTGTCAATAAAGTGTTTTTGAAGGATATATGGAGTGTCTCTCTGAATAACTAACGTTTATATATATATATATATATATATATGGGAAGAGAAGGATGAAAGTAATCCGACGTGATGGGAAAATGAAAAAGGAAAACCAAAAAATGGTTGTTTTTTATGTGTACATCAACGTTTCGTCTTTATTTATAAGACTTCATCAGGATGATAAAATAGAGAAAAAATGTCATGCAAGCACAGATACATGTAGGGTAGACATATTGGGAAAAATAGAATGAAATAGTGGCCAACTACTGGGTGGACGTCCGTATTTCTCCAACAAATACGGACGTCCACCCAGTAGTTGGCCACTATTTCATTCTATTTTTCCCAATATGTCTACCCCACATGTATCTGTGCTTGCATGACATTTTTTTCTCTATTTTATCATCCTGATGAAGTCTTATAAATAAAGACGAAACGTTGATGTACACATAAAAAACAACCATTTTTTGGTTTTCCTTTTTCATTTTCCCATATATATATATATATATATATATATATATATATATAACATGAACCGTAGTTATTTGTTTATCCATATATCTAGTATTTTATAATTTCAATTTTATTTTTATATATATATATATTTATATGTATATTTTTTATGTATATTTTTATATATATTTTTGTATATGAATGTATACACATATATATCTCTGTAGATGCATTAACGGATGTGTGAATGAATGTATAATTGTCTGTGTATCTAGTACAGTAGCTTTTAATTTGTAATACACCCTCAGTTTTTTTTCACCATATATTTCGTAAATGATACAAAGATATTAGTTATATATCTATATACAACCTTCTTTATATATTTTTGTATATTATTATTTTTCCTATATATTGTTTAATTTTTTATTTTCATTATTTTTCATCACTGTTGATATTATTATCATTATTATTATTATAATTTCTAACTTTTGTATTTATTTGTTATTATTATGAAGCCTAAAAATTCACATATATAAATATGTGAATTTTTATATATGTCATGGTTTCTGGAGGATACGAATTGTGGTGTCCTTCCTGTTGATCTGTGTAACTTCCTCTTTCCAACTGGAAACCCTTGACCGTTTTGTGCACGTCGCCATCTTGTCTTCCAACAACAACTAACAAAGGGAAGTCACTCTCAATTCCTTACTCTATATAAAGGAGATGACTCAGAGACAACTCAAAGAAAGATAATTCAGAGACAACTTAAACATTGCTGGTGTCCTCTTGTGAAAACTACAGCTCACTAACAAAAAAACAAAACAAACAAAAGTAAAACAAGTATCATTGCAACAGGGCTCTCAGAATTTCGGAAGAAGCTCCCATCTTCGTTAAACAATCCACGACCTGTTCTCGGCCCCTGATCCATTCAATTTGGATCTCCTCCTTCACCATCATCTCTGCCGATCACTCACAAGATTTGATGACTTTAAAGTCTATACCAGAGACGCATTGTCTGTTTTACAAAGAACTTCAGGCAACCTAGGTAGTCTGAATATCTCTTGAAGCATTGCGGCTATCAACATTCCAGCATCAGCTGCTTCACTAAGTGCAAAAGTCTCTGAAGCTAATGGGCTTTTTGTTACACGGTCAAGTTTTTTTGATGACCAGCATATAGGAGCCAATCTTTTCATCTTGCCACAAACAAAGGATAAAACCACTCCGTGAAGATCCATCCTCCAGACTAGCATAGATGGCATCTGAATAACAAACAATATTCAGATCTGAAGGTTTTCCAAGCTGAGGAAAAGATACTGATCCTGTCTTTGATTTTAACTTTATTAACGATTTTTTGCCTCAAAGAGTAACCTTTGGAGATTTTCCAATATTACTCATTCTACACGCATCAAATGCTACATCTGGTCACATCTGGATGAATACCCACACCATTTGACCTGTCAATCTTTTTAGTTCTGTTTTCTCCTCTTGACTCAATTCATCATTTTTCCTTAATGATCTTCCTTTCTTTATGTCTATTGGGGATAAGACTGAAACATATAGATTTTGATCTAAAATAATCCCATTTTTTTTGTTTGCTTAACACTCAATCCCAAAAATGTGAATGTTCCACTTTCATGCTTTCCAATTTTGAATATCTTTTCCAATTCTGCGATCACATTTTTCTTAAATAAATCATTTTCACAGAACATGAAATCATCAATATGTATTGCCAGCATGTCTATCAAGTCACCAGTGGCATCATGCCAAAGAAACAGTGCATTAACTCATGATTAACTTGCTTATACCATGAAAGAGGTACATCATTTAATGCATAAATCCATCTTTTCAGCTTCCACACCTGTGATTCTGGACACACATCAGATGGCAGTCTAAGAAATACCTCACTCTCCAGCATATTTACCTTGCAGAAATGCTAAGCTAAAATAAAGAGTCCCCACCTGCCACAACATAACCGAAGCCATTAACAATACAAGATGCATAGCCGCACGGCTGCACGTTGGAGAATCTGTTTTTAGGTTATGGGGATCTTCGTCATAACCACGTGCAACAAGACGAGCCTTCATTATTTTTTTGTCATTCACAAATTTTTCTGATATCACCCATCTTGTTGATATACATTTTTGCCCCATATCAGGCACACATTCATATATTTCATGAATTTACATATTTTTCAATTCTCTTTTCTTTGCATCAATCACATCTTCTCTTTGTTCTTGTTCAGAAGAAAGCAAAACTGCATGTTCTGGATAACTTGATTCAGCTTCCATGAAGCTTTTCCTTACTGCATGTAGAGAATTTAAATTTATTCTAACCATGTCACTGGTTGTTGCAGTTTCCAATGCAGGTAATCGATCATTCAAAACAAAAGGAGTGTTAATGTTTGACCCAAATACAAGCTCATTTGGACTATGTCCAGAATGATTCTGAAGTGCATTTTTGGCACTCACAGCCCACACCAGAGCTATTACTGACTCACATTTTTCATCATCTAATGTTTTTTTCATTGTTTCCACAATTATTAGATTGTGACGTTCCTGAATGTACTTTCTGCAGCTGTTGTGCATGTTTCAACATTCAGCTTTTCTTTCATCTGTCACTCAAAAATAAGATATCCACATTAAAAATATGTTGCAAATAATTTCTTTGCTCTTTTTGGTCTTAATCAATCTGGCAGCAGAGTACCTAGTGGATGTATCAATTAGGTGCAGAATCCAACATTGGTCATGTCGATGTTCCTTTAAATCCAAACATACAGTGTCATTAAACCTGTTACCAAGAGCCAATCTTACAACTAGTAGAGGAGGGGGTCTTCTAAACATCTGACAAACTGAACAAGAATCACAAACATCTTTGATCTGATTCAGAAATTCCTTATCATAAAATGCCTTACTGCTTTTAATCAAAGCTAGTAATTTCTCTTTAGATGCATGAGCAAACTGTCTCTCAGCCTCTCTCTTCTTTTCCACTTTAGAGCCTCCTCTTAAATTTTCACAGTGCAACACTATGCCCGGTGTATTTTTAATCTTCAAAAACATATTAGTTAGTGGAAGACTATAATGTCCAGAAGTCGTTATTTGCAATTTAATATATCTGCCCAAAATGCAACAGCTGTCGTTTTTTAAATTTAATAGTATTCCTGCAGTTTTCATAGATTTATGTCTTAATAACAGGGGTAAATAATCTTTTACGATGTCAACCTCAATATAACCTCTGACACCTTTTATACTGCCTATTATTACAGGAAATTTAACTGTTTTAATGGCTTTCACTTCCATTCCATTCCATTTTCAAAACAAAATGCTCTGTTAGACCTAACAGTTTCCACAAACTGCTTATCTCGGTCATTTAATGAATATTTAAAGAATATGTTAAACCAAAGTTCTCCAGCAACAGTTCGTGAACAAGCAGAGTCCAACACTGCCATACCCAATGTCTCTTTCACAAGACTGGACATTTTTACATTAGAATCATTTATCAATGTTCGATAACATGAATCAACATTAAATAAAGTAAAGTTAACCTGGTCTGAATCCACGACAGTGTTGATATTGTTTCTAGAATTGAAGCGCGTAAAATCTCGGGCAAAATGATTAGCCGAATTACATTTAAAACAACGCATTATCTTACCTTGTCTGTCTGTTGGATTTGTATTATAATCTCGGTATTTTTTTTTCTTTGATACTTACGTATCTATTGTAATTGACTGTTTCAATTTCTTCTTTGATAGCAGGGACGGTTTTACATTCCGTTAATGAAATATCAGAAAACACTTTCTTCAATGTATCTTTCATTGTTGTAGATGTCAAGCTTAAACACATGGTTCTTGCTAATATTTCATTTTCCCCCGATACATTTGCTGCATTCAAAATAAAAAAGGCCTGGACCCCTCTTGGCAGAGTAATTCCAAACTTCCTTAATTTTTGGTATAAAAATTCATAACGTACCATGAAATTAATTTATATTAACTTCGGCCACCCTTTTGTATGAATAAAATACCTTAAATGACATATATGCTATCGTGTTCTCATCCAGTAAGTAAATTTCGTCCAATCTGTCCATAATTATAGTCAGTCCATTTGTTCCACCGATATCTGTTGTTGCCAAATGTCGAACACATTCTCTTATATTTTGTGGCAGTGACAAAAATACTGCTGGGCCCTGTTTCTCTTTAGACAAATCTGTAAATAAAGACTATATGCCAATATCTTGCTTCCATTCTGCATAAGAATCCTGATTTATTAAAATGAGTGGGCTTTTACTACACAAAGCCATCTTTCTTTTAATTGTGTTTCAACATTTGCTGAACAAGATAACTTCTTATCACACAAAGAAGAAGGCAGCTTCTGCTACCAATGTTGATCTGTGTCACTCTTCTTTTCAACTGGAAACCCTTGACCGTTCGTGCACGTCGCCAGCTTGTCTTCCAACAACAACTAACTAAGGGAAGTCACTCATTTTTTTACCCTATATAAAGGAGATGATTCAGAGACAACTCAAAGGGAGATAACACAGAGACAACTTAAACACTTCCCCCTCCCACTCTTTCTCTAATTACTGTGTATTTGATGTTGTATAAAACTGAAGTTTTTGCGTTCGTTCAATCTATAATTTTGTTGGTCTGAAATCTGTTGATGAAGAAACAATTTGGTATCAATAAAAACCTTTCATCTCAGAAACGATCGTGCGTCTATACTGATATTGGTGTTGAATTCTTGGAATTGATATAAATAAATATGTCATAAATTTGTTTTTATATATATATATATATATATATTACTAATGGAGATATGGTATCTGTCTGTTTTAAGCCAAAACTATACTATTACTTCAATTAATCTACTATTGTAATATATTTTAATGCTTAATGGGCGGGGGGGGGGGGGTAGTGTAGTATCTGTTCAGTTTTCATGAGACCATTCTCCTAGACATTAGCTGCTCCTGGGGGGGGGGGGGGATAGTATCTGTTCTGTTTTCATGAAACCATGCTCACCGACATTACTTCCTCCTTTAGGAGGCAGTGTAGTATATATTCACCCGTCATGATATCATCCTCCCAGGTCTTACCTCCTCCTTTTTGGGGGCAGAGGGGGTGGAGTATATTATTTGTTTTGTGGTCATGATACAATCCTCCCAGGGATTACCTTCTCTTTTTTGGTGGGGGGGGGGGTAGTGATATATTAGCAAAAATATGCAACTAGAGGTTTAATTATACAAAATAATGATTTTAGTATTTATATACTACATAAATATCCCAGGAGATTATTCTGTTAATAAAAAAAAAGGGAGATTCCATATATTAAAATTAAATTATTTCAAAATGATTTTTAATTAAAAACTCATTTATAACAATGGACATTCTTTGAAGAAAAATATATAGTATAAAATATAAAATTTTTAAATTGTAAAAATCAAAGTTTTCCGTTTGTTTTATAGTTTTTGTGGCATTTCCTTGAAACTTTTAATGGCATTCCTTTAAAAGTTTAATCGTATTTCTTTAAATATTTCCATGGTTTTTCTTAAAACCTTTTATGAAATAGTTAAAAGATTTCATAACATTCTTTTAAAAGTTTTAATAGCTTTTCAACTTTTAATGGTGTCTCTTTAATGGAATATTTTAATTATTTCATATCATTCCTTACAAAGTTTTAATAGCATTTTCTGTACATTTTTTTGACAATATTATAGCTTGCATTATTTGGGTTATCCGGACTACTGTTCTCATCTTGGATGTTATTCTCATAATGTTTCAGCCGATGTAATCTCCGATCTTCCTCAAGCACCCATGGTACAACATATATAAATGCTAAGTAATAATTAGTTCTAAGTAACAGTCTTCTGGAGGTGAAGGTTCAATCTTCAGTGCGGGCGATACTAAGAATACAATTACGAATTACTTAAGACTTCTACCCAGTCATGACTTACGGAACGAGAGCAAACTACTTCCAGTGGATTAAATAAAGGATTTTGTTCGAAATTCTATACAGATTTCTGAGTTTGACAAGACCACCTGAAGATGGTCGGAGATTACATCGGCCAAAACGTTGTAAGAATAACATCCAAGATGAGAACAGTAATCCAAATAATCCAAATTAGAAATCCTCATCTCAAAAATTCCGAAACAAAATTTTCATGGACTATTTAAAGATTTCATACTATTCCTTTAAAAGTTTAAATTTCGACAATATTGATAGTTCTTTAACTATTTGAATTGTATTTGTTTTCTTCGGCCTGTAATTCTGAGATGTGAGACTTAATTTGCTGTATTTCTGCAATGCTGTACTGCTCCCAGAAACATATCCGCATCATCTTCACTCGTGATTCATCCTCTGAATCAACAAGTGAAAACACAGACTTATTGACGCAGTTCCCTAACCCTTTGACCCCAAGAAGTCGCTCATTGGGAGGTAACATATATTCTAACCTGAGAGCAGCAGCTACAAAGCCCGTCTTGCAATCAGGTCCGTCATCTGTAGAAACAATCAAAATATCTCCGATATCTCGACCCACCCACAAGACATTGTCCACCAAAAGAACCGACTGGACAAAACAGTCAGGCTGGTGGTTCACTGTATGA
Organism: Sepiola atlantica; assembly: GCA_963556195.1. Lineage (NCBI taxonomy): Eukaryota > Metazoa > Mollusca > Cephalopoda > Sepiida > Sepiolidae > Sepiola > Sepiola atlantica. Next base: position 34,238,082 of record OY744519.1, on the reverse strand, counting down.
CCATCAGGCTCTTTAACATCATCCACATTTTTTTCATCGGGATTTTGGTATTCTGCTACTTTTCCAACCATCCGGATATCCGGGAAGTCGTAGATGAATCGTGGTTGTCGAGAAGGGACGTCAAACTGTAAGACTTTTGAAGAATCTTGAAATATATAAAAGATTTGTCCGGTTGAGGTAAAACTACAGTTACTGATTATGCATGGGAGAGGGCAGTCGATTGTCTGTAGGATGGTTAAACTTTCCAGGCAGATGATGTGAATGGTGTGACCAGCACTAACACAAAGTTCGTTCTGAATGATAACCAAAGTTGACAGAGGTTGAGAAGATTCTGAAAATTGTAAGGTTGTTTTGTCCCAAGAATTCACGGATTCAGCATCTGGAACGTGTTGCAAATGTTTTTGAAAGATCAAGAGAATTCCATTCGACAAACCAACATAAACTCGGCCTTTCTCCTCCTAAAAAAACAGAAAGAAAAGAAAATTTACAATAAACCTTCTATGCAATACTAGCTAAATAGCCATTCTACGGGAAGTGTTAGGTTATTTACAAAAAATAAATTGAATATTCGGTAAAGTGCAGAATAGTTAGGAGCCGAGAAATCGTAAACTCTAAAAAACAAACAACAAATGACTTATACCAAATGCAGTAGAATTTAATTATCTACTTTTAACGTTCTGAAACTTTTTTTTTAAATTTCAAAGATTTATTTTTTTTAAGCTGTCTTTACAATATACAAAAAAAAAGAAGCCGTTTGTCACTTAAATGTTGAGGGAGCTTCATTCCTGAAAAGTTAGTAATTTGTGTCGTTTTTTTTTTGTTTATTATTTCTCGACTGTTAACTATTCTGTACTTTTACTGAATATTCTTTTTAAAAAACAGCATTATTTTGTTCTGTCAATAGCAGAATGCACACTAAGATGGCTCAATTAAATTTATAAGTAGTTCCAGTCTACCATTTTATGGTAATCTATAGCAAATTAGAAGAAGGTGTTATTACAGAGTTTTTCTTTCTCCTAGATTAGTTGCCGTGTGAAAGCTAGAGAGCCTCGTCTTCTCTACTATCTCACTTATATCTGGAGAGAGGTTATATGGATTTATACCTTTCTCAAAAGTATTAGTGAAAGTTATGCAATAGTCCCGGCAAAACTTGAATTCTGTGTTGGTAACCACTTCATGACTGCCACCTCTATAAATAATGCTTAATTATATTTAAATAAGTTCATAAACTTAAATAATTAAACCGATTATTATTAATAATTTAACTGTCAAAAACATTCTGTTTGTCCCTAACTTTGAAAATATTTCATTATAATGAACTGTCCCTACCCGGTGTTGCCCGGGATGCAGTGAAGTGATTTTAGTTTGTAATTTTCATTTGTTTGCACAAACTTATACAGAAAAAAGAATTCAAATTTTACTTGTAAGAGAGATAACTCTTTTCATATTCTCTAATTACAGATATGAGTTATTTCCCTCGCTGATTTTGATTTTTTTGTGGTCATAATTGAAAAATGTTTCTATATTACCGATTTTTTCTGGGTGGGGCTAAGTAATTTTTTAAATAAACTTTTGTGATTATTTAAAAATGTTTCTATTAACAGTCGTCTGAGCCGGATTAAGTAATTTTTTAATAAATTGTAGCAAAGAAAATCATTATATCGTCAATAACACGGTACAACAATAACAAATCAAAATTGGCTAGTTAGAAACAAAGTTTGATTTGTTTACAAATATGAATGAAAAAAGAAAAAAACATTTTTAAAGGCAGCATTCAGTAGAAAATGACACTCAAAACTCGGAAATTTAAATGTAAAAATAAAAATTTAATGTCTTGAGAACTTTTAATATTAGCTGCCTTTAAGAAATGTTATTGTAAAAAAACAAATGTTTCACTTTCATTGCCCGTCCCTATTTCATATTCATCTTTTGATCTTAGACTCAAATGTCTTCAGTGAACAACTAAACCATAGGAACTGACCCTGCTGTTCCAATGTTCATTTTCTGGCAGGTAAGTTTGTAACGTTATGAGAACGATTTTGTAACGTTATGAGAACAAGTTTCTAACGTTATGTGTCTTTACTAAAAAGGGATGAGGAATGATCAAAGAGAACCTTACAGATTCTATTGTGATTGTTGTTGGGGTGATCATCCAGTCGTCTTAGCACGTTCTGTGAGAGAATTAACAGCAAAACACACAAAAGGACACACGATTTTAAAATGATATGCTTTTCTTTTTATTCGCAAGTTTCTCGTGGTCGTTGTGATGAAAATAAAGGTCGGTAGATAATTAAATTCTACTGCGTCTGGTATAAGTCATTTGTTGTTGTTTTTGTTTATTATTTCTCAACTGTTAACTATTCTGCACTTTTACTGAATATTCCTTATAAAAAGAAAGCATTATCTTCGCTGCCAATAGCAGAATGCAGACTAAGATGGCTTAATTAAATTTATAATATATATTTTCCAGGGGTCGTTGTGTTTAAAATTCACGAGTAAAACGTCTAACCCGCTATGTGTATACATGAGTGTGTGTACATATGTAGATGTGGTTGTTGCTACTTGCCTCAAAAGCTTGTGTGTGTGTGGATGTCGTTTGCTCATCTCGACTGTGACAACTACTCTCTTGGTCTATATTTCCATCTCTCTCCTTACCTGCCAACTTAAATAAACATCTGTTTGTTTTGTTTGCTAAGAATTAAATTTGTACATTCCTACACCAAATTTTGTTACATTCTAAAAATGTATCATTGTTTTCTTCCTAACCTACTATTTTTCTGTCAGAATTTGAATTCCGTATTATCTGATTTATTTTGTTTTGAGTGAAATTCCATTTTAATATTCAACCTGATCGAATTTTATTTTTAAATGCCCAATATTTTTCGAATTTCTAAATTTCATCTTCACTATTGCATTTGTGTAGAAGTGAAAGTTAAAAAAAAACAAAAAAACGCACGCACAAAAAAAAAATCAAAAGTCCGACTTCCGAGTTGTACTAACAATTCTCCAAAACATGACGCCGCCAACTCTCAAAGAATCTGACTCTAGAATTGCAAGTAACACTTCTTCAAAACACAACTCTCGTCAATCGAGTAACAAAACGCCAGTTCAATTTCTTTCTTTTTTTCTCGCTTAACACTCAACATCTCATAATGTTATCGCCTCCCCCCACCTCACCCCGGGGAGGAAAGTTTCTCCTCTTTTTATTTCAACGAGAATTCGCTCATGCAAAACAATGGTCATTTGCATAAGTGGACTCTTGTCCTCACACAGAAATAACAAGATTCCATCTTGTAATCGGAACGGTCTGGGTTCAATCCTTGATAAACGACACATGGCGCGACCCTCACTCTTTTACCTCATGGTCCCGCATGAGGGCTGCTACGATTTGAAAACAGTTATCTTCATTTTCTTGTTTATCCTGCCATGTTACAGGTTACATAAGTAGTGTGAACGCATAATTCACAACCCATATTAAGACAGTTGGCATACAACGGGAATCATTCCTACTAAATTTCATATTACTCTGTCTAATATCCTAAAAGTAGTCAGTAGACACAGACAAACATACACATGCACATAGTTCATAATAGGTAAGATAACTCACATGTGACAGCATAGCCAAGGCTGTAGCCTCAAGTTTTAATGTTTCAATGATTTGCAACCGATACCTTTGATCTTCAATTCCAACGATTTCAATTTCTTCATTCTTAAAAACAAAAATTGATGATATTAGGAACAAAGAAAACGACTTTTAAATTTAAATGAATAAGAATAAAACAAACATATTTTTTTATTAAAAATAAAAATAAAAAATATTCCTGAATAGTTATCTTCATCTGGCAATTTATGAAAGTAATAATAACAGATTAATTTGAAGAAAAAAATGAAGAAATGTTTAAATGATTAAATGAATAGAAATGTAATCCTGTAATGAAATAAAAGGAACTCCTCTTCGGCAACACCGCAATAAACATTGACAAATTTCAACTCCAATGTTCTCTCTCAGCTGTCAAATTTCGAACTGCCTATTTTCCCCAATTCGTTCCTTCTTAAAATAGTTGTTCCCCTCATATGCAAATGAATGGCACCTATAAAAAATCTAACTACGAACACAAGTTCTTTTTTTCAAAGCTGGTAACTCTTCATTTTTTCTCCAGTAGGCAACATTTAATCATTCTTTTTATTTTAAACCACAAGAAATCATCATGATCAGGATCATATTCGGTTTAACGTTCATTTGACATGCTGTCATGTGTTGGACGGCTTTTAAAAATTGACTTCCAAACTAACCTATTTCTGGCCAGATCTTTATTCATCCCTCTTTCTTTGGGCAAGTCTTTATTTATTCCTCTTTCTCCCATGTCCATCCTTATCACTTCCTCCCATGTTTTCCTTGGACTTCTCTTATGGGCTGACCCTGCTACCTCAATTGTTATGCACCTACTAACCCAGGAACTCTCATCCATTCTTTCAATGTGGTCATATTCTCAAAGACTCCTGTTTTGCATGCATCTTCCTATAGTATCCAGATTTAATCTTCCTCTGAGTTCATCAGATGTGAGTCTGTCTTTTAGACCTACGTTACGCATCCAACATATCATTCTCATATGATTTCTCTCCATGCAACGCATGTCCTCAACCCTCACTGGCCAGGTTTCACTTCCATAGATAATCACACTGCATACTCATGCCTGACTTTTCCCTTGATCGACAGTGGTAATACTCTGCTAGTTAGTAATGGTAAAAGTACCCCAAACTTACTCCATGAACTCTTAATTCTAGCTATCACACTAGCACCTGCTACATCCTGTGCCCCCAATGGTATCATCAAGGTAACAAAATTTCTGAACAACCTCAATAACTTTGCCATTCACATATTTTCTCCATATCTGAGTTTGTATTCATCTCTGTTCTCTTATACTTCTTGCACACAAACTGGTTGTTCTCTCTCAACCTACCAGTAATTCAACTGCACTTCTTGTGTACCCAGTACTTGCATGTACAACAGAAAATTGAGTTGCACCCAATTCACTTATCACAAACTGAGCATGAGGATTTTCCTCTTTAATGAAACAAATGTTTAGAAAAGAAATGATTTCAATGATATTTGAGAAGGTGGCATTTTTTCTTTGAGAAATGTTTGGGTTACCGATGGAGTGCGTCTGATGATATAAAAAGAAATGCTTAAAAAATTTCTGCTTGAGAAAAATCAGCACGTTTGTTAAACAACTTAAATATGGAAACATATTCCTTTGCGGGAGGTGGGCATAAATTTACTAGTATAACCAATTGTGGCCTTATGTAGTTTTGCTTGAGTCTATGATTCCCATGTGATTGTTAAAAGAAAAGAAGCTTTGTCTTAATAGCATTGAATGTGACCATCCATTTTTTGCTCCATTTTACTACAGACTGGAGAAGAAGCCTAGAAGATTCCCTGGATACAGCACTCTTAATGATATCGTCTGACGGGCTCTAGACATCGCTAACTTCCCGTTGACCCTCGACAGTGTTTCCCTTCGCAAACGGCAAGTTGCTTATATGGGATGCAACTTGTGTTGACCCTTTTGCACCCTTGTCAGTAACAGAATTGGCAACAAGCCCTAGACATGCAGCAGCATCAGAAGAAGACTGCATACAATAAAAATACGTCGATCTTCTCGACAGATTTGTGTTCCAACCGATTGCTGTGGATACGAGTGACGTGATAGACCTCACCACACAGGAATCCCTCAGCATCCCTGGTCTGTTAATGACATGCTACACCAGGGACTATCATCAACTGAATTGGCTTTACGAGCGCTTTATCATCACCACTATTCATGAAAACGCCTTGAACCTGCTCTCAGCCTGCAGGACATTCGATGAAACTTACTGATATTTTCAGATTGGTTTTGGAAAAGGACAGTTTATCAATTAACTATTATCTGTTGTTATTTATGGAATAAATCTACTTTTTTATTTAAAAATCTAAATAATACAGATTATTAATCCTTATTAGAATAATTCTGAAAAAAATTAGAGACTTTCATTACAAACCTGCGTTGCCAACCAAATCTTTTTGCAAAAATTAATTTGACAAATGACCCGACTTCCCTGAAGAAATGAATTCTGCATAACACTTTGGCTTGTATTGTCGATGATGTAATATGTACGCTTATCATCTTCACCTTCCCATAACCAAATCATTTGACGACCCTGTCAAGAAAAAAGACATGGCCATGACATTAATGAACATTCTAATTCTTTTTTAAATACAGGGTGTCATTTTTGGATGTTACCTTGTATAATTAAAATATCAAATTAAACCCAACCTGTATAAAAATAATGTGTGTGTACTTTTGTTTGTACATAGTTTCCACTCACATAAAAATATGATGGTCAAATCATCAAATATGAAATGCAAAAAGTAATTAAAAAATATCTGGTGTCACAGATATCAAAATGTTAAAATGTTACCCATTTCAAAATGAATTGTTCTAAAATCAAACAAGATATCATAAATTATGTTGATGTGAACTTAAAAGTGACATTAGTTTCATTTAATGGATATTTAGCTGACAATTATTTTTATGGTAAGAAGGAGACTATTTTTTTTAAATATTTGAATAAATTAAGAACCTGCAACACCAGTGCCATTTGAAATGTATAAGGTTTACCAGAAGAATCATAAATGGATCATAAATGTGGAATTGTTGCTCCAAACTAAAAGATAAATAAAATATAGCCAGGTACAACTATACTAACCGCCTTAGCCCAAATGCATATGTTGTGGTTTGAACATGTGTTCTTGATCTTCTTAGGGCTGTGTCGAGGTGCTAGTGTTGTTGGTTGCCAGAGCACGAAGCCATAGCCCACGGCAAAAGTTTATATATATAAGCAAAACAACAACACAGATACAGGCATTGTATACAAGCAACTTGTTTCACACAAGTGTGTGTGCATGTGGTTAGGGTCTTGCCACTAGTGTCTATACGTCTGAACTAACTCTCCCATCTGCTGCCGTACGAATCTTAGCTAAGACTAACTTTGTTATTCTGCTGCCCTTCTCAGTCAAACTCTGTCGTCTCTCCTCAGTCCAACCAACTTTTTCTTTCTTAGTTTTTTCCAGTCCCTATCTCCTCTTCTACTTCCTTTTCCGATTTATGTCTTATCTCTTATCTCTACTCCACCAACCGGAACTGAAAGACTTCCACGTTTTCCACATCTTCTTGAATTCCCTATCTAGATCACCCAGGCTGTCAATGGCTAACTATAATGGTGTCGCTTGTCTGTGAAATTTAAAGAACCTGTCTTTTTAATGTCTTTTTTGTCATTCCTAGATTCCTAGCTAATCTCTCTCAGTGGTTCTAGTTGTGGGGGTGAGGACCATTCAATAATATTATGGCCACAGTTACCAACATTCAACCAAAACATTCCACCACTAGTAAAATGACACGGAAAAATCAACCAACAAAAACTCCTCTTGAGTGTCATATATTGTATCTTAGAAATGAATTGGCTGAGGTGTGAACAGGTTCGTGCACATTCATTGTAATGGCAACTGCCACTGTGTGGCAACCCTTAGATTACAATCCTGGTCATGCAAACCTCAGAACACTGGAGATGCAGAGACTGTAAAGAAACTCTTAAACCAATCCTTCGATTATACCATTGTTGGACAAACATTCAGAAGGAATTCACCAGAAATTATCCAACACATACCTAACATGTAAAACGGATATTAAACTGATGATGATGATGATGATGATGATTGCATCTTTGTATACCAGTTTAGGTCGTCTGTTAAGTGTATAAACTATTACAGACTCGTTGTCATCATCAGGAACCCAGGTCTTTGATTGTCTGTGGACACAATCACTCAGATGCCAGTGTTTAGTTTAGTTAGAACATTAAAAAATAGGGTTAGGGATATCTGGACTTTAACAAGTGTGGGCTGCCCTTCAGAGAACAACAGAGTCAGAAAGACATATGGATAGATAGCTTGTCTAGTTAAACCCAATTTCATTGTACACGTCTGCTTCCACCCTCACTGGAGCTCTTCGGAGAAAAGCCACATTTCGCCTCCACCTGATAGTCGTCAGTCGAAAAGAGAAAGATCCCCCTTCTTCCAGAAGTCATGTGGTTTCGCCAACTTCTGTTGACTAAAGGTTTAATTCTGACCTCCCATCTGTCAATCACTCTTTCATTCAACTAGCAGCATTTATTATGTAACATGAGAATTAAACAACATAGATAGGAGTTACAAGTATAAATCAATCAATCAATCTCGCTATCCATCATCATCAAAAAGAAGAAGATTGTACTACAACAATTAGGATAAAAATTTGAAAAATTTGAAAATTTGTTTATTACCTGTTCGTTGTTAAAAAGGAATTGGGAATCAATGTTATTAATGGTTAAGGATTCCAGAATGATATTCTTGAGGAACAGGAAAGACATTTTCCTCATAGTTGAAACAATTTTTGCAGCGCTTGGTCGGTTTGATGGGCAATGGTCATGGCTCAAGGCCATTAGTTTATCCAGACAAGGAAATTTGGACTCGATTTCAAGCATCTTCAATCAAAGATAAGATTTTAAATATTTAAATTTAAATTCAATGGTTATAACAACAAAATTAAAAATGTAAACATTAGGGGAAAAAAGCTAGACACACATTCTGGTTGTACACATAACTTATTTCGACCTAAATCGGTCTCATCAGATGTATAATTAACTACATTTAGAACATGAAATCATTCGAACCTGCACACACACACACACACACACATATATATATATATATATATATATATATATATATATATGGAAATTGAAAAAAGGAAAACCCAAAAATATTTATGTATTCATCAACGTTTCGTCTTTATTTCAAAACTTCCTCAGGATGATTGTCTGAAGAAAACCACACAAGTACCAAATGTTTGAAATAGAGGTGGTGGCAGACATGATTTCAAACATTTGGTACTTGCGTGTTGTTTTCTTCAAATAATCATCCTGAGGAAGTCTTGAAATAAAGACGAAACGTTGATGAATACAGAAATAATATTTCGGTTTTATATATATATATATATATATATATATATATATATATATAAATAATGAAATGAGAGATGAGAATAACAATTGAAAAAAGAACAATATTTATTGAATCATCAAGTAGTTTAAACAAGGAATACATAAATAAACTTTTTTTCGTTCCTTAACCCATGGATTTTCAAAAATGCAAGCTTTTATCATCAGAGGAGAACATAAGGATGTAACAGTAAAATTATATTACTGTTAGCAAAAGTTTATATATTCCTTGTTTAAACTACTTGATGATTCAATAAATATTTTTTTTCCAGTTTTTATTCTCATCTCTCATTTCATTTTATTATTGCTCTATCTTGTATATTGAGCATTGATCTTTTAAGATCAAATTATTTTAAAGATAAAATTTTATCTTTATTTCATGTTCATATGTACGTTATCACCTTTCACACATATTAAAATAATGAGATCGTCTGATCAGCAAAGATTGTGATTTGGTGATTAATCTGATGTCTTTAAGGTAAACAATTTCAACTTTACCTATTTTAAAATTAATTGTTCTAAAATCAGATTATGGCACCCTGTCGACTAAAACAGTACTTTTAAATGAATACGTTTGAAAAAGTAACATTCGTTTTATTGATTTGAAGAATATTTAGCTGACAATTATTTTTATGGTAAAAAGACAGTAAATATTTATTGTTTTAAAAAGAATTAAATTGCTACAATTTTAAATAAATATAAAGAAGCATATTTGTTTTATTTATTTAAAGAATCTTTATTTTTACAGAAGAAGAAAGTCACTTTTTGAAATGTATTTATTTAAAATTGTACTGTCTTAAATGACAGGATTACATACATTGATTTGGGAACAATTCATTTTAAAATGGGTAAACTCGGAATTGTTTACCTAAGCGACATCACATTACTAAACAATAAATATTCTCTTACTGTAAAAATAATTGTACGCAAAATATTCTTTAAATAAATAAAACATTTCTTTTTAATAGTATTGACTCTGAAGGACTGCTATTATTTCAGAAGGAATATTATTTTTAACCATAAATTATACAGATTGATGTAGAAAGCACCATGGAATTTCTACAAGGTCCTGCTAGTATATATATATATATATATATATATATATATATAATATAATATGGTTATTAATGGACAAATCACAAATTTGTTTTGAAGTAACTGCAGGAGTACACCAAGGTTGTCTCATATCTCCTACCGTCTTTAACGTTTTCTTGGAATCTGTTATGAAAGAACTGGAAAGTCTGCAATGAATACTGGTGCTTAGCAATGAGCTCTCTACTAATATTTGTTATGCCAATGACACCACACTCATTGTCGTTGGCTTTGATACGTTGAAGCTCTCTACTTCTGAGCTTGAAGCCTCTTGCAAGAAATGGAGGATGAAAGTGAACCAAGGCAAATGCAAAATCTTTTCCTTGTTCAGGTAGATAATATCTCAATGAATGATGAGACGATTCCAATACAATTACCAATTCTGTTCTAAATTCTCGATTCCGATACAATTACCAATTCCGATAAACATACCAAATAACAATTTGTTTACGTTAGTTTTTTTAGTATAATATTACGCTGGAACAAAATCTATAAAAAAAAAAAGGATGTGTTTATTTTTTTTGTATATCACCGATAAGTTATAAGAAAACAAAAACATTTGTAAACTTTTTCTGGATTAAAAGAAAACTTCATTAATTAATAATTAATTAATGAATCATTATTTTCATTTTAAAGAATCAAACATTTATTCGTAAATCAATTTACTTAACTATTTTCAAAGGGAAGAGAAACAAGATTATAATGCTTAAATTAAAAAATATTTATTTAAAAAGAAATACAATAAAATTCAGTTCTCTACCAACTGAGCTAGAAGTGGAAGGAATTATATCATATGAAATTATTCATTTGTTTATATTTCTTTTTCAGATATTGAAAACCGAAAGTACTCAATCCTTTTTAAATAAGAATATTGCTTTTACACTAAGTGGAAACGATCATTTCTTCCACCAGAGTGCTCCACCCATAGGGGAAGCATATATATATATATGTAAAATATAGTCATCCACAGACGGCTGCTTCGTCGTCTATGACTCATCAGTGAGGCTAGAAGTAATGAGCTTCGAAACCCGGACACGAGTGTTTGGCATCTGTTACTGAACCCGTTACTAGAAATGGGAGGAATTAAATCAAATTATTCATTTGTTTACGTTTTTTTACAATACTGATAACCAAATATACTCAATTTTTTTATGGAAGAGTATTTTACGCTCATAATTTCTTCCGTGAAAGGGCTCCACCCACAAGAGGAGCATACATATATGTAAAATATAGTTATCCCAAAACAGCTGTTTCGTCATTTACTCACAAAGACAAAGCTACTTTCCTTCAATAACTACAAGAAGCCTCTCCAACCACCGATTGCCATGGCAAATAACACCCTACCTGAGAGTTCATCATTCAAACTCCTCGGCCTAACCTTCACAGGTAACATGAATTGGAACAAATACATTGAAGACATTGCCAAGGCTGCTGCAAAGAAGGTCGGCTCCCTCTACCGTGCTAGTAAACTCCTCACACCTGACATTATCCTGTATCTCTACAAAGCCACCATCTGCCCATGCATGGAGTATTGTTGCCACATCTGGGCTGGTGCATCATCTACTAGTCTCTCCCTCCTTGACAAGATCCAAAAAAGAGTCGCCAACCTAATAGGTCCCTCACTGTCAACCTAACTCCAGTCCCTGTCCCATCGCCGCAATGTAGCATCCTTATGTTTGTTTTACAAATACTTCAATGGATTATGCTCCGATGAATTGGCTACTCTGGTGCCCCCTCGACGTAAATTCACTAGACTAACTCGACAATCAACTAAATCTCATTCATTCACTGTGGAGGTCCCCAGATGCCGGAGAGCCTTCTACTCAAATAGCTTCTTTCCTCGTGCTGCTGGCCTCTGGAACTCCCTACCTGCCCCCTGTTTCCCGACAGTACTGACATGCAGAAATTTAAAATTAATGTAAACAGACATCTCACTGTGCAGATCCCAAGTTAGGCTGCCCCCTCCCCAACCTTCTCCCTTTTCTTTTTTTCTCAGTAGCCCCTTACGTCTACAGTGGCGGCCTGCCTTGTTTGGGGTGAACCATTTTTAAAAAAGAAAGAAAAAAAAGGTTCCCGTACTATTTCTTTCTCAATTTTGATAGCTGGACCAGATACTGCTTCAGCAACTTCTAGATTTTCATGGTTCCATGAAAACTCAGTATTCAACAATTTTTCATAGTGGCATTTCCAAGCATCCCTCTTGTTCTCTCATTTGTTGCTAACAGTCCGTTGTCATTTCAAATGCATTTCTCTCCAACAATATCCGTATTTGTCTTTGCCATCTGTTAGCTATTCTGAATGCTTCACACATCATAACTATGTAAAAGGGAGTAGGCCAACATTATAGACATAGCGTTGCCTTAGCATATGGTAATTGAAACACGTTCAAACAGCCACAAACGTTTTGTGAGACTCATTGTGCCGTTCTATTGGCTTGTATCCAATGAAGTGCAGGAATGATTTATATGATATATGTAATCTATCCGTAAGTGAAAATAAAAAAGCGTTTTAAAGACAATCCAACTTTCAACCACTCTGCACTTCTCTCTGAAAAATCAAATGACACTCTTCAATCTAAAAAGTACAGTTTTTATACTAATAACACTACCATCTATGCAAATTGACTGCCAGTCAGAGCCATCTAGCTTTAGAGACTCTAAACAGCCAATCTGCAAAGGGGAGATAACTCAATTGACAACTTGACTGCTAGTGCCATCTCAATTAACAGATATTGTCACCAAGTCAAATTAAAAGGGCACAGTACTATGAGAAATAACTGAAGGTAAACTCCTCTTTATTGTAACACTGCAAGTGGTGACAAGGCATTTTATCACAGTATCCCCCCATGATGCCATAGGTTTTAATGACAACAGGAACAACATTGTATGAAATAACTGCCCACATATATTAGATAACATATTACCTTTAAACTCGGTCTCTTCTTAGCTAATACGGCTTCTGAAATTTTGAACGATGTCTGTAAATTGTGAAAAGGTATCAAACCAGACTGAACCTCATAAGCCACCATACTCCATGAATAAATATCAACCTGTAAAATACAAATAAAACCACATATTAATAGAATCCTTTTTCAAAAGATAACATGCCATTTTTTTTTCTTCAATTCACTCCAAACAGGGCACACTGCCACTGAGACGTAATGGACTACTGTGAATTAGGGGCCAAATTTATGTTTGTTCACATTACATTTAAATTTCTACATGTTGATACAGTCAGGGAAACAGGGAGCGAATTCCAAAGGCAAGTAGTTTGAGGAAAGTAGCTATTAAAGTAGAAATCTTTCCGGCATCTGGGGCCTATACAGTGACGGGGTGTGATTTTGCTTCTTGTTGGGGGTATTTACATTGAGGGGGACAAGTGCAGCAAGTTCGTCAGAGCATATTCTGTTGAGGTACTTGTAAAACAAGCACAGGGATGCAAAATTGTGGTGATGGGGCAGGGGCTGGAACTTGGTAGACAGTGTCAGACCTAATAGGTTAGAGATTCTTTTTTTGACCCTGTTCAAGGGAGAGAGACTAGTGGTTGGTGCACAAACCCAGATGTGGTAACAATACTCCATGCATAGACTGACCATAGTGCTGTCCACCAACATGTCACAGAGGAACAATATTTTATATACTCGTTTGAACGTACCCCTATATCGTAAAGATTGAACATTCAACATACCCCCTGTGTCGTAAAGATTGAACATTCAACATACCCCCTGTGATGTAAAAATTGAACATTCAACGTACCCCCTGTGATGTAAAGATTGAACATTCAACGTACCCCCATGTCGTAAAGATTGAACATTCAACATACCCCCGTGTCGTAAAGATTGAACATTCAACATACCCCCTGTGATGTAAAGATTGAACATTCAACGTACCACCTGTGTCATAAAGATTGAACATTCAACGTACCCCCTGTGTCGTAAAGATTGAACATTCAACGTACCCCCTGTGATGTGAAGATTGAACATTCAACGTACCACCTGTGTCATAAAGATTGAACATTCAAAGTACCCCCTGTGATGTGAAGATTGAACATTCAACGTACCCCCTGTGATGTAAAGATTGAACATTCAACGTACCCCCTGTGATGTAAAGATTGAACATTCAACGTACCACCTGTGTCATAAAGATTGAACATTCAACGTACGAATCTGGAAGACTTCAGAGCCTACTTGAACAAATTCAAGTTGCCACATGAATATTCCATCACCAGAGTCTGTTGCACAATGAAAACCATGCAATATCAAGGTGAAAAGTCATGCAAAGAAACTTTCAGAAAATTACTTGACTTTTGAGGAGCTTGTTCAGTAGACCTCTTTGATGTGCATCTGAGTTTTTTTCTGCACATTCGACTTTTGAATTTTCTGAGAATCAAGTTTGGCCTGTGTCACCTCCATTTCACCATTGATGTTCCTGGTACTTTCCTGAACATTTTCTGAAAGCTTCTTTGCATGAATTTGAATATAACTGATTTGTTATTTAATTTATTGCAATTTTTGAAATAACTATTTAAAGGTTTAAATAGTGAATATTGAACTTTATTTAGCTTTGGAAACTGATTCTCATAAGAATCGATCTGAACTATATAAAATTGTTGTTCTTTTATATTATCACATGATCACCATCAGGGTTTTTGATCACTCCTGGAGGAGGAACCCCTCCCTGGTTTCCGTCCACCTTATTGGTGACAGTCACTCAGGGGTTTTTGCCATAGTCGCCACGCTAGGCACTGCGGGTTTGTGACGCTCTGCCCATAGCTAGGTGTCCACATACAACGCCTGATATTCCCAAATGGTCGCCCATCTAGTACTGACCAGGCTCAACGTCGCTTAACTTCGGTGATCATGCATACATTATATATATATATATATATATATATATATATATATATATATATATATATATTAATTGGTTATTAATTTATATATGCAGTTTAGTTTATTGTTTTTATAGATCAAGTATGAACATTTTGAAAGGAAAAAGTTAAAAATATTCGATTGTCATGATATATTTTAAACTTTTACCTACAAGTGAATAGGGTTAAAGAAAGGTTTTTCTTTTGGTCCGAGTGCAAAAATAAAATTAAAAATAGATATATAAATTAAATAAATACGATTGAATTTTGATTTTTTCTTCAGCCTGATTGTGGCGAATGTACACTGATGAAGCCTTTTCGTAAGTCTTTATGATATTTTGTATACCATTAAAATATATATTTTCAGAATAAGCAGAAACTATTGTCTAATAATAAAGTGTTTTTGAATGAAATCTGGAATATTTTCTGAATAATTATTATTATATTATATATATATATTTATATATATATATATATATATATATATATATATACATACATATGTTTTGGAAAAAAAAATTATTTTTCTATATTGTATGTTTTTTCTATACCTGTACTTTAGAGTCTTTATTTCCCTTATTGTGTCCCTTTGTATGTTCGATTTCATTGCTTTCTATGCTATTTGAAGTGGATTGTAATTATCATATCACAACCCCCCCCCCAACATCTTGAATTGCTGTATAACTGAGAGTAAACTATACTCTAGTGCTATGTCTTAACTTCGAACTTGGTGTCTATAACCTGCGCTGATGAAGAGAATTGATATCAATAAAAATCAATATGGTCTCAGAAACGATCGTACACGAAACTGTTGTTTATGTTGAAATCTTAGAACATATGCAAATGAATATGTCATAAATGTGTTTACTTCGGATCTATAATGTATATATATATATATATATATATATATATATATCTGCTGCAAAACGCACGCACGATGTATAGAAAGTATTAATTTCGGGGAAAAAATACAATATAAACATATTAAGAGCATTTTGTTTGCCTGTAAGACAAGGACAAAGATTGAAAGAACAGAACAAAACTATGATTGTGGTCCTCCAACGAAATATGAAGACTAAGAAAATGAAAGAACAGATGAAAGGTATGGATTGATTGTTCCTTTGGTCATTGGAATGCACCTGTAATATATATATATATGTGCTCTGAAGCTTGTAATGCAACTTCATTGAGCTTGCAATGCAGTTTGGAACATTTTCGGATATTATAAAAAATGTATATTTTTTTGTAAAACCCACAAATATATATAAATAGATTTTCATGAAAAGATACATTTTTTACATACCTTGTATAGATATATAAATTAGTAAATTTTTCATGTGAAAAGGAGGGTTTTTTTTACATACCTTATCATTATAGATGTGCTTGGCCAATATTTCTGGAGCTTGATATCCAGGAGTGCCTGCTGGTGTAACCATACCTTTTGAAGTGGAATATCTTGAAAAATTGTAATCAGAGAGTTTCACATTGACTTTGCTATCCAAATCCAGGGACCAAACTAAAATGTTATCCGTCTTCAGATCACGGTAAATGATTCCTTTCTGATGGAGATAGTTCACACCTTCCGCTACCTGAAATGTTGTTTAAAAAAAAAAAAATAATAATTTCATAAACGGCAAAAAAGATTTTTGAATTTACGAGACGAGGAATTTACTGGATGAAGATCAAAACATAGTTAAATCCTATATTTATGAACACATAACATGAACGCACACAAATAAGACATGCCTCAGAATGACATCTTTAAAAAATAATCACATTTTGTGCAAACAGAGGCTCCAAATGAAAAAAAAGACGAAAGTTTCATGATATGTTTACAACTACCAATAACTTCCCACATTACCATGGGATTGCTTCCTTACAGATTACAACATGGTCATCTTCTAATCCAATGTCAATAAATCCGGTGCTTTCTATATCAATCTGTATAAGTTACTGTTAATAAAATTCGTTTTGAAATAATAATCGTCCTCATAAGTAATCAGATTTTATTCATTCCATTCGCTCTTTTCAATCCTCTCATAATATTCTTCATAATTCAACTAACAATCTATTCATCTCATTACCCCTCACATTTGAGTGTCTTTTAGCCATGATAAGTGGTGTCTCGTTAGTAAATAAAAAGAAGATTAATAACAAGCTTTAGGATCCCATATGTTTTATATTAAAAGGGATCGGTACAGACCGTCAGAGAAGTCAGGGAAGCAATATCAAATAGTCAACACGTTTCAGCAGATATTAGTGAAAGCTATTGTAAACAAAATGTTATTTTAATCTTCGTAAAGGAAACATTAGTAGTGCAAAACTGTTTTGTTTGAGGAATTAATTTTATTAATTTTACCTATCTTGAAATGGGTATTCTTATAGTGTGACAAAGTAGCCGGGGCCTATGGGGATTAGGTACCCTAGTTATGCGCTAATATGCATCTTAGTGATGATGCTAGACCCTGCATAGAACGAAGTGGAGATATACGACTAGTATATATATTCGACGTGAAATCAGCTATTCAAACAAACTGGTTTAAGGCGTCAGATCGTCTGGCATGTCATGTATGGTGTCAAACCTGATAATCGCCACACAAGGGATACGCCGACCAGATATTAACTCAGAGATAACCAAAACCCATTTTATTTCAGAGACAGCGTTGGCAGGAGGCCCGCGCGAGCTGGACAACTTAATCATCTAGGCTGTCGTCATTAATTAGGGCAGACGACCTCTGCCCCACAGCGAAAGACAAAGAGTAATTGTTTTATCATCACTCTAAATAACAGAGAGAGAGAATCTCATTTATTGGTGTCGTGGAGGAGGGCGCGCCCGCCTCCAAACCCCAAGAAAGGAAGAGACGTAGATAGAAAGATGGGAGAGGAGGAATGTGTAGCGATGGACATTTTCAATAGGAGAAGGTACGTTTTGGGAGAACAAGGAGACGACAGAATGAAAGAGACCACCGAACGAGAAGGTCGGCATTCGGCCTTCTCGTTTCGAGGACAGACGAGCTGGTATAGAGAGAGACGCATGCGGCTCGACGATGAATAGAGAACCGGACAAACTCATTCTCGTTTTCCTTAGATAAGTTAATTTGTGACTAAATAACGATTGTAAACAAATTCGCACACACATACAGAGACAGCGAATAGCTTAGCGCGACAGTCTTTTACGAACACGGCAGACATCAACCTAATGTTAAAACAATTCTTTTATCTTTGTTAATAATTACTTTTCATACAAAAAGACCCCACCGAGTTGTTGCATTATTATTGTCCCTTTGTTCTGCTTGAATAATATTCTGCCTTACGGAGTCAGCCGACTGCTGATCGCCCAGTGTTCGCTCGCTGATATCAACAGTTTCAACGTGGGAATTGGACGAGAGACGAGATCAACGAAACCATCATCATCATCGTCGTCATCCCAGCCTAGAGGAATTTCGATCGACATATTTTTTTTATTGCCACTACGACGATCGGCTGAAGAGTGTTCACAGTCTGGCAAGATCTGTTGCAGAGAGACCGAGACACGAGTGGGGTACCTTGTTATATCAAACACCTGTACATGAGTGGCCGGCGATCCACACGGTGCATAGAGACGAGTTGGGTACCCTGTTACATCGGTATATATATATATATATATATATATATATATATATATATATATATATACACACAAAATCTGTGACACTGACATGTCGATGTTATCGATCAACAGCTATTATAAACTGAGATCTCATCAGGCAGAGTTAGAATCCGATCTTAACCGTAGATCATATTTATGCCAGTGTTGCAGATTTTGTACATGTCTGAGTAAATAAAAATAATCATATATTAAAGCTCTATTTGATATTGAGCACTTTTTATAAACCCGGTTGAAATTCTTTGGATTGCTACCCTGTGGATGTTTTACCTGGATTATTATATATATACTTTGACCCCCTCCCCCAGTGTGTGTGTATATATACATACTGGGAAAGGGGTCAAAGTTCCCCAAAGAGATTTAATGATCTGATAAATTTCTTCTGCTGGCATAAAGAAGGTTTATGAATGGCAATAGAGACAGACTCCAAAATTTTCAAATGGTTCTTGGAATCTGCTCTGTGTAAGACGTCAAAAGACTCCATTTTATAGTTTTGGGCACAGCACAGATTTTTAACCAAGTTTTGTCCAATAGCAGAGTCCAAGGTCGAGGGGGAAGGGGTACACAAGGATCCTGCCATTCCCTGTCGGACTTTGGATGGAACGTGCTAGTTTATATGGGTCTGCAAATGCAAGTTCACCCTATATAACCAGCATCACACTGGCATTTAAACTGATAAACAACATTACTATACTTGATATAGGGCAAACAATCCTTATTAAAGGAAGAAAAAAAAGGAAAAGCGGCCTTGTGACAGACACCAAGCAGAGTAGAAACAATTAACAATGATTTTAACAATTTGCATATCCAGTTTATGACTATCAACAAAATAATTATTGTATTTTTATGTAATTATTTTTATTGGTGATTACAGCGTTCGTTGTTTTTTTGCTTACTATTATTTCGATTGTCTCACTTCCTAAGTGATATAAATGCAGAAAATTGCATTATTAGTCGCCCTTAACTTTATAGGACGTATTTTTCGTTAATATATACATTTTTATTAATTTTATACATACATAAAAGTAATATATAGACACGTGTTTCTGGCTCACAGGATCGTGTTTATGGCTAGACAAGGATCGAACCTTTGATATTGATGTCTATAGTCCAGCGTCTTCACCATTTGACCAAGACGCCCTGTCTAGAAATATGTACTATTTTTATCACCTAAATATTTAATGTATTCTTATGTAATAATTTTTATTGGTGATTACAGCGTTCGTTGAATACCTACTGTTCTCATCAAAACATGCACTGCACACTATCACACTTCTTAATACATGGATATATGAAAAGTAGACTTCTTTGGAATTTTTGAGATCAGGATTGATAATTTGTATTATTTGGACTACTGTTCTCATCAAAACATGCAATGCACACTATCACACTTCTTAATACATGGATATATGAAAAGTAGACTTCTTTGGAATTTTTGAGATCAGGATTGATAATTTGTATTATTTGGACTACTGTTCTCATCAAAACATGCAATGCACACTATCACACTTCTTAATACATGGATATATGAAAAGTAGACTTCTTTGGAATTTTTGAGATCAGGATTGATAATTTGTATTATTTGGACTACTGTTCTCATCAAAACATGCAATGCACACTATCACACTTCTTAATACATGGATATATGAAAAGTAGACTTCTTTGGAATTTTTTAGATCAGGATTGATAATTTTATTATTTGGACTACTGTTCTCATCAAAACATGCAATGCACACTATCACACTTCTTAATACATGGATATATGAAAAGTAGACTTCTTTGGAATTTTTGAGATCAGGATTGATAATTTTATTATTTGGACTACTGTTCTCATCAAAACATGCAATGCACACTATCACACTTCTTAATACATGGATATATGAAAAGTAGACTTCTTTGGAATTTTTGAGATCAGGATTGATAATTTGTATTATTTGGACTACTGTTCTCATCAAAACATGCAATGCACACTATCACACTTCTTAATACATGGATATATGAAAAGTAGACTTCTTTGGAATTTTTGAGATCAGGATTGATAATTTGTATTATTTGGACTACTGTTCCTATCAAAACATGCAATGCACACTATCACACTTCTTAATACATGGATATATGAAAAGTAGACTTCTTTGGAATTTTTGAGATCAGGATTGATAATTTGTATTATTTGGACTACTGTTCTCATCAAAACATGCAATGCACACTATCACACTTCTTAATACATGGATATATGAAAAGTAGACTTCTTTGGAATTTTTGAGATCAGGATTGATAATTTTATTATTTGGACTACTGTTCTCATCAAAACATGCAATGCACACTATCACACTTCTTAATACATGGATATATGAAAAGTAGACTTCTTTGGAATTTTTTAGATCAGGATTGATAATTTGTATTATTTGGACTACTGTTCTCATCAAAACATGCAATGCACACTATCACACTTCTTAATACATGGATATATGAAAAGTAGACTTCTTTGGAATTTTTGAGATCAGGATTGATAATTTGTATCATTTGGACTACTGTTCTCATCAAAACATGCAATGCACACTATCACACTTCTTAATACATGGATATATGAAAAGTAGACTTCTTTGGAATTTTTTAGATCAGGATTGATAATTTTATTATTTGGACTACTGTTCTCATCAAAACATGCAATGCACACTATCACACTTCTTAATACATGGATATATGAAAAGTAGACTTCTTTGGAATTTTTGAGATCAGGATTGATAATTTGTATTATTTGGACTACTGTTCTCATCAAAACATGCAATGCACACTATCACACTTCTTAATACATGGATATATGAAAAGTAGACTTCTTTGGAATTTTTGAGATCAGGATTGATAATTTGTATCATTTGGACTACTGTTCTCATCAAAACATGCAATGCACACTATCACACTTCTTAATACATGGATATATGAAAAGTAGACTTCTTTGGAATTTTTGAGATCAGGATTGATAATTTGTATTATTTGGACTACTGTTCTCATCAAAACATGCAATGCACACTATCACACTTCTTAATACATGGATATATGAAAAGTAGACTTCTTTGGAATTTTTGAGATCAGGATTGATAATTTGTATTATTTGGACTACTGTTCTCATCAAAACATGCAATGCACACTATCACACTTCTTAATACATGGATATATGAAAAGTAGACTTCTTTGGAATTTTTGAGATCAGGATTGATAATTTGTATTATTTGGACTACTGTTCTCATCAAAACATGCAATGCACACTATCACACTTCTTAATACATGGATATATGAAAAGTAGACTTCTTTGGAATTTTTGAGATCAGGATTGATAATTTGTATTATTTGGACTACTGTTCTCATCAAAACATGCAATGCACACTATCACACTTCTTAATACATGGATATATGAAAAGTAGACTTCTTTGGAATTTTTGAGATCAGGATTGATAATTTGTATTATTTGGACTACTGTTCTCATCAAAACATGCAATGCACACTATCACACTTCTTAATACATGGATATATGAAAAGTAGACTTCTTTGGAATTTTTGAGATCAGGATTGATAATTTTATTATTTGGACTACTGTTCTCATCAAAACATGCACACTATCACACTTCTTAATACATGGATATATGAAAAGTAGACTTCTTTGGAATTTTTGAGATCAGGATTGATAATTTGTATTATTTGGACTACTGTTCTCATCTTGGATGTTATTCTCACAATTTTTCGGGCGATGTAACCTCTGACATAACTTTCACCTAATGCATTAAAACTATATCAACTAAAACTCTCCCCTAAACCGTCTTGTGTATGACACAAAACTGCCTCCAATGGTGAGGTCTCCATTTGGGAGTCCTGTGGAATGTGGAGTCATTCCTTAGTTACCGCTATAGCTGGCTCCACTCTGACCCGTAATGGTAATATCTATCAGGGCCTCATCTACAAAACATATGTACAGTTTTGGCAAACTGATCCGAAAGAGGGTTGACATACCGTAAAACCCAACAGCCAATCAATCAATTGCATCTTGCGAACGACAAGAAATTAATTGTTTTTTTCCTGCCGGTTATTATCAACAATTTTTTTCCTGCTGATGTATCAGAAAAACAGACCACAACATTTTTAGCAACAAACTAGTTTTTTTTTTTTAATTTTCTTATTTTTTTGTTTTTGCTGGGATGGGGCATCCTACTGGATGCCAGACATACACCTGCTATTTCAGATACTCCAACCGAGAGATCTTTTTAGGATTCTAACCGTCCCTTTAAGTGCAATTGTGTGTATCTCTCTTGCACTTGGTTCACAGGGTATATTCGTCAGGTATGAGTAGGGTACATTGTGTGTGGGAAAAGAAAATGGCTTACTTCTAGTGATCATAATCAGTTTAACGTCCATTTTTACATGCTGCCATTTGTTGGACAGCTTTTAGAAATTGAATTTCAAGCTAACCTATCTATGGTCAGATCTTTATATATCCCTCATTCTCTCAAATCTATCCTTATCATTTCCTCCCATATTTTTCCTGGTATTTCCCTGCCAACTGACCCTGCTACCTTAACTGCTCTACATCTACCAACCCAAGCAAATACTCTCATCTATTTTTTCAATCAAACAAAGTTTCCTGTTCTGCATATATCTCCCTATACTGCCCAGATTTAATCTTTCTCTAAGGTCATCAAACCTTAGCGTGGCTTTAAGATTCACATTACACATCCATCATATCATTCTAATATTTCTCTTCATGCAACACATGTCCTCAACTCTCACTGGAGAGATTTTATATATGTCCTCATACTGTGCACACATGTCTGATATACTCTTCCCTTAGTTGACAGTGATAACGCTCTACTAGTCAGTAATGGGAAAAGTTCCCTGAACATACTCCATCCATTTCTAACTCTTGCAATCATACTAGCACCAGCTTCTCTCTGTGTTCCAATGGTATAACCAAGGTAACAACCTCAATAGCCTCTTCATCCAAATATATTTTCTCCACATCTGAGTTTTCACCATTTTCTTTCTTTCTTTCTTTCTGTACATTTTTTATCTTTCAAATTTTTCTTTCATTATTTATTTTGTTTTACCCTTTTCTTCTTTTTTCTTTCTGTTTTTCTTTCTTTCTGTGCATTACAGAAAGAAAGAAAAACAGAATGCAAAAAAGAAGAAAAGGGTAAAACAAAATAAATAACGAAAGAAAAATTTGAAAGATAAAAAATGTACAGAAAGAAAGAAAGAAAGACAGAAAGAAAAAAGAAGAAAAGGTTAAAACAAAATAAAGAATGAACAACCTCAATAGCCTCGTCATCCAAATATATTTTCTCCACATCTGAGTTTTCACCAGTCTTTGATTTCTTAACCTTCTTGTGCACAAACTTCTTACACAATCTACCTGTAATTCCACTGATAGACTGTTGCCTTGGTCGACAGATCATAAGTAAGAATGGAGGTTACGAGAAGTATAGTCATTAGATATAACAAGTGGGTCACACTGATTGGTTGATCCTCCGCCTAGTTTAGTTTCTTCACTGTTGAGGAATTTTTCTTACCTGTAGGAGAATTCTGTATGTTAGCATCTTAGGAAATAAAACTTCTTGTTTATTGTGTTTGTTTGTGTGACTGTTGATGACAAGACGTAGGCTGCGCATGGGGGCCAGTTCCAAAACCATGCAGAGAGGTTTTAGGATAAAGCCCACCAGCGAAATGATACAAGGGTGATTTAGATGGCTTAATAACAAAACCTCATGTTGTAATTCATGAAGCTTCTGCAACAGCTGAAATATAAAATTTTGAAAATGAAAATGGCGTAAATACTTTGGAGAGAGAACGGAACATAAATTCTCAAGCAACATTAAATAAAATAAGTACGTGATTATTAGGTGTATAAGAGTCAAATATGGCCTAAGATGGAATACTGCTCCCACATCTGGGGAGGTGCTTCCCTAAACACTCTTTCTTGCCTTGACAGAATACAAAATCAACTTGGCAATCTAGTGGGAGATGATCTCTTCTCTTACCTACAGCCATTTTCTCACAGAAAAGACGTTGCTAGTTTTTCCCTTCATTATTAACATTTCCATCGTAGCTGCTCGACTGAGCCTCAATCTTTGCTCCCCCCCCCCATCCTGTAAAATCCTCTCAGCAAGAACTCGTCTTCTACCAACACTGCAAAGAACTTTAAATGTAATGTGAACAAACATCTTGCTGCACAACTCCCCACCTAGGTTGCCACCCTATAAATCTGGCCTCTACCACATTTGACTCCCTATAAAAAAAAAAGTCACGCACTCTCTTTTTTCTCTCTCTTTTTCTTCTATTCTACTTTCCGGCCGAACGCACACAGAGGAGATCGTCGACAACACCCCCCCCCACCCCCCACCACCACCACCACCGGCTCGACCGAGGAGGTGGGGGAGGCAAAGTACCTGATTCTAGAAAGAATTGGGGAAATCAAACCGGTTTTTTATTCAATATAGTTAGTTGCTTCAGTGGCAATATGTCTCGTTTGGGGAGAATAAAACTCAAACGTAACCATGACAGCTCAATGAAAACCTTAAACGTCCATTCAATATATGCCTTTAATGATGAAAATGCCAGTTCAACCTGAAGTGTGACAGACCGGCTGATGCACAAAACCTCTTATAGAAATGCTTGGATGTGCCTAAAAATCATATCAGACATCAGGTTTATAAATGTCCGCCCACCTCCAAAAAAACACATCACATGGCCAAGTGGATAAAAACGTTTGTTAAGAGACATTCTAGAGTGAATTCTTATTCAACTTTTCTGAGTTCCATCCTTGGTAAAGGAACTTAAGAAAATCTTAACTGATACTAGAAAGCTTAACTATGATCTGAAGAAGGGCAAACAGCGCAACAGTCGAAATGTTGTAAAAATATCAACAACCAAGACGAGGAATACAGCTTGAAACTTATAAATAATGTAAATAACAAGAAATGTTCTGAAATATGACTGTAATATATTGGATGTTCTTGGCGGCACACAATGAAAAGCTGAAAATACATGGTCATGGGAGGTTGGAGGTTAAGGAAGGTCGATATGCAGGATCTGAGAGGAGTACAATGACAAATATATGACTGCAAGGTGAAGAAATCTCGTTTCAGAAATGTTATCTAATATTAAAGCTATGTTACTTATTAACATTCATTTTGTTGATTGGCCCATTTGGCATAATCGTATGAGTGTTTGCTAATGGGCCAGGAAACCAGGCTTCGATCCTCAGTCAAGTTATACCAACATTCATGCATTTATTATTGTAATGGGACAGATGTATTCCTTAATTTAAAATTCATGTTTTTCTGTTATTTCCATTGCTTTCACATTGATGCATTTTCATGCTGTCTGTAACATGCTTTTCATGTCCTGTCAGCATTACTAATATAACACTAGCCACTATTAATAAATGTTAAATGCACTTGATAATGACTGTTCTTTTGTTAACCTTCTTTCCTGGTCATATGTATTGTATCATGATATAACAAACACAGATTTTGTAACATGTACAATAATAAAATATTCCCAATACATGTGCAATCATTTATAAATTGGATATCAAATATTGTAGTTCATAGAATAAAAGAAGAAACAAAATCATAAAATAAGTTTCAAAAATAAAAATAAATTCTTAACACACCAATTTTCCTTGAACAAATTCCTCCACGTTGTATTTGAATTCTCTTGCGTCAACATATTTCTTTACGCTTTTCTGTTTCCAGGAATCATGCAAAGATCTCCCTCGGCTTTTTTCAGAATTATGCAGGGAATTCAATTGCTGATAGAATTTCAGTGCCACGTTTTGCTTCTTGTATTGACCAACATATACGCAACCACAGACGCCACTAGCGATGAAATCTAAACACTCAATTTCATTTTTATCCAAGAGGTAATATCTGGAATAATAATAAAAAAAGAAAGTTTTATGGTTCCTAAATGTAATATATCAAGCATGGGGATGGTGAGCTTTTTCGTATGCGCCACATATTGTTTCAAATAGTTATGCACATACCAAAAATATCCCATTTCGCGTCTTCTTATCTATGTTTTGCCGTTTTTCAATAAATTTCAAATCTTCACTTTTTCTGAAGACGTTCATTGATTCAAATGAAATCGGTCAATCTCTCGTTTGATTTTTATTTCTTCCTGCTTTTAATTGTTTTTCCTTTCTGTATTTTCATACATTCCGTTTCCACGACACGTCATTTTATGATATATTGTGTATTTTATCCTCATATGAATTTATATACAAGATACCTACAAAAATAAATACACATAAACAAATTTGTAAATTTCTTGCTACCAAAAGTATAAAAAAGTATATTATGCAAATAGATTACCTCCCTTGTTTTCTAAATAAATTGAGTAGTCCAGACATTTTTCATATTAACCAATCACTGGCACTCAATTGGGTGGGAAAATGCAAAGGCATTAAGTAGAACGGGTAGTTTAAATCACCCTGTGACAGAATGCTAGTTTGTCTTCAGTTATATTTCTCAGCAAGAATGTACCCATTTATACACCTGTGTGGAGGGTTTATTTACAGCATCTGGTATTCCAAAATGGTCACCCATTTAAGTACTGGACAGGCTCTACATTGCTATATATATATATATATATATATATATATATATAGCATTAGATAAAATGAAAGAATAAAATAAGGTGCGAATCAAATTTTATTACAATTCAAAGTTCAAGTAAAGTAATTGAAAGTCCTTAACCCATGGGATTTCAAAGAAAATTCTTCTCGTCAGAGGAGCATTACCGCAGTGGAATTACAGCGAGTAAATAAAACTTTACTTTGAAAACATAAAGATAAAAATATAAAAATCTAATAATAGTAAACAACATTAATAATAGAATTCATAATAACAAAAAATAAATATATGCAACACAAATTGTATCGGCCAAAAACATATATTTAAGTTGAAATACCCCATCAAGGTACGGCTAGAAATAATATTGATTAAAGTAGAATCAGGAGTCAAAATATCTACATCAAACATCAGATGTATTTTCACAAGCTTCGTTCAGAGGTTTTTCAAAAATAAGGCAGTCCAAATGGTGGAAATTAAAT
>OY744519.1:34142800-34207800 GCA_963556195.1 Sepiola atlantica | reverse complement strand
TATGGTGGCCAGTGGGGTAGTATGTGTGTGAGTGTCTCTCTATTTGTGATCGTTTGTAGCTGTTACCTTGGTATATGCATCAGCATGAGCTCTGGTACAAGATCTTCCAAAAGGATCTGATGGCCAGATACACATTTAATGGAATAAGATGTCATCAACATATAGGCGCATTGTTCAATGCAAAAATGGTCTACATTTTGCGCAACTTGTGTTTCTGAAAGGTCCGGATAGCACAACGGGCAGACAGCATAAGTACTAAAATCATTGATTAGTCCTAGAAAAGAAAAGAAATAAACAAAATTAATTCTTTTATTATTATTTGTATTATTCTGACTACTATTCTCATCTTGGTTGTTATTTTCACAACGTTTTGGCCGATGTGACCTCCAACCTTCTGCAAGTAGATCTTTTCTTTTGGGAATCTTTATTTCAAACTCGGAAACCTATATGGAATTTAGAACTGAAACCTATATTAAATTCACGGGAGTAGATTGTTCTCGTTCCGTCAGCCATGACCGGGTAGATATATAAATTATTATGTTATTCTTAGTTATTATTGCCTGTAGTAAGGATTGAAACTTCAACCTCCATAAGACTGTCACTTAGAACTGATTGTTAGTCAATGCCTTTAACTATTATGCCACGAATATATGTGGACAATTCTTGTATGAAAGATTCCCAAGTTCAATAAAGAATGACTTGGAAAAGATCAAAGGTTATATCTGCCAAAATATTGTGAAAATAACAACAAAGTCTGAATAATACAAATTATCACCCCTCATCTAAAAAATTACAAAACAAAATTACTTATATTAATTTGTGGAATTCTTTTACAAGTCATCTATATAATAAAGTAAAGTTGATTTTTCTCCTATTTCATTGGCTATTATAGCTTTAGAATTAAAAGCTTTATATGCTAATCTGTTCTGCCAGCCACTTAGGCCAAATCCTGATGCTTGTTCTCAGAAAATATGTTTTGTTTTCTTTCAAATTTTCTTACATTTTTTCTGCACCCAAATAAGTCTTTTCCAGAGGAGGTTGCAGCTATTTTCACTCTCATCCTAATATCTACTTCTACCACTCCCAGTATCACCGGAGAACTGTTATTCATGGGATTATGTTTTGCCATACACACTGTTTGTGTTTCGTTTTTCACGCTACTCTTTTTCTCTGTAACCTACTCTACATTTTCAACAAAAATAATGACCGTTCCCTTCAAGTTCCACGCATTCTGATTTCTATTCAAAATGCTTTCTTCCACATTCCACTTTCATGGAATATAAGAATAGCAGTTTTGTAATACTAACTTCAGTATTAATACTTATATATATTAACTTCTTTTTTTACGTTCTTTTTGCATTTTTAATTTCATACGATTTATGTAACAGCAAAAAAATAGAAATTAACCTAATTCCGATTACTTCTTTAGAACTCGAATTTTATTCGAGAATAGCAGATTACGTTTCAGATTCTATTTCCGAACAGTAAACATTCTTCTGCCTGAATGACAAAAAAATGTCTGCTAAAGCTTTTTTTAAACTCATTTCTTACTTTACTTCATTTATTTTTCATTTATTTATTATTCTACTTCGATTACAGACATATTAACCAAACGTCTGTTTCGGTAAGATTTTCGTTTATTTTTTTAAAAAGTTAACCAATACATACATTTACTTGATCATAACAACGTATACAGGATGATTGGAAAGTAACGCTCTATACTTGTAAGTTATACTTGTAAGTTATTGAATTATGCGTTATTTTTTCCTTTAGTCCTCACATTCCACGAGCGATGTTTTTGACAATGAGGGAAAAATGCTGTTTTCTGGGGCGGCTGCTGTTTTCAATACTCTTATAGTATTCATCACCATTCACCTGTCAATATATCCATCGTGTTGGCCCTAATCTTCGAGTGGGTTTTTAACCTTGAGTTTTGACTTATTAGTACAAAAAAGAAAAAAGAAAAAAATAGTTCCTTGTGAAATCAGTTAATGCGGTGGTGATTGCTGACACCCATATTTAATTTTGAATAAAACTCCATGCTATACACTTTCTTACCATATTCATTTCTTGTAAAAATTATATTTCAGTAATAAATTACGAGCACTTAATAATTAGGAATTACTTTCCAATCACCCTGTAGTTCTCTTTCGAATCATATTTTCTGTATCTTTTTTTTCTTTCTACTTTAACAAATTATAGAATCACCCCCGTAGTTCAATGTTGAGGCCTGGAATTTCTTGATTGAATATACTTTCCCGGGCATACCCCTAATCCAAACAGCAGATACTGTTATAACTTGTAGTTTCTTTTTTTATATGAACACCAACTTATTATTCACTAATTGTATCTACCAGGCGTTGCCCGGGAGTCATTTTAAATTTCAATTTTGTTTTCACTTTTTTTAATTATTATTCTTTTAATAAGATTTTGAAAGTTAAATTAAATTATTATGTTATTGTTTGGTCATTAAATAATTAATTGAACCAAATTGTTATAAAACTTGTTAAAGTAATATTGTTTTAATTTCTACTTATAAAATTATTACATGTAAAAATCCTCATGTATCAAAATACATAAGGATTTGCTTTGAATTTTAAAGCCAGCTTAAATGACTTTCTATTTGACAGTTTAAATGCTTCCAAATTTCTTTCAAATTTTGAACGGTCATGAACTAATCCATGCTCTTTTTTATAAAACTGTTACCAAAAGATAAAACTTGCTGACTTGGTTATAAAGAAACTGAAATGCAGTCTGGCGAATTTAAATTTGTAATTAAATCCTTTTTTTGAAAAAGATTTTAAAAATTTTGTACGATGACGAACAAACATATACTACACTACCTCCCCCCAAAAGAAGGAGCTAATGCCTGGGAGGATGGTCGCATGACAAACAAAGAGATACTAGACTACTACCCCGGTCTAGGAGGAGGTAATGCTTGGGAGAATGGTTTCATGATGAACGAACAGATACTATACGACCCCTCAATGTGATGAGAAGGCAATGCATGGGAGGATGGTCTCATGACAACAGAAAAGATACTACACTACAGGCATCCTTGAATTGCGCATTGAAAGCTAGTACAATAGTGCATTAATAGAAGTAATAGTATAGTTCGGCTTCGGACAGACAGATACCAAATCTCCAGTAATAATAAATTTAATAATTGCTTGTTTTATACAAGCGACATTAGATGTGAAACATCTTAATAGAGAATTGAATGAAAGTTTGCAAAAGAGAAATGTTTATATAGAGGAGTCATAATGTTGTTACCAGTTCACGCGAGTTTCATGAGATTTGGAATATCCACTATTTGATACAGAGTTCTTACCTCGAAATATATTATGGAACACGGTCACACACATTGGATCACTGTGTAGAAGTTTTTACTACACAAGTAATATTTACTATTAAAACAAAAATAACTTTGTTTTTGTCCTACTTCTCAACACCGACATATTTCTATTTCTGGCATTGCGACAGCCTTTTATGACTCCTCTATATACATATTACATGCAATGTTTCAAGCAAACTACTTCTCTTTGTTATAAATGTTTATCTCTGAGAAAAAAAAATCTTGAGAAAACTTAACCCTTAAATGCTTTTCGTTTCAAATATGACACATTCCAACAAAATGCCTATTTAATATAATAGTCAACCAAAATGTGTCAAACTACAACTTGTTTCACATCTACAACGAGCCTGTTGGCAAGTGTGAGTAGGTATTGGTATGATGTTGCATCAGCTCACCTGCTAAATAGGTAATCAGTATCTTCAATGTCACGGGCAAGTGTCATCGGTGTGTCATCTGCCTAATTCAAGAGCCTAAACTTTAACATCTGGTCATTATAATGGTAAGTAAAAATTATTTTATGATTCTCTAGTGTATTATGATTATTTAGATACATATATTGTAGTGTTCTGTTATACATGTAAAATCTTATGCCATTTGTTGCACATTTGCAACATCATCTATTTTTATTTCAATAAATATATTTTTTTTTCCAAAAATCATTTATACTACTTTATATTACCCCTATGAAACGTTTTTCACTTGATAAATTTTTTCAAACCAATATAAAAAATAAAGCATTTAAGGGTTAAAAGATAATAAGTGTGTAAAACCATGTTGCCCTACTCGACGACCGTCAACTCCAACGTTGTGTGTCCTTGGCCTTCTTCTTTGTCTTCATCGTCTAGCCGAGTCGTCTATCCACTGACGAATCGTCGATGGCACAGCACTGGTCCACAAGTTAAATAAAAGAAACACAACTCTCAAGAAAGAACACAAACACATATACGTTGTGTATAATTTAGTTGGAACTATGAGTGTGTGTGACACCGTCGCGGACTGTCGAGACCCCTATTGCCGTTACTCAAGTCGTCAGCTCATCTCATCGTTTTCCCGGTCCGATCCGCTCTCTCGGGAGGTTCGATCCTAACTGCACGGCTTCTCTCCGAAACCCAAACTCGTTAACTTTTTGCCATAAACCTTACTGTCGTCAAACTGTCGTAAAACTAACTTACCTTACTGTCGTCAAACTGTCGTAAAACGTTGTCACTACTAAATGTCGTGTCCGGTATTCTTTTCTGAGTCACCTGTCCTGAACAATGGAAACTGACCACACCCGCATTTTCTTTTGTCTCTGTCGATGAGTCACTTCCTATCCTCGTATCACAAGTGTTCTCCTTCCAACCAGTCGAGTCTAAACATCCAATTAACAAAGGTAGGAATAAGCCCATTTAACACAGTAGAAATTTCCAAATACAAGGCATTACCTGGGAACATATTTTCGGTGAGATTCTCCAGTTCATCTATCAAAATTCCCATTATGGAAAAATCTGTGTTAAATGTCTGTACAATGATGATGATTCCCTCTTTATTGATACAAATCTGAAAGTTGCCGGTTCTATAAGTGGCAATCAACCCTTTCTTCCAGTATATCATTTGCGTGCTGCAGAATTCGTGCGACCTGAGAAAAATAAAAAAATAATTGACTTTAGCAAATTACTGGTCTCTGTAGCATTACCTCCCCTTTTCTACACTCATTTACACATACATTCACCAGAGGGCGTTTCAGATCCAAATTATCTCTCTGAGTAGGTGGTACTGAAATCGGTTGATATAAAAAGGGCCGCACAAAGACATTCTCCTCTTTTTTCCGGCATCGTCTCGCATGAGAACACATGCGTATAGCGTATGCATAAGAATTCAATTCAATTAATCACTTTAATTAATTACTGTTAATATCGACGAAACTATTGCATAAATGTATACGAAAATAGGACAATAAAATTAGAAATGAATAATGCCAAACATTAATTTATTATAAACTGTTTCAAAAATAGTTATGCAAATTAGGCCTACAAATAGCTGTGTTTGGGTCTTTGCTTTTCTACTAATATACATAAGAATTCATAATATGTCAAACATTTCCTCTCAACTTACACACACACCCATACACATAATTTTCAGACTTTACTCTAACTATGTACGCATTTTTATAGACACAATCTAACTAGAGAAAACCCTTTCAGGTTTGTGACAAATAAACTCTAGACTCGACTCTCCAAATCATTTTTCTTGTTCCCCTCAATCTCTGTCCCTGACTTCGCAATCTGAAACCACAAATAAACTGTACCAAAAATGACCGCGCAAAGCAAAATTATCTGCTGCTATTCTTTCAATTTCCTTTTATCTTCTTCCCCTTCTCGTTCTCCTTTCATAACATTACACCCTCGCCTTCTCCCTCTCTTACTTCCGTTAAGTCCTTACTGGCGCGAGTGAAGAAGACAGAAATAAATACAGCAGCTGATATGATTCAAGGCCAACCCTTCTCCCCTGTTTCACTTTTTGCTTGGTGACATTAAGAAGGGTAGGTAGAAAAAGCAGACAGCTTGATACATTATAGTGCTTCATCCTCCTCTTTTCCCAGCCATATGATTGTACTGTAACGTGGGTGCACGCATTTGTTTATTTTTTTCGCAGATCACTTTGTTTTGACTTTCTATCTTTACTGTTTAAAACCCAATATTCATTTTTTTAAACCATTATTTATGCATTGATTTACTCACTTAATTTTGTGATGTTTTTCTATTCACTTTTCTTCTTCCCGGGGTCGTTATACGGCATGTCATTCACCGCTGCCACCATGAAATGGTTTGTACTTGGTCAGATAGGTAATAACACAAACACACAATAAGATAGCAAACTGGTGCATTCGCCATCTTGAATTTTCTCATACTTTTAGCAGTAAACGTTGAAATTAGAGTCGGAGACAAATTGTTCAAAAAGGCAATTAAAAATTGTTTTTGTTTTTTAAGATTATGACATGCTGAACTTTTTGGAGTTAAAATCTATTTACTATTATTCATGAAATCTGAAGAAAAAACTTTTTAATGAGTAAATATGTTGGTATTATCGCCGTTTTTCCAAAATGGCGGCATAACGAGGTTATTAGCTAACAAGCAGAATGAGATGTACATGTATTTTTTCTGTTAATACGTAATACTAAATAGATTTTAACTCCAAAACGTTCAGCATGTCAATGTTAAAAAAAGCAACTTTTATAGCCTATACACAATTTTTAATTCAAACAATTTATCCCCGACTCTAATCTCAACATTTACCTTTTTAACAGATGTAAATGTAAAAATGATAAATTCACCAGATAGTACTGTGCTTTAACAGATATCCATCCCATGGTCGAACCTACATACAATAAATAGCCCCTCCTCTTAGTCTAGCAAAATTTGAACGTGGTGTATTAGAAACGGAATTCTTGATATGTAGGTAAATTAGGTAAAAAGGAATTTTCTATTAGAAGATTAAGTTAGAAAACTAAGCTAACGTGTTCAGGAAGTTGTGTCATGACAGGAAGTCGACATGCCAAAATAGCTAGTGAAATATTTCTCTTTTTTATAAACTGCAAAGAAGAGCAGGCGTGTTTGCAACTGCCGTTCTCTCTCCTTATAGAGGGATGGGTTTGAGGAGACCCATGTGGTATTATGTAACACCAATATATACTGTAAAGAAAAAGAAAAGAACACAAAGAATTGTTAAAACTCCAAATGACTGTGTACTATAATTATTAATCACTTTTACATCATGACTATTAAAAAAAGACGAGGCTGTTAAAATTAACACAATAGCCATATAGACGTCTGCAATAAGACAACAAAAAAAAAACAGAGAAAAAGAAAGAGATCAACTCCACTGCGACTGCCATTATTACTAGTCCTATGAAGACGAAATGTGTCAACTAACTAGACAGCTGTTTACAAGACTTCTGTCGACAAGATGATGACCGGCAATCTGTTGTGGTCGAAAGAATTTCATACGTAACTTTACGTTATTCTCATACATTAATGTCATTATACCTACCTAACTACCTGTCATGTTGTAATGCTTAACTACTAAATGTGCTGACTACCCACGACGTGTCAACTAACAAGACAGCTGTTTACAAGACTTCTGTCGATAAGAAGTGACCAACAATCTGTTCGTAAGGTGACATAAGATCTATGGGAAATATAAAACTTATAAAGATCTTATTGCCTTAGTACTGTTTCGGCATTAAATAATTTGAAAAGCTGTAAAACAGACAAATCAAATCTACGTATTTGTGAAGCGATAATAAGCTGGCGAAGACATCGAGTTTAATCATAAAATGGTAAAATCTCACCACAATCTATATATGTACTATGTAAAAGTTATGGTATGTTTAGAGTGTGTCTGTTCATATGCAAATAAAAACATGTGATTCGTTCACAAAAAAGAAAGAATATGCAGAGTACACATTACTAAGGCAGTAGGTTTTATGATGTCAATACCCGAGTTCGAATCTCATGTAAGTTTAAAGAATTTTTTTTAATTGGATACATGTTTTATAAATGTAAAGAAATTAACATGATATAAACATTGCAAAAATATTTCTTTTAAACTAAGTAACCTTTTTTGATAATCTGAAAAAAAAAGACATAAAGGGTATTCAGCATTAATTCAAAGCAAATTATTTTTGCTTAAAAACATAATTTCTAATGTATTTTGACAATTAAAACAATACAAAAATACATTCATCGTAGTTACTTACTCTCTCATTAAGAGAATAGAAAGTGACTAACTGTTAGGGATAACTAACGAAACGATTTATCTCCCTTGCATCATTCGGTAAGGTTAAGAGTTATCGCCCTTGTCGATAGAGTCTTGCCGAGAGAGAAAAGAAAACATTGACCACGGATCAGACTGTCTTATTTCATCCTGCGTTACAGCGGCAATTAACTCATTATTTTATTCTGTGTTCAGTTGTAATAAATTTGTTAAAAGTTTCTGCTGATATTTTATCCATTTTTCTTTATGAAATATTATTAAGTAAACCTAAATTACAAGGTTTACAAAACTAACTTAGGTTTACTTTCGGCAACCTCATAACTCTTGCTTCCCTTATTTTGTCCTTTACTCCTCGCATTTCATGAGCGATGTTTCTGACAAAGGGGAAAGAATTGCTGTTTTCTGGGTAAGAATCTATCTATATAACACTTATCGTTGGCTGACCTTAAAGTGTTATTTTTTTTAGCTCCTTACATCAAGTGGCTTCATGCCTTGTCTGGAGCGATTTCCATTAAAATAAAAAATAATACTAAGGAGAATAGTTTTTCCAACAAAATTTCACAAATATTTTTCTTCATACTAGCTATAAAGTGGTAGAAGTTAAGTAAAGATGTAAATTGACATACCCAGGTACTGTACTAACACCGCTCAAGAAGCGAGTATAAACTAGTCTAGTTATTTATATAAAAATATTAACTGAGGTACCCGTCAATGCCGGGATTATCAAATCTTTCTCTTCTGTGATGGTATGGTCATCTTTCAAGTGGATAAGAGTTCTTGGGTTAGCAGATATAGAACAGTTAAGGTAGTAGGTCCAGTTCTCAAGGGAAGGCCAAGATAAACATGGGAAGAAAACGATAAAAATGAACTAGAGAGAAAGAGTGATAAATATAGACCTGGCCAGAGATAGTTTAGAAGTTAATTTCTGAAAGCCGCATCGCAATGTAAAATAGATCTCGAAGATGATGATGATGATGATGATGATAATGATGATGATAACGTGAACAACATCAGTTCAAATGAAAAAAGTTTAAATCGTAATAAAAAGTGCATTTTTCAGATTTATGATGATGATTGATATCGGTGAGTAAAAAACTGGAATGTTACAGCAAAAAATGTTTTTGTCAAGTGTGAGATTCAAACCCTGAAAGGTAG
This sequence comes from Sepiola atlantica, assembly GCA_963556195.1. Taxonomy (NCBI): domain Eukaryota; kingdom Metazoa; phylum Mollusca; class Cephalopoda; order Sepiida; family Sepiolidae; genus Sepiola; species Sepiola atlantica. The sequence goes on along the minus strand of OY744519.1, from coordinate 34,198,535 downwards.
CATTAAATATTGGAGCTGAAGATGAATGTTTAATCCATTTGGCCACTGATCAAATGAACATATTTTGTTTTTTTAACCTACTGAAACTGATTAGAAGTTTGGCATAGGGATACAAAATTAAAAATCTGTTTACCTCTTCGCATAAATCTAAAATAGTTTGATTGTCTAAAATAAATAAACAAAGAAAAGCTCCATTTAAAAAAAAAAGGATGTCAAATAAGTATGATGATTTGAAAAAAAAAACAATCTTGATTTATTTTTATATGTTTATTTATTTATTTTGGTACTTGTCCAGATTAAGACCCAAGCTTGAATCGATTTAGCGTCAGTAGTTACCGGATGTTTATATAGACAGCCGGAAAAAGCCAAATGAAAAGTCGGTTGCCTGCATCCCAAAAATCCAAAATGGATGTACAACTAGAAAAAAAGTTGTTTTTTTTTACATGTAAAATATTTTTTTAAGAAAAATATCACTGAATAAGTGTTAAAACGGCGTTACGGTTAGGATTATAGTTATAAAATGTTTTTTTTCTGCATGAAAAGGTTGTTTTTTTTCACTGAACAAGTGTTAAAACGGTGTTAGGGTTAGGGTGCATTAAAATTCATTATCGCTATGATCAATTTTTATTTCCAATTAGTGAATTTTGCCCTTCTATCAATTAAAATGTTAACTTGTCGTCTACTTATTTTATCGCATTCTAATTGGATAAGCGTTTTGGCATTTTCCGGCTGTCTACGTAAACATCTGGAAACCGATGCCAAGTCGATTTTAGCTTGGGTCCTGATCTAGACAAGTATCTTTATTTTTCTTACTTGTCGTGAAATGGTTCAGTTATAAGTATGTTGTTCAGTTGACTTATTAGCTAAAAATTGGTGAACATTTGTTTCTAACGTTATTTTTATGTACTTTTAATTTTGAATAATGAGTTTTCAAGAACTTTTGACGTCAATAATGACATCGAATTGAAGGTGCTGATACCAAATCTGCAGTTAGTTTGGTTCTTAGATCAACCGTTTTAGTGTGATGCCGTAACACACATACGCACACAGACAACTTTGCTTCATATATATATATATATATATATATATATATATATATATAATAAAAGTTTTTAAAAAGGTTGAAGGCAATGCGAAGTTCCGGATTGCTGGAAGCTGTGAAGAACAAAAAACAAAACAAAACCGAAATAAGTCGGATATAGATCGAAAGGTTTGTTTATTTTTCTAGACAGCAAGGGTGTTAGTTTGTAATATCCGGATTATCAAGAATCAATTTGATATATTTCGAGAGATTTTTTTTCTTTCTTTCTTTTTCCTCTCCTGTTTAACCGGTTTAACCTCCCAGCGCTCCTGGCATTTTCTCGGAATCCGGGATTTTTCTTTTCTTTATTTTTGACAAGGAGAGGAAAAAGAATATCCAGACATGAGTTGTCGGTTATTTTTAATAATATATATATATATATATATATATATATATATATATATATATATATATATGAGAAAGGAAGGATGAGAGTAATCCGACGTAATGGGAAATGAAAAAGGAAAGACCAAAAGATGTTTTTCTTTTTATGTATTCATCAACGTTTCATCGTACAAATAAAGACGAAACGTTGATGAATACATAAAAAAAAACATCTTTTGGTTCTTCCGTTTTCATTTCCTATATATATATATATATATATATATATATATATATATATATATATATTTAGATATACTAAGCTTAAATAATTCATATTTAATAATAGGCCTCCATCCTACCTTTGATAGTTACTCCAAGACTTCTTCATTTTGTATCTGCGGAAATTGTTATTGAGACTGAAACGGTACGTCATGAACATGCCCTGCTTGAGGAGTTCCATGATTAGCATGACATGTATCATCAGTTGATTCCAGAATCCGGGCGGAATACAAGCCATTTTGATGAGGCGTACCATCTTCTTTGCTGAGCAGCCCATGTCGATTCCAGGTGGATGATCCAGTAAAGTCGCAGGCACAAACAATCTGGATAAATAATTTGAAATTTCAGGGAATACTGTTTCGAAAGTAAGTAGAATGTGCAAAAGAAAAAATAATCAATTTTTAAAAGGCAATCGGTAAAAAACATGTATTATAAGATCTAAGTCTATTTTAATATAACATCGTGTAGTTTAAAATGTACACAAATTACAACAATAATTATTAAAACGATGTTTTGAAATAATTAAGTCTATTTTTATAGAAAATACAATAAATTTAATTTATGTTTTTGTATTATTAAAGAAACGTTGTTATTAAATAGAAAAATGTTTAAGGGTAATTAATCTAATACAAATTAGACCGGATTTGTAAGACGTTATTGTATTTTACATAAAATATTTCGCAGTATTTCATTTTTTATTAACCTTTATTTGATTTATTGAGAACAGTATGATATTACAATATTTAAAATATCTATCATTAAATCTATTTACTATATTGATTTTCTCTAAGAAAGGTCTGTCTAGAAAATAATGAGATTAATTCTGTAAAAAAAAAGATTGTATTCTCTAAGTGTAAGGAGAGTAGAAAGTGGATCTGGGATTTACTTCCGGCAGCCTCATAACTCTTGCTTCCCTTATTTTGTCCTTTCGTCCTCACATTCCATGTGCGGTGTTTCTGACAAAGGGGGAAGAATTGCTGTTTTCTGGGTCGGAATCTATCCATCTAACACTTATCGTTGGCTAGTTTTTCACCTTGAAGTAGTATTTTTTTTAGCTCCTTATATCAAGTGGCTTCATGCCTTGTCTGGAGCGATTTCCATTAAAAAAACATACAGGGTGATCCCCCCTCCATGAAATCGTTAATAAAATTCACAATTCTTTCTGCAATCCAACCATATTTGGTGCAAATAAACTTCAGTCCATGCTTGACTTGTCCACCAAGTTTCAGTCATGAATGTACAACAGTCTTTGTTTTATTGCCGTTCAATAATATACAAGGACATGTTGGTGCTCGTTTCATCAGTCGGAAGTGTGATCCTGAATTATCTTCACACACACTGGACCATAATTCCTCAGATTTTATCTCAAAGATAATGTCCATCAAAGCAATCTCCAGATTTTCCTAAACTTAATCCGACATAATCACGTTGACACACCGGTTCTCATTAGATCACCGAAGTTAAGCAACGTTGAGCCTGGTCAGTATCAGATGGGTGACCAATTGGGAATATCAGGCACTGTATGTAGAAGAACATAAACACCTCTCTGCAAGAACAGCAAAAACCTAACATCATCATCTCCCCTTATCAGGATATATATGCGACTAGGGGCCGCTTGTGAATTTGATACTCCCACTCCTTCCTTCGGAGAAAGCGGGTTCAACCCAACCAGGGTGAATGCTGTACCAGGTACAGGTGCGGGGGGGGGGGGGGGCTGAAGAAGGCCATCACAGCCAAAATCATAGCCGTGTCAAAAGAGGAGTGTATCAGAGTTATTATCGATTTTTCATGTCATATTCAGGTGTGCTTATTATTGAACCATGACAAAGCACAAATTATGGGACATTCATGAGTGGAACTGGGTGGATAAGTCAGGAATAAACTAAAATGAATAAGCTTCACATTCACCTGACCATAACCCACCCACCCTGCCCCCGATTTCTATCTGTGGGGTTATCTCAAAGATAATGACTATCAAAACAATTCCTAAACCATATCTGAACTGAAAAAAAAAGGGGCATTACAGCTCAAGTCAGGGCTGTGCTAAAAGAGAGGAGTGTGTCAGTTACTGACAAGTTTGCACATCGTATCTTAGTGTGATTATCATTAAACCGCGATAGAAAAAGACTGTTGGACATTCATGATTGGAACTTGGTGGACAAGCAAAGTGTAGTATCTGTTCTGATACTACACTTCAGCTGTTATAGCCTCAGTCAGTGAAGGAGAAATCCTTCTAAACTTAGGCAATTTTTATTTTTCTCCCAATTCAGAGTACCCCCTATTGGGGAGCTAGATTTTCCCACATTAACACCGATCTTGTGTCTAACTGTGCTCTCGTGGGGAGGCAAGTAAATAGGAGCAAGTCAGCCATTGATTGAAGTTTATTTGTACGAAATTAGGTTGTACTGTAAAAAGGACTAAATTTAATTAATGATTTTATGAGTGAAATGTTTTGGATTAACACTATGTATACAAGTGTTCCCATGCCATAAAAAAGAATGGCATACTTTTTTCATTGCTTCTGATTTTTGTGTAATTGAGTATTTATTTACCTCCTCTCCAGGAGGTTAGGCACAAGGCCAGTTTTATCTTACTCCCACAAGGTAAGATGTGACCCAAGGTCAGGTCGGGAAAGTGGGACTTGAAAAGCCAGCGCCCGAGAAAGTGAGCACTCTGGCCATTAAAAATTGCCTGGGCAGCCCTGTCGGCATTCCCCGGTAGGGGCGCCTCAGGCAGTAAGCAATAAACTTACTCCTCCCCAAAGAGGGGAGGCAAAGCCTGGGAGGGTGGACCTCCTAGAACTGCACAGGACCGACCCATAGACCGGCATAAATCAAGCCCTGAAGGCCAAGACAATTGAGTACCAAGAATTTCATTTTGCAACAAGAATGCTTAAATTATACAGTAAGACTTTGACTTGAAATGATTTTCATTGTTCTCTTAGAAACGAATGCAGATAGACGGATTAGAAGGTAACGGTTGGATGACTTGTTGCATGAAAGAATGCTCGCCTGTCTCCTTCCTTGCCCGTTGCCATTCTTATAATTTTCACTTTCTTTATCCAAAAACTGATGGAGATTTGTTTAATTAAAAATAAATTTGTATGAATTAGCATGGTTCAACTTTTTTGACCGGTTTCATTCTGTTAGCATTGGTTTCCCCGATTCTTTCAGTTACTTAGGAGAAGAGTGACATGAAGGTTGCCAACATCCATAAGTATGAGGGTGCTAGATTCGAACCTGGAACACCCAGGTCGTTATCCACTTCACCGTAACCACCTCTCACTTTCTGCTTTAGCCTAAATGCATATATAAACAAATTTGGTTTATCTGAAGTTATCGCTAATTTTTCATTAAAATCTAAGTATGGATCACCTAGAGATTTTGTTTTTGTAACTGCTAAAATGAAATAATTTAATAAATGAATCATGTGCTATCTAACTTCCAGAAAGAATGGTAAAGAAAAAGAATATTGTTATTAAAAGAAAGCCTATTAAAGAATATTTTCTCCTATTTCATTGATCATAATAGCTTTCGAACCAAAACCTGCATATGCTAATCTATTTTGGTAGCCATTTAGGCTAATTTTTTATGTGTGTTTACGAAAAATATGCATTCATTTTTTTTGCTTTAAAATTTTTAACATTTTTTCCAGCTTAACAGCTTCTAACGCAGTCATTTACACAAGAGAACAGAAGTATTTTCATTTTAACGCAAATCTCTTCTCCCACTGCCACCAACTTCACCAGAAATTGTTCTTAATAAGTTCATTATTTCAATTTAGCACCGTTAGTATTTTATTTTTTCGGTTCTTGCTATTGTCTATTAACTACACTACATTTTCAACCTAAATACAGGGCGCTCCCTTCCAGTACTCTTTCTTTTTTTTCTGGGTGTATTTCAGAATGACAGCATAAACAAAATAGATTGGCCGTCAAAAAACCCCCCAAAAAACAGATTGGTCAACATGACAATAGTCACATACATTATTCATACTTATAAATATTCATTTAAATTCCTTTCACATTTTTTAACTCATATGATTTAGGTAACAAACAACAATTAATTACCCGGTCACACCAGGTACATTAAGCTACTTATTCAGATCTTCTTTTTCTTCTTCAGTTCTGGGTTTTACTGACATTCCAGAATAAACAATTAGTCAGAATAGCTTTTAACGAACACAACCCTCAGATTTAGGTACGATTTCAAATATGGTTACAAAATACTACATTTTTTTTAACCTATTCAGATTGTTACGTTTCCTTTCTTTCTGTTAGCCTTCTCTACAATTTGAGTAGCAATAAACCTCCCCAAAGTTCCAGTGCTCTCTGGGCTTTTCCAGTGGAAGTCTGGTTGGTGTCCTACTTCTTCGGTCTTTCCATCCTCATTGACCCTTCACGACCATTTTGAATGGTACCAGCTGAGGCTAGTGCCACTACATGTGAGTATGTGTGCGCGTGTGTGGTGATGCTGGTGATGGGGGGGGGGAGGATATCAAATTATAGGATTTCTGGCAGTTTCAGTTCCTTTGGACTCATATAATATTCTTTCTATATATTTTTTCTATTTATATTTCAACTGACTTGTGGTTGGTCGGTGTTGCTTTTTTATGTGGGTTTGATTTTCACAGTTGAGAATTTTCCTTAATATTTCATTACTATTAGTTACTCTCTAGGAGTGTTCACATAAGTAATTATCAGTGACTGTTGTTCACTGACAATAACCAGTGGTGATCCCTGGAGTCCGAATGACGACAAGTCTCCTCAGATTTTCAGCATTCTCCACCTCTTTCAATAACCATTGTAAATTATTTTGCATTATCGCAACAGCTATTTACTATCGATTTCTCATTAGCAACGCCTGCTGGTCTTCTCTGGAATTTGAGTGACAATATGCCTCCCAAAGATTCCAATACTCTCGCACCCTTCCAGTGGAGGCCTGGTTGTGCTCTCCGTCCTCGGTCTCTCCATCCTTCTTGACCTTTTACAAAAAATTTTTGTAGCATCACCTGAGGCTGGTTTCACCACATATGTGTGAGTTTTTTTGTTGCTGTTTTGTTTTGTCACCCACATTTCCATTTACCTGTGGCTAGTCAGCATTTGTTGGTTATGTGGGTTGGTTTACACATTCAAGGACTTTTTTTAATATTTCGACTGTTTTCATCATTGCATGGTCTCAATTTTCCCTTTGATTCCAATTTCTCCTAGTCTTTTCTTCAGTTTATTTGGGACTGTTCTTGTGCTCCTACAATTATTGGTGATTTTCTTCATGTTCCATATTTCTTTCAGTTCTCTGGTAAGTTCCATGTATTTGCTACGTTTTTCTGCCTCCTTGGTCTTCACTCTGTGATCTGCTGGGACAGAAAAATCTACAATTTGGCAGGTTTTTTCCTTCTTATTGACTATTGTCATGTCAGGTCTCCTTGCTTGGATGCATTTATCTATTATTATTATTATTATTATTATTATTATTATTATTATTATTATTATTATTATTATTTATATAGTTTTCTTTTATTATTTACACTTCCTTTGCTATGAAGGTGTTTTCTCCTGGCTTCGTCATGATCCAGTACTTTTCATCAGAAGTGATCAATACTAAAAACCTAAATTATTTGGAAGGGAACATGCCTCTATATTAAAAAAAACAAAACTCATAGTATAAGCATGGGATTTTAAGGATTTCTATTTTATCACACAAAGACTAAAATGAAAAAAATATCAATTTCTATCTCTAATGGAATGTAATAGTGCCAAGCAGTGTCGGTTCCCGGGGGGTGGGTCTCACCTCTTACCCAATCTATGATATTAGGCCCCTCCTCTCACTAAAACACTATATTTTGTAAACAAAAGAATGTATTATGTTTTGGAATTTTTGAGATAAAGGTTGGATAATTTGTATTATTCGGACTACTGTTCTCATCTTGGATGATATTATCACAACATTTTGGCCGATGTAACTTCCGACCTTCTTCAGGTGCATCTTGTCGAACTCAAGAATCTTTATGTCGAACTTGGGAATCTGTGCTGAATTTTGAATGGAACACTTTATTTAATCCACCGGGGTAGCTTGCTCTCGTTCCATTAGCCTTGACCGGGTAGAAGTCTTAAGTAATCCGTGATTGTATTCTTAGTATCGCCCGCACTGAGGATTGAAACTTCAACTTCCAAAAGACTGTCATCTAGAACTGATTATTACTTAGCACTTATTCCGTATAGACTCTCAGGTTCGACAAGATTTACCTGAAAAAGGCCGGAGGTTACATCGGCTGAATAGCTGTAAGAATAACATCCAAGATGAGAACAGTCGTCTGAATAATCCTAAAGAATGTGTTTATTTTTTAATCACCAAATAATGAGAAAATTCATGAAAAGTTCAGCATTTTTTCAATAACTTTTATATTTCATAAAGAATACAAATGACTTTACTTTAGTGTGCAGAGGTCTGGTGATGACCTGGTGATGACCTGGTAATGACCTGGTGTATACCCCAAAGACCCAAATATAAGTTCTAGTACTGAGAAACATTATAAGAAAGGAAGATAGTTACAATATGATTGGATGCTCCACTCCCCACCTAATTTGGATGTACGGAGCCAATACACCATCGCCCTCCCTTCTCTGCACACCACTGCATCACAACAATTTTTAAAAGAATTGAAGTTAGATGGGAAATAAATTTGCGCTAGATAAACACACATGTCACATTCTTCTTTTTTGAATATGTTGTTACTCTTAAAAGCGACTCTATATATTTTTCCCAGAAAAATTTGAAGACAAAAATAAAACTAAGGAGGCTTCCAGAGCACTGCTGAAACTATTTTTTCCATACCCTCAGGCCTCTTCTTGTCTGGAAGGAGAGGGCATCGAAGGTAGTTAGTGCCAGCTCTGACGATGTCAGGCAAATTGAATTTCATTTCAGATCTAAAATGGAACAAATATACTCAATCTGTTGCTAAGGTCTCTGGAAAAATGGTTGAATCATTCTATCGCCCCAGAAAGTGCCTAATTCCAGAGGCAATCGTCTACCAATATAAGAATCAGATACGTCCCAAGATGGAATACTGCTGTCGTATCTTGGGAGGTGCCATACAGAGCATTCTATCCTGCCTTGACTGACTTCGAAATCTAGTAGAGAGGGGGGATCTCTTCTCTACAACCCCTTTTCTCACAGAAGAAACGTTACTAGTCTCTCTCTACTCTATTGTTATTTCCATGGAAGGTGCTCGACTAAGCTCCAATCTTTTGTTCCTCCTTGTAAGACATTCACAGCAAAAACTCTTTTTGCTACCACAACGAAATTAGACTTTCAGTTCTCCCTCCACGTGCTTAGCCTCAGGCGGAATTTCCATGGACAGAGCGTTTTTGCAAGGGTTTCTCATCTCTGGAACACGTTATTGCGGGACTGCTTCCTATTGATTACAAATTGGTTATCTTCAAATGCAATGTCAATAAATTCTCTATAAGTAATCATACACAGTTCATGCCATTAATCAATGTTAGTACTCCCATAGTGTCCCTCATCTTTCGGCTGATAATCATTCCTGTCTCATTAACCCTTATACTCAAGTAGCTGTTGGTCTCGATAAGTGGTGAGCCCAATAGTGAAAGTAAAAAAAAAGAAAAAATAAGATTAAGAGATTTTCAAATAAAAAAAGTCTTACACGTCTCTGTCCATTCTTAAAGCAATTCCAAATGTCTCTAACAGATCAGTGTAATCCAGTTTATCTTCCCTTGGCAGAAAAGAATCCAGGATCGGTTTGGCTCGTCTCAGGCATAGTTTACCTTGTTGACTAAAACAGCTCTGAAATCGCTATATAAAAAAAAAAAGAAAGAAAAGAAAATAGAATACATTTTTATAATACAACTATCTATATCTTCCTAACATAAAGGGTTTGCAGAAGGGCAGTACCTTTCAAAGTTGGCCTTCAAAGATGTCCTCGACTGGTCTCCATGCATCCCAGCACTATGCATTCATAAAATATAGCCTCTCCATAGTGAATGACTGTCTGTGCGTAGTTAGGAGTCACATCCTTCTCATGATTAACCTGTTAATATGCATGAGCATAGACAGAACACAGCTGATGTAGAGGAGTTAACCTTGATCACAAATCCTGCTATTCCATGGATTTGAGTTGGTTTGGTTTGGTTTAGTTGTTTTGTTTTATGGCATATCAATGTTGTTCGGGTCATTTTATGCTGAATCCGGTCATTTTGGTAAAAGTTTTTATGCTTCAAGTTCTTTATATCTTCAAATGTTTATTCTCGGTATTTGGTTTGGTTGTTTTGTTTTACGGCATATCAACACTTTTCAGGTTATTTTATGCTGAATAGGTCATTTTGGTAAAAGTTTTAGGGAAGGGAGGAAGGGGAGAAAGGGAACAAGGGGAAGGGGGAGGGAAAGGAGGGAAAGAAAATTGTTGTTTTTTGTTTTTGGTTTTGCAAAACATGATTGAATTTTCTAAAGAAAAAAAACAATAAAACATCAATGTTTGGTGCAATTTGGGGTCAGGAAACCGATATCTTCAGACAGCATGATCTGGTAGCACCAGTATTTCATAGGTAGCAGTAGTTCTAGTTGCACTCATTGACCAACTGATGATCTGGTTTCTGCAAACAACATGGCTTTGTAGATGATCATATATATTTGACAATGGGAAGGCATAACAACTGCTTCAGTTAGTGGAGTACCATCGACTATGTTCAGGTTTGGCAAGCCACATATATAATCATCTATTAAATAAAACATAGTTTTACCATCAATTGTTGAATGTCCCAAGACAAGACAAAGAAAAAAAAATACCCCGACTCCTCCGATAAAACTAATATTTGGAAGGAAATTTACCTTTTCTCTGTGTATTTATCCTTTTGTTTGTCTACCCCTTTTTTCTCTCCATATTTAGCTTTGTCTGTCCGTTCTCACCAGTCTGTCTTCCTACTCCACCAGAGGTGTCTGCTTTCTTTTGTATCTCTATTTCTTATATGTCACTTTTTTCCGTGGTGGTGTGATTGTACAAAAACAGCAAACATCACAAGAAATATTTTTTAGTTGTGAATTAAAAAATAATCTTTGCATTTGAAGGACTTGTTGAAATTAAACATTAATCTCGACCATATCTATAAATTGCAACTTCATTTTTCATAATTATACCCAGTCCTGATATCAAACCTGTAACAGTCACATATTTTGATGTACTATTTTCTCTTTATGTAAATAGACAGGTTTACCACTGGTTAACTGACCCATCGGCCAATCAGATGTCTTGGTGTAAGAATACAATTTGTTGGCCTGCTTCTGGCGCCTACACAAGTTGTTCTTTCCCGCTTTTTAATCAGTTAGAGTTTTGAGAGTCGTACGAACCGGACATGCTGTAGATAGCTTTTCCAATTCACCCATGATGGGATGAAATCTACAAAGATGTGTGACGCCCCCCCCCCCTTTGTAAAAACAAACTCTTAGCCGTTTTTAATTCCTTTTCAGCACTACCAAAATAAAAGATGTTTTCTGTTAACCTTATATGTCGTTTGTTGTTTTCTACATATCATTTATGAGTCAGATGGACCTACTGTAAACATGCCCTAATGCCCTGATTTTGAGTTTGGCCACCCAGAGTCTGATTTCTCTTTGATAAAAATGAAAGTGTCTCATTAAACAGATGTTTCCTGCTGTGGTTATGAACCACTTGAGTTTTGCCAAGAATGATAGCTGAGACCCCCTAGGGATTGAGTCTTAGATGTTCATAGATAAGGCTAACAATTATCTGAGTGGTCCTTCTGGGTGGTCGGATGGGTATGGCTGAGATCAAGACCGGATGCTTAGGATTTCCGGTCAAAGGTGCATATATTCCAGGAGATGAGAAGGGGAGGCCAGTTACAGCCGGCCATCTGAGCATGAGACAGTCAGTTTGTTTTTCTGGGGTCTGACAGAGTTGGACTTGTGTGTCTCTCCAAGCAAGATGGATCCTGGGACTTGTGTTTTGGTTAGGCAAAAATCTCTCATTTGGCAAGTCTGTTGTTCAAAGGAAAAAACGAGTACCATTGTAACCTCCAACAAATAAACCTGTTACTTGTTTTAAACTGGAGTTGTGGTTTTATTTGAAAGGAGAATTTCTCTGTTGTACCACTGACTGAGACCATTCAATTGACACTGTGACCAGCGTTGGAATCGAGTTGTAATTTTGAACCGGGACAACGAGCGAGACGATCACGGCCTGTGTAGTGAATGCACACAGACACGTTCATACTACTATCACAACCACACTTCAATCATAAAATAGATGGATACCCTTTTATCTCACCCCATTATTTCAATTATAGGACCCACCCCCAATCTATGGGACCCCCCCCGCCCACACACATACACACTAGGAAACTACTCCTTGTAAACAAAACAATGTTCATTTTTTTTAATCACCAAAAGTCATAAAATTATTAAATTTTAATAAAACTTTTAAAAATTTATTCAATAAATAATATATTTATAAAGAATACAAGTATTCAAATTATTTAAAGGTAGAAGTTTCATAGAATTCAAGTTTGGGTTGGTTTGGTTGTTTTGTTTTACGGCATATCAACCCTTTTCGGGTTAGTTAATGCCAAATCTGGTCATTTGGTAAAAGTTTTTATGCTTCAAGTTCTTTGTATTTTTAAATACTTATTCATAGTGTTTTGTTTGGTTGTTTTGTAGAGAAAAATGTTGTCTTTCTTTTTGCAGAACATGATTGTGTTCAGCAAAGGGAAAGGAAAATATAATAACATCAATGTTTGGTGCATTTTAAGCCAGGAAGCCAGTATCTTCAGACAGCCTGATCTGGTAGCACCAGGGAATTCAAGTTTTGGCCTAATTAACACACATGCTCAGTAAGGTTAGTATTACGTTTTTACTTATCGAGATGTGTATAAACTTCTACACTCAGGCTTTTGATTGTCTGTGGATTCAATCATTCACAGACCGATGTTTGTTTTTATAAGAAGGTTGATTAATCAGAAAGGAAAACCAACACTTCAAAGTGACTTGAGTGTGCACAAGAGAGAAAAAGACAGATTGATAGACAGCCATATAGATTGTCTCGTTACACATAGCTACATTGTGCACCTCCCCCACCCTGTAAAAAAAAATAGTTTGTTGTTGAAAATCAAACCTGTCTTACCTCATCTGTGAAAATCTTTCCCAGCAAACCGAATAGCCAACCAGGATAGAAGAAATACAAAGAAGTGTTGTCAAACTCCGGAAGATAAAGGAGAACTCCAATTTCATGGAGGAATATCGAAGCTAGAAGAAAAATGAAAGAAAAAATAATGAAATATATAAGGAGTTTCATATTCGTTCTGACACATAAACAAAAGAGAACTAAAAACCTTGCTTTTAAAATACTAGCGGAAGTATTTTTAATGGTTTTGTTTTACTTATGTTCACCCCAAACAAAACAAATTGAACTGAGACGTAAGGGGTACTGTAAATTAAGGACCAGATTTATAGGGGCATCCTGAGTGGGGAGTTGTGCAGCAAGATGTTTGTTCACATTACATTTAAATTTCTGCATATTGGTACAGTCAGGGGAAAAAAGGGAGCAGGGAGGGAATTCCCAAAGGCTAGCAGTTCGAAGAAAGAAGCTATTAGGGTAGAAAGCCTTCCGGCATCTGGGGACCTCTACAATGAAGGGGTGGTATTTTGCTGATTGTCGAGTTTGTCGGTGGTATTTACCCGCCTATGCCGGATTTCTCAACTTTTATTGAATTTTATAGCCAAGATTATAATTTAAAACCATCTATTAAATATTTTTCATCCATTTAAAAAAAAATTATTCAGATTTATGAAGATGATTGATATCGGCTAGGAAATAACCGGAACGCTATAGTAAGAAAAAAAAAACGATTTTCTAGTGTGAGATTCGAACCCACAATGGCATAAAATATTGAAACTGAAGGCGAGCACTTTATCTGCAAGGCCATTGATCTAACGAAAATATTTTGTCTTTTTAATCTACCTAAATAAATTCAGCATAGGGATTTTTAATCTATCTGCATAGATCTACAATGTTTGTCTAAAATAAATAAATAAGCATAAAATAAACAATTCTTATGAAAGTAAAAATATATTAGTAAACATTTATCAAATATTTATTATCCATTTTTTATAAAAAATAAATAATTTCTCTTCAAAGTAAACAATATGTCAAATACAGACAATTTTTTTACATGAAAAGTTTGGTCGGCTAAAAAGGAATGCTAAAAATGTCGGAACATTTGTTTCTAATGCTATTTTTACACAGTTTTAATTTTGAATAATTAGTTTTAAAAAAGGTTCAAGAACTTCTGACATCAATAATGACATCAGATCGAAGGTGCTGATTCCAAATCTACAGTTAGTTAGGCTCTTGGATCAACCGTTTAACTGTGATGCCATGACACACATACATACAAATTTGCTCTCATATATATATATATATATATATATATATATATAGAGAGAGAGAGAGAGAGAGAGAGATAGAAGAAAAAAGAGTGATAAATATGCGACGATTGTCCAAATTTATTTCAAATTTCAATTGTTCAATGCAAGGTGCATTCAGTAATAAACTAGTGTTTATTATTCTTTCCTTAAGCCAAGGCTTTTCAAAGATCGAAATCTTATCATCAGAGGAGAAATACAGATGGATAAGTTGGATATATATATATATATATAAAACAAGATTTATTTGTGTTTAAAAGTAATGCACTAAATATGACCACATGTCAAAGTTTCCTGATACGTGAATATATGAAAAGTAGACTTATCAAACATTTATAGATATCTAATCTAAAAAAAAAAACTGGTTTGGATAGAGAGGAGACTGATCGCATGTTGTCTTTTCGGCAGTTAGACGAAATACAGCAGGAAAGAGAGAAGATTGACAGACAAACATGTAGTTACCACAGTGGTGAGACCAAAAAAAGGGGAAAAGAGGAAATGAACTTCTGAGTCACATATTTTATATCCGCGATCATGTGGCTCATCAACCAATGGTTGACCGCCTCATCGTCACATGATCTGAAACTCTACATATTAGGAAACACCAGACCCGACAAAGATAAATAAAATCTGAGAATCATTAATAATTATTGTTCCCTTTTCAAAATCATTTCACAAAATATTCATAGCTTGTACAGAAATAGCTCAAGACTTATTAATTTATACTCCCTCTGGTCAGAAACAGTGTGTGTATACATCTTTTGCTGTTGCTTAAATTAGGTGTAGAGGGGAAAAATAAAACTTTAACTAAATTTGTCCAGCTGTAAACGGCAGTTTTTCTTCTTCTGACCTGTGAGGTGTTTCTGGTTCAAAACATCCATCAGCATTGATATATCAGGCAAACTTTCTAAGGCCCTTGACCAAATTCTACCTTTGATGTTTCTTCCAATACCGAATGTTGTGACATGTTTGGTCGCATTGTAACAGTCATAAACATTGACATTTCTTTCCTCTTGCGGAGAGTAGCCCTAGTGAGGTTGTTTGGTCACAAAATGACTAATCAGATTCCTGGGGTAGTAATTTCGACCGGATCTTTGAAAGACTACATCCAGACTTTTAGAGAGAGCTTCCAGACACCTATGAAGAAAGATGTTGACACTTTCTTCTGCCTCTGCCACCTAGACACTGAGCAAGGTTATCTTCACTTAACGATATGCTACTCTAAGGAAATACTTTTATTATTACTATTCCTTTCTTCACTGTTTAAAACTTCTGGCAACCTACACCCAACAGTGAAGGTCACTTAAATAAATATATCATTTGTTGGTTATAGAAATGGCCTTGTTTTCCTTTTTTTGGTGACCCTTTTGTTAGAAATTATTATAGGAGTTGGTCTTACAGTATGTCAAGATAAACTTCTATAGCACCACATTCCAGCTGACGATCTTTGGATCTCTCTAGTAGTGCTTGCAAAACTGCTCTTGATTCTTGTTATATAATGGGACGCATGTGATGATGGACGTATAGAGAGATCGCTTAACTTGCGCGATTTGTAACGGAGTCATCTCGTGCAATTTTGGTGCAATGTTTTCTCACGATTCGTGGTGACAGTTGATGAGACCTCGGATCAAGGGTTGGGTCGCACCTGTGCGTTGATCACGAGATTTCGTGACGTCACAGTTTTCCCGGTGAGAAAACTGCAGTGGGATTTCAGTTCTTGACGGGAAGCCGACTAGTCAAGTCGCCTTAGCCATGTAGCGATTAAATAAGATAGGGGAATTCAGATCCCCAAAAAATGAGAGCCAGACGATGTCCCCTCCTCCTTCCCTTGCAAGTGATTAAATAATTAGTTAATTAACTAGCGTAAGCTTCTCTCTCTCTGTTTCAACGAACTTGCTTCGATGTCGACAAGCTAATAAATGTAAATAAATGGCTCGGAACTAAAAGAGAAGGCTTGTTATATTTTGTTGATTGATTTCAGTTACAGAAAGAAACTGCCGGCACGAAATTGTGACAACGACAAAGCATCTGCAGAGAGTGGTGGCGGCGACGGGTCAGCTGCTAACAATAGCAGCTAGGGTGCAGACATTGAAAGCAGAAAGAGAAGAGACAGCAAGAAGAAAGGGAAATATAATTCCCGAATTGGGTTTACTGCTGTGTCAGCCGAAAGGGAGAGATTGAAGCCGGGACCGACTGGCAAGACCACTCGACGTCGCCGGATCGAGAAACGACATATCGTCCCGTTAGCAAGCAATGCCGTTCGCTGGATCAACAAAGGAGCTGTTATACTACGCGAGATTCTGACATGCAAACGTATTATAAACCAAATATTCACCATTCTGAGTTAGTTAATTTATAGGAGCTAATCTTAACATAAACTGTAAGACTATCTCCTATAATAACTGTAAGACTATCTCCTATAATAACTGTAAGACTATGTCCTATAATAATCTGTAACAAAAGGATCGCCAAAGAAAGGAAAACAAGGCCCTTTTATAAACAACACACGATAGATATTTATTTATGTGACCTACACAGTTGAGTGTAGGTTGCCAGAAGTGAAGAAAGGAATTAAATAATAATAAATATCGGCTGCCGAAAGTCTTTTCTTGGAGCAGTATATCTTCAAGTGAAGATAGCCTTGCTCAGTGTGTCTAGTCGACAGGGGCAGAAGAGAGTGTCAACGTCATTCTTTGTGGCTGCCTGGAAGCTCTCTGACTTCTCTGCAAATCTATAAAGATCTCCCGATGGAGTTCTTAAAAGGTCCATTCGAAAGATTCTGATTGGCTATCGTGTGATCAAACAACCTCACTAGGGCTGCTCTCTGTTAATGTTAATGACTGCTACGAATTAGTGTTTTTTTATGCCTTTGTTTTTCTTTCACAATATTTTCCGCTTCATTTTTCATATTTTGTCACTATGGCTAGTCTGAAAAAAAAAAATCCTTAATTATCAGCTGTGTTTTTATTTATCAATGGATTTGAACAAAAACAGTTAACGTTTTAGTTTAAACACATTCTTGACTAATGTTTATCACACACACGGAATGAGTTGTCATAAAACACTAAAATCCGGAAGGTTTTTCTGGCTGTGCATCAACTGTTCCCAACCAGAGGGCGTATTTCGTAGTCGTCAATTTTCATTAAAGGTTGACCAGAGTGCTCAATTACCAGAATAAGAGTCTAACATATTTATATAAATCATCCTCATAAGTTATCAAATTTTACTCATTCCATTCATTATTTTCAATCCTCTCATAATATTCATCATCATTCACTGTCAATCTATCCATTTCATTCACCTTTATTTTTGAGTGTCTTTTAGGCTGGCTACTCACTTGGCCTTTTGGCTAAGATCAAAGTGTAGTATCTGTTCCGATGGATACTGCACCCCATAGATCGGTATTGTCTTGACTTTCGGGGCTTGATTTACGCCGGTCTATGGGTCTGTCCTGTGCAGTTCTAGGAGGTCCACCCTCCCAGGCTTCGCCTCCCCTCTTTGGGGAGGAGTAAGTTTATTGCTTACTGCCTGAGGCACCCCTACCGGGGAATGCCGACGGGGCTGCCCAGGCAATTTTTAAACCCCACTTTCCCGACCTTGGGTCACATCTTACTTGTGGGAGTAAGATAAAAACTGGCCTTGTGCCTAACTCCTGGAGAGGAGTAAATCCATACTCATTAGTAATAAATAAATAAATAAATAAAAGCTTTTCTATTCTGTTAGCCATGTACCCGGGCAAAACCGGATAACCCTGCTAGTGTAAAATAGTATAAAACCTTGTGTGACGCTATCATCCTGTGCTGTATTTCGTAGATGTCCCCTTGGATTAGATCCTACATTTTAGGATACTATTGTGACCCAGGGATGTATCTTTCTGTGTCAAATCTTGGTTTGAAGCACTATCGTGACAATATACGTGGTGGTCACGGGGTTAGCCGGATTTTTTCTGACCAGCTCTGTCAATCGTTCTACGCCCATGCAGTGTTTGAAGATCTGCAGAACTTTGGTGTATAATACCACTCATCTGGAACGTGTTGTGGTAAGCGTCTGTTGGCATAATTTTGCTGCTTTGTCAGAGAAAATGTTGTCTGGATTTCATCGACAAAAAAAATGGGTGAGTCTACAGGCCGAAAGAATGGCTGAACAAGAACTTAGAAAAAATATAATTTATTTTTAACATTCCATTTTTTCAGCCAAGCACTGATACATGATTTACTCGCAACCAGTCTGGCTGCAGTAGTCCGAGTCAGACATGCGTATCTCTCATGCGGAGGCAATTGCAAAACTGAAGTATTCTCTCACGAAGAGAAATAAAAGGCTGTCACACAAAAGACATCCCTCTCTATTCACCCCCCCTCACTCAGGCACAAGCCGGGGACTTCTACCTTTTAAAGTCTGTATGATCCAGGAAAGCTGTCAACGCGTTAAGCTTTAGCAGGTTTACATATGTTGACCTCAATGCACTTCATGACAGATAAGTTATTTCAACATAGAATGGGGTTTTAATTTACAGTGCCAGTAAGCTCAAACTTTACTGGATTCTGAGAACAATACTTGGGCGAAATTCGATATCTAAAAAAGGTTGCAATTTCAATTAATTATTAAGTCAGCTCATTAATCATCAAAGCTTATTGTGCCACACTTTGAACAATCGTTCACATCCTATTAGCACGTTAACTCGGTAGGCTGGTTACCGATGAAAGTGAGTCAAAAGAGTTAAAACAAATAAATCAATAAAAAAGAAGCTCACCTTGTTGTAAGTCCGCCGGTGATCTGATATCATTGTCTTTAACTGATTCCACAAGACATTTGAATTCATCTTCAAAGCAATATCGTACTGGAATGCCTTCTATTTTTTCAGCTAAAGAAATATAACTTTGTGGGATCTGTAGAATTTAAAGAGAATTGAAAAACGCTGATAATTTACTGCCAAAAAATATTTACTTTTGGAAAGCACCAACAAAATTAGATATTTTTTTCTAATATAATGATATAACACATCACTCAATAAGTCCAGGGCCTAGCTGATAAAGCATCAACGTTTAGGCAAAATTAGATTTTATTTATCAACATAGTGTATCACCCTAGAAGGAAACTGATTACAATGCTTCTCAAAAAATTTAATGCCTTTTTTGTCAAACGATTTGTCTTTGGCTTTGAGGCCAAAGACAAATCGTATGCCTCAGTTTTAATATCACTTCTTCATTGGAGACAAATACCTTTTCTGTGGCATTCTTTTGAAGTATGCAAATAGCCATTAGTCGCTGGGGGTCAGATTTGGAGAATAGGGTGTGTAAGGAAGCAATTCGAAATGCAATTCATGTAGTTTTACCATTGTTATGATCGACTTGTGACACGGTGCATTGTCTTGGTGAAAGAGCACTTTTTTCTTCTTTATTTGTAGTCGTTTTGGGGGGGAATTTCTTCATTCACACACACCAATAATGCGCTATAATGTTCGCTATTGATGGTTCTTCTTTTCTCGTGGTAATTGATGGACAAAATACCTTGTGCATCCCAAATATGGAGGCCAAAATCTTGCCGGCTCATATTTGTGTCTTTAACCACTTTGGACGACTTTCACCTGATTCTGTCCACTCAACTGACTGCTTATTTGACTTTAGAGTGAAGTGCTGAATCCATGTTTCATCCACTGTGATACATTGATGCAAAATATTCCTTTTTGTTGCGTGAAAACAGTTGCAAACAACATTCTGAATCATCGATGCATTGTTGTTTTTGAGCGACTGTAGCAAACATGGCACCCACTTTGAATACAGCTTTCTCATTGATAAATGTTTATGCAAAATGGTGAATACACTGCCTCCTGATACCTTCATTGTTTTGGCCAATCGTAAATAGAAGTTGTGTGAGATGTCACACAACTTCAATTTATGATTGGCCAAAACGATTTTGTGAACTTTTTTATGTTTTCTGTTATGATGTCTGTATAACCGCATTTAAAGTTAGCATTCAGCATCCTTTATGTCTGTATAAACTCACCATTCCACTGTTTCTGATGAAGCAGTGTCCGAATAACACTTATCAAGCCATTGATTTGCTTGAACAGTATTTTTCCCATCAGAAATCAATGCTTTATCAACACATGTTTCCATTGTTTGTAAGATTTGCAACAGTAGCTTCACTTCAATAATTGTAATTTGTAAACTAATAATCTGATAATTGGGCTTAAATTTTTAATAGTCTTCTCAAGTTGCTTGAAAGATTTCACCAAAACTGTCTGAGGTAATTTCCTAATGTATGGTCCCTAATTAGTCACAGAAATGCCTTTCAGCATTATTCCCAAACAACTTAGTACATATGAGTTGACAATGGTTATTATCATAAGAAAAACATTGAAATTGTGTGAATTTGTTAAAGACAAGTTGAAATTCAACTCTAAATGAACAAGATGAACACAAAAACTAAGAACATGTATTTAAAAATCTATCTATAAACAAAAGTCAGTCGGATTTTAAAAGTCAGATCTAAATAGTTTTTAAGCTGAAACATCAAATTTTACTTCTGACTAGGCAATTTTCTTTTGTTATTGTTGTACCTTGTTGTTGACAATATAATAATGTATTTAGCTATCATTTCTTAAAAAAAAAAAAACTTGTTCCTGGCCAGGATATTGGTAATATGAACACATTTCTAAATAAACACCTAAAAAGAAAAAACTGCTTGTCATTTAAAAAAAAACATATTTTCACTATCTGATAAACAATTACTTTTTTTTCTAACATAAATATTAGCATCTTGCTTTCTTAATTTTACTTGTACAATTACTTCTATGAACAAAGTTTTTTTCCTAGAACATCCCATCTGTGGAACAAGATACCATGAATCTGCTTCCCAACCGACTACAACATGGTCGTCTTCAAGTCTATTGTAAACAAATACTTGTCGAGCCGTCCTCTTGGAAAATCAAGTCCTCTTAAGTGATATTCTGCTAATTACAGCTACTGTTTCCAATCCTAATTTGACGGCAATCATCGTCCAACCAGCAATCCTTTTAACTTCTATCCTCGTGTGACTCCCGGGCCTTGATAAGCAGTGATAAATCAATACAAAACAACAACAAAAACAACTTGCTTAAAAGCCTGCAAAATTCAAACAAAACTATTTTCCTATTTTCCTTTGAGAAAACAACAATAAACGTGTCTTGACAAACGATTTTTCTGCTGAATATTTCAGATAACATACAGTAAAATAAAAAAGTAAGTATAAAAATAAATTGCCATTATAATATATTATTATATTAGCTATTAAAATTATAGAAAATAATATATTATTATTTATTACCGAAGTAAAACAAAATGTATTTTAGTATCATTATTTTACTGTGGTGTGAAAACAATTGTCAAACGATACATCGTCTGTATGTGGCAATTAACGTTCAATTGTAACTTTTTGAATTAACCTTTTTTACAAGTATGTTATAATTTTCAACAATTCTATTCAATTAATGTAATCAGCAAACGATACAATAAATAATTCAATTCAACTTCAAAAAAATCTGATTCCTTTAAAAGACCAGCATGCAACAGTTGTTTTATATATCAGAAATGTGAATAGCCTATAGCAAAAAGAAGCTGAAATTAAAATGAATTTCATAACCTATTGGAGTCACGCCCCCCCCCCCCCGCGCGTGCGTGCGTGCGTGCGTGTGTGTGTGTGTGTGTGTAGAGGGTAGCACAAAAAATAACAACTCTTTTCCTAAACAACTCCAATCGGTTTCAACTAAGAAAATAAAAATTAAGAGAAAAACATTGAGTGCGCATGTGGGGGGAACGAGACAGAAAGTCATTCTTTGATGAAACAAAAGTCAGGTAACTCCCCTACCACCTTCATGAATCGTTTGAAGTCTTAGTTTTTACAGCCAAATTAACATTTTCAGTTTTCAGAGAGAACTGTCATAAGAGGGAAAAGAAAAGCAAGGCGAGACAAGAGGAAGAGAGATAAACAGGAACAGAGAAAGAAAGATAAAGAGAAGGAAAATAATTAAAATCCGGCTAAATAGTGCCGACAAAATAAGGAGGTAAGGCTCTAGCGATTTTGCAAAAATCAACTTTTTCTTATTTAAAAACAAAAAGTGGATTTTGACCAAAAAGCGGAGAACTCACATCCATGGGAAGCTTTAGCGATTTAAGCTGAAATCTGCTTTTTCTGGATTAAAATAATGCGGAATTCCGCTAAAAAAACGGAGAACTCATATACTTGATATACATATGAGTTTACACCCTCCATAAAAGTGACATAAAAAAATTATGCTTTGCTAGTGTTCACACTAATATTCATATTCATATAAAATAATGTCTTAATCGGTGAAGTTAAAAAAAAAGAAATAAGAAAAAAAAAGTATCAATCCGGAAAAAAAAGAAAACGTCTCATTATGGAGATAGAGTGATGGTGGGGTTGCGTCTGACTTGCTATTTGCTTTCTCAATTCCCTCAGTATATACCTGTCCCAGGACGAGTAAAATTCTCTAAACAAAACAGTTTAATGTCCCCTTACGTAGATTAAAATCAAGATATAATGCTACTAAACGTTATATCTAGAATCCTTATTCCAATTCTGATCAAAATCGATTACATGATTTTGATTCTAGAAAACGTCTAAGCTTTATGGCTTGATTTTAATCTTTGTAAGGGGACATAAAGGTGGTGCAAAACTGTTCTCTTCAGCGAATTAATTTTACTTGTCCTGGGACGGGTATTCTCTAGTACAATATAAATGAGAAGACTGAATACATAGAAGTCAAAGTATTTAGGGTTCCTGAACAGCAAACAAAACTGGCACTAGAAACACCCTGAATGGAAAAACTGCGAAGGATCTAGTAGTCAGAATATTTATGGCAACCGAATCATATTCAAGACTTGAAGGTAAGTGCAATGGAATTGAAAATAATTGCTTACTTTTCTACTCAAGAATAATTCTCCTTTCTGGTGATTATGCTTCATATTTTTTGCCACCTTATTGATTTCTGCTGCAAGTTCTTTCAGCCCGGTGTTTGAAGGCGGACAAGTGACCCATAAGTTCATGATCCTGAAAGACAGATGTGCCTTGTTGTACATGCCGTTAATCTCGGAAAATGTTTGCTTGACGAACTCATCTTTGTTACCTGGTACTTGATCGATGTACGTTCCAATGAGCATAACAACTGCATGTTTCACTTTGGCCTGAAAGAGCAATGGAAATAAAAATAAAAGAAATCAAGTAGTACATCAGATGCATTATATTGACCCAACAATGGTACCCCCTCCCATGAGCAATATTGGACTAACCCTTTCATGTTTGACAATTTATATAGCAGGTAAATGAGGCCAATGTAAGTCTGCCTCTGTACAACAGTATCAATGAACAGTCAAGGACAAAACCCGTTTGCGCCTGTATAGAGAGACCTAACACTGGTAACACCCTGAACAATATTGGACTAATCCATCCACCTTGGGTGCTATTCTCTCAACGTTTACGCCAATATAACCTCTAACCTTCTTTAGATATGTTGTATTGGATCAATCTGCTGTCTTCTACAAAGTAACGGCCCTCTTTTTTTAATTACTTTTATGAACTCAATCTTAGTATAGACACAGATTACCTATCATTCAGACACATATACAAGATGCAGATGATATTTGTTTGTAATTTCCAATTGCTAATTTTATGCATATTTTTTACTTTCATTGTTAGTCTTGTCTTCATGAAAACAATGACTACATGAAGGAATACAAAAACAAGTGAGAAAAAAACAGGGAAAGATGGTCTATGTTGATGGAAACAACTGGAACTTTGTTATGTAATATACTTTTTTCTAGTGACACTGTATTCAATGCAACAACATGTTTGCCACTGGATTTTTATCACGTAGTAGATATTTTCCAATAACACAATATTCAATCTAACAACATCTGCTGCCACTTGATCTTTATCATGTAGACTTTTTCCAACAACACTGTATTCAATCTAACATCGTATCTGTCACTGGACCTTAATCATGTAGTGGACTTTTCTCCGACAACACAATTTTCAATATTGATCTTTATCGCTCAAATATCGTCCTTTGAGTTCTAAAACGCCTTCTGTCTACTTCCATTAAGCTCGTCTTTTATGGATGGTAAACCACACTGGACACATGCAGTTGATACGTATGAATACTCTAATTCCAGCATGTACTTTTTCTTTCTCGCATTGAGGTTCTACACTCTAGAAGACAGTGTTCATGCCTTTCCCAATGGTATTACGATAGATCTGATTAGATTTATAGTCGGTATCCATCAGGCCACTCGTGGCCCCAAGAGGCGTTAATAAGGCAACAATATTAATAATCTTTTCCAAGTTGGACCTTTTACCATATTTATCCTTATGGCATCATAGGTGCTTTTTAATGTGGCAGCACCTACTCAGGATTTCAGATCTGCAGTTCATTGACATGAGTGTATGCGGTACACATACACACACAATCTACACATGATGCTATCGGGTTTATAATAAGGGCCCGTTTCATGATTTTGCAAACTAGTTAAGATAATTAAACAAGAACAGGAATTCTTAAGGTGTACTCATTTAATTTGCATGTTTAGGCGAAGATGAGCTCTTTTATGGTGGCAATAAAGTAAGTCAAGACTATTTGCACCACTCAATTCAGATTCTGGCTCATCACATCCGCCACAGCATCTAATATAGAAATATGAATTCTAAATAATACATTTGTCCTTATACAATATTGAATGCATGCATTGTTTAATTTAAAGAACAAATGAACTGTTTTCTGTGGAGCATAGACAGAAATATGTTCTACTCAGTCAAAGTCAAAAGCTGGAACAGTTCATAGCTTTGTTTTGATTTTTGATCATGTGGTGATTCTACCAAGGACCAGTCACATGATTGAAGCATCCCCTGCTGTCAGAGTCGGTTACCTCCACTAGAGATAACTGACTCCTACACAACGAAGACTCTCCTTTTTAAAAATTTCTTTTATCAACACAGCTTCACAACAGACACAGAATGCTTATTATACACACATGTAGACGATATTTGTTTGTAATTTCCAACTGCTAATTTTATGCATTGAATTTCCATGCTTTCTCAAACTGGGAAATTACCAAAAGATTGGAGAAGAAAATTGATGGTGTGTACGCCAGAGCTAAAAGCAAAGATCACCAAAGCCTTTGTGTGACTAAGTCGGGAGACAGTGACAAGACCTATGGCCAGTTCCGAGGTTGCATCGAGGCTGTCATCACAGCCAAAGAGACATTCATCAAGTGATATCAACAGAACGAGTCATGAAGATAAACTGACCCAAGTTTGAAGAATAAATCTAAAAAAATTGAAACTATTGTGTTATTTTTACCTGGACTGTAATCTCACAAGTATCATCCACACCCTGTACATACACAGGTTTTTTGGGGGCAGATTTGGTTGTTTTGTTTTATGGCATATCAACCCTTTTTGGGTTTGTTAATGCTGAATCAGATCATTTTGGTAAAGGTTTTTATGCTTTAAGTTCTTTATATCTTCAAATATTTATTCATAGTGTTTAGTTTAGTTTTGTAGGGGAAAAATGTTTTTGTTTTTAGATTTGCAGAACATTATTGAGTTGTGCAAAGGAAAAAAACAATAACATCAAGATTTGGTGCATTTTAAGTCAGGAAGCCGCTATCTTAGGATACACTGATCTGGTAGCACCAGTTTGGAGCAAGAGCAGTTCCAAAATTAATGGAGCTTGTAAAGCCTTATATACATTCTCTTACATTGACTCTAAGACAAGCCTCAATTTTTAATACATGATTACTACACACAACTCGAGGCAAGTACATAAATGCACATAAAATTGTATACAGCCAGACAATACAGAACTTTAAAAAGATTGACATCAAAATTGTTCTTTTTATTTATATAAGTAAATTTTATTCAGTTTTATTAGTTTATTTTCGCTACAGATAAGTAAAAAGTATTTACCTCGATGCTCATGAGGAATGGTTCTAATGCTGCGATGGGTTTACGGATGTCCCAGACCAATAAGAACAAACTGTTTTTGCTAATGAAGCAATTGTGAATGTCAGTAAATTTGTTAGCTTTCGAAAATTCCCAAACATTAAATGTTATGGAATTAACCGAATTGGTCTGAAAGTTAAAAAAAATAAAAAGTTATAAAAACAAAAACAAAAAAAATAAAAATACAGAAAAAAAATCAAAAGAAAAAGAAGAAAATAATTTAAAATAAAAGATAAATTAATTACAAATGAAAAAACAATTGCATCTTCAAATCAGAGCTAATATTGGCAGAAATTAAACTCGGTATGACCAGTGTCGATGCTAGTAATGGCAGCTGCCAGCGGCTGGTTGGGGTGTGGGTCCGATGGATAAACCACCACAGGTAACTTTCGTTCTTTCTCTCTTTCTTTTTGTTGATCTCTTTCTTTTTTGTCGTCACAAGAAAGAAAAAATAGTCGTTAAAAACTGTCACAGAAACAAGACGTTTTTCCTGGTGCTGACGATTTGAAAGTGTTGTTGGGTTTTGAAATGTAGTGAGAAAATAAATACTATTTTTCCAAAAGATATCTTATCTACTTTTTATCAAGTATTCAATTTTCAGCTGCAATAGTCCCATGAACCGAAGTCAAGATAGTTCTCTGCAGAGAATTAATGACAAATGCAAATGGTTATTACCAGTTTTTGGCAGGCAGTAGACCACAAGTTCTTGAGGATCTAAATACAACATGGGCTCAAGACAATGGGTAACCGCTGATCCCTATAGGAAATGTGACTAACAATCAGATAGTACCACAGTGATAAAAAGACAACCCTCCATATAATAAAGAGCAATGGGATCGGCTCTGGACCAATTGTTCTCTGAATTTTGCATGTCTGATCTAGGAATTAAAACATTTAATAGCATTTCTAAACCCTCCATAAACGTCAGATATGTCGACGACATCTTTCTATTAACTGAACACTTAGATAAATTAACCTTAATAAAAAATACATTTAAAAATAATTCTGTATTAAATTTCATGCACAAAATAAATATAAATAACAAAATTCCCTTCCATAGAAAGAAAAGCTGACACAGATAAGTTAATCACATACTCGTACAAAAAAAAATTGCTAGCAAATCCTCAAGCTTGCTTAACTATAAAAGTGAATGCCCTTATAGATATAAAATAGCTGTAGTGAAAAAATTTATCTACCGAGCCAAACGAAACTCATCTACCAATAACATATTTTATACTGCACTTGCCGATATTAAGCAAACCCTAATTAATAATAACTTCCCAAACCACATTATCGATCAGCAAATTAAACATTATTTAGCCGCCATAACAAATAAACACTACTACTACTAATAATCTATATAATACTAAAAGTCTATTGTCTTGTATGTTTGCAATCAGCTTTCAGCTTTCCGGTTTTCAACATCCGGTTGCGCATGCGTAAATAGCATCGTCTTCTAATCTGTCATTCCAATTCCGTTGAACTCTTATTATTAACGAACGCATGAAATTTTTCATTCTGGAAATGTTTATATCGCTTTAAATATAAAACAATTACATTTAATTTCATCAAATAGTTTTTTTGTTTTCTCCACGGCTAAAAACATTCAACGGCAGGACTTTGTAAAGTCTGTCGCAGTTTCAAAAAAGCTCCACCCTTTTAAAAAACAAAAACAAACAAACAAAACAACAACAATCATTATTAATATCAATAGCGGCGGTGAACGAAACCACCTCCCACTTTTCCTCTCACAGATTTCACCACTCCTACTCCCTCTGTTTTCGTTACGTACGCGAGACAGCCGGTTGTACCCCCTTCCTTTCTCACCTGTTCAGTGCATATTTACCTATAAGTATGGCCAACCACTTATAATTCAGTAACTATAATTTAAAAAAAAAACAATTATAATAAACAGAACGACGCATAGAAATCTATCTATATTCTTTTTTAAACAATTACATTTAATTTCATCAAATAGTTTTTTTGTTTTCTCCACAAGTGTCACGCACATACATGAATTCCATAGCTAATATAACAAACTGACCCAACGGGTCACGGGTGGTCTAGTAATAATAATAAAAATATCAATCTATATTACTGCAACCAGATACACCCTAATTATCAAGTAGATTAAAAAGTAATAAAAATATCATACATAAACATATTTCTCTTACTGACAAAACCATAAGTTCCGTTTAACTATTTACAATAACAAATTTAAAACAACTAACTTATTAATAAGAAATAACCCGACGTTGGATAACAGTTTACTAAAAACTAGTAATGCTTTGTATGTATTCAAATGCCCAATGGGAGAATGTGTCTCCAAAAACAATACATACAGATAGAGCACATCTTATAATTCCACAAAATAGATTAGAACTATTTTTTAAGCTGATTAATCAATTTGTTGCAAAAATATATATTACTCTATTAGAAAAAAATATATATACAATTATGCAATAGATTTTTTTCTTGACAATAAATTTCCAGTGCAAGAAAATATATTAAAAAAATATGTTCAATATTTAAAAACACCACCACCACCATATTCGGTTTAACATCTGTTGTACATGCTAGTATGTGTTGGACGGCTTTTAGAAATTGACTCCCAAATTAATCTATCTCTGACCAGGTCATTATTTATCTCCCTTTTTCTAAAGTCAATCTTTGTCATTTCCTCCCATGTTTTCCTTGGCCTTTCCCTGTTAACTGTCCCTGCTACCTCAACTGTTCTACATTTACTAACTCAAGAACTCTCACCCATCCTTTCATACCACCAAAGTCTCCTGTTCTGCCCACATCTCGCTATATTGTCCAGACTTAATCTAAGCCTGTCTTTAACACTCACATTACACATCTATTGTATCATTCTCATATTATTTCTCTCCATGCAACGCATGTCCTCAATTCTCACTGACAAGGTTTCACCTCCATACATCATCACACTACATACACATGCCTAATAGACTCTCCCTTTGGTCGACAGTGGTAACACTCTGCTAAGATATATACAATTTTATATAATGGCCATATTTACTTTACTTCTTATGAGGACTAAGTTAAAACATAAATCTGTGTCGAATAAACAAAGAAGAAACGATGGATTAAGACAAAAATAAGCATTGTCACAGTCGTGATGGAGTTCTTTTATTACGAACGACTCTAGTACAAACGTCGAGAATGTTTCAATAAAGACTACGGCTAATGAAAATAGAAAAATCATGCATTTCATGATACAAACACCAAAATTGGCATGGTGACTCCATGAGTGGTGCTCAAATGCTTTCTCGGGTGTCATAAATGAATTCAGCATGCCCCAAAACATACAATTTGACACCAAGATCACTACAATCGGTTGAATAGATACCAATTTATAAGGAATCGTTATTGCGAGCTCCTGGTGGCGGCCATCTTGAAAAATGGCCGCCATTTTGAATATTGAGGTGGTTAGTCAGGGAGATATGTTTAGTATACTTTATGGAGTCATCATGCCAATTTCGGTGCTTGTATCATCATTTGCACGATTATATTGCATTTAGCCGCCCTACTATATAAAATAATTTTAACATTGTCCAAATTTACTTAAGAAATCTTTTTTTTTACTTTTATTCATCCCAAACAATATATTACCACTGAGACGTAAGCGACTACTTTAATTAGGGGACAGATTTATAGGGGCATCTTAGGTGGGGAGTTGTGCATCAAAATGTTTGTTCACATTACATTTAAATTTCTGCATGTTTGGTACAGTTGGGGAAACAGGGAGGAGAAAGGGAATTCCAAAGGTAAGCAGTCCTCGGAAAGAAGCTATTAGAGTAGAAAGTTTTTTGGCATCTAAGGACCTCTATAGTAAAGGGGTGGGATTCTGTTGTTAGTCAGTTGGGATTTACGTTGAAGGGTTAGGGTTAGGTTTGGGATTTACGTTGAAGGGGTACAAGAGCAGTAAGTTCGTTGGAGCAGATTCCGTGGAAGTACTTGTAAAACAAACACAGGGATGCAACATTGCGGTGATGTGACAGAGACTGGAGCTTTGTATACAGTGCGAGACTTATTAGGTGAGAGACTTACATACCAGAGAACAATGGTACATACACGGTCTCAATAAAGTCACCCTTATTCGTCTCTCTAGTAAATTATAATAAGAAGTATATATTGCAAAAAGACAACCATGATCTTGAGACATGGTTTTAAGAACCAAACAGAAATGAAAACTTACACTGGTAAACATCTGCCATTTTTTTTCCGTCACCCATCTGTATATATTCAAGCCTAAACTTGTCTCTAAATTCTTCATATTTCCTTTCATGAGACCTTTCAACAGAGTTGTCTTGCCATCACCCTGAAATTTAAAATGACATATAAATATATATGAAGTTAGATATGTGTATATGTTTATATATTTGTATGTACAGGATTCACTCATAAACTAATTAACTGATCATTATGAATTATAGAACACAGATGCTAGGCATAAGGGGTCCGAATGTTGACTATATTTAGTTTAATTTAGTTTTATGCAAAAGGGTTAAAAAAGAGGGGGAATCCTTTTGTGAAAATTCAGATACCTCAGATTTTTGTGACATTTTAACAATGGGTATTAGACATCAATTAATAAATATTCCTACATTTTCAGTTTTTTGGGAGTATTTCAAAAGAGGGGGCATAATATGGGCACAACCTCTCATTTCAAAATTCAAATTTGTATTAAATTTAATCCATATTCATTAGGCAGCAATTAGGAAAGATTCCCTGAATTTGAATTTCTTCTTAAGACCCCTTAAACTTAAGGCTTAAATTTTAGACATTTTTAAAAATCGAAATCATGTAATGGATTTTGATCAAAATTTGAATAAGGTTTCTAGACATATGGTTTAGTAGCATTACATTTTTATTTTAATCTTTGTAAGTGGACATAAAGGTGGTGCAAAACTGTTCTGTTTGGGGAGTTAATTTTACTCATCTTAAAATAAAATCTACTTATTTGCTGTTGAAATCTACCGAGATGCAGTTTCTGATTCTTGGAGGATCCATGCAAAAAGTTGGTTCTTTTTTTCATGTCTTTTTTTTTTTATTATAAAGAAGCATCATTTATTTTATTTACATTTTTTATATAATAATTTGAATTTAATAAATTAATAAAAGAAATAAAATTTTTAATAAAAAATACAAATAAACTATCATTATAAATTCTAAGGAATTTCTTTTAGCATTAAAATAAAAAAAATCTTTGAAAATAAATTCGGAATTATGACATAGTTTCTGTTACAGATAGACATCAACTCTCTATTACAATAACGATTCATGACTAGTTTTAGTAGCAGTGATTCAGCTGGCTTTTTTATAAAGAGAATGTTGTCCTAGAATTAGCTTAGTAATCTCCCTTGGACTGATCCTCGAGTTATCTCCCTTGAATTATTCTGGGCAATATTAAAAAACTTGTCCATGCATGTGGAGAAGTGAGAATGAGCTTCTCTCTCTGGCTGGTCCTTCAAAGTTATTGGGCATTGTCCGACTGGCTGGCCATCTTTGCATAGCATTCACAAACACTGGTAGAAGTCATATAGAGTCCCTTTCTGGTAGCAGTCGCCTAGACTCCCAAAACACTACAACTAACACAAATGTACGTCATATTTACTTATATATTGTTCATGCATATTCTCTATTTCCGACGTCGACAACACGTTTAATCCTATTGTGTTATTAATGTATTTTTTCTTTAGTAATAATGTCTCTGGTTTTACCCCTTTGAATATTACATTAAGAACCACCTTACATGTTTTATATTACAATTTTATGTTTTTTTATGGAAATTGCTCCAAACAAGGCATGAAGCCACTTGATGTAAGGAGCTAACAAGAACGAAATATGATTATCACAAAGACATAAGATACCTGTTGGCCTTAGTCTTGAAAAGATCAGGGTTATAGGTAGGAGGAAAACAGTCAGCATAAGAGTTCCACAAGCCTGCAGTTCTTGGAAAGAAACTATTGGAATAGGAAGCTGTATTACAATGAGGCATCAAAACACCGAATTGATGGAGACCACTAGACCAACGAGTCAACAAAGGAAGCAAGGAATAGCTTACACAATTCTGAAGAACACATGCCATAATAGTATTTATAGAAAAGACTGAGACTAGCAACATCACTCTGTGAAAGAGATGTGTGTCCAATCAAATTGCAGATACGTTTCTGCACCTTATCCAGCACCCTCAAATGGGACAGAGATTCACCAGCCCAAATATAACAATGGAGTACTATTGTCATATTTGGGCTGGTGAATTTGATCTGATAGTAATTTGTAGAGATAGAGAATAGCCTCAGGTGTGAGAAAGTGTTTGGAGAGATAGAGAAGACCAACTTTACGAGAAGCAGAAAGAGCAATGATCTAATATATGAACTCTTCTCTTAGACAAGCTGTTTATGTGAGAGTAAATCCACCTGTTTCTTCGCTATTGTACTTTTACCTTCTTCTTCCAACCTTCGTGTGCGTTATCCACAATAACAACACAAAATGGCGGCCTCGGTTTGGGGAAAGATATAGCTAAACACTGCTGAAAACACAAAAGCTAAGATATACAATATTTGTTAGATTAACATCAAAGACGATCAATGATACGATCAATAGAATGATTCTACTGACCTCTGGTCCCATCACAGATAATTTCATGCACCAATGGGGTTTTGAATTCCGTTGTTTATACTGAAGAAATGTCAGAATGCCAACACCATTTTTGTCTGCTAAAAAAGAAAAAAAAAAGAAAATAGATTAATTGGCAGACCTATATTAACCTACCACATACATCACAAAATTTATCAGTAAAGTACAGAAGAGTTAACACTCGAGAACTCATAAGCAAAAAAACAATACATAATTTATATAAAACGCATTAGAATGAAATTCTCTATCGAACCCGGTTAGTTTTTACTTGTGGAAACGACTAGTAAGGTTTTTTACCGTTTAAAAAAAATCTTATAAATAATTTCCACACTTTTAAGTGTGGAAATTATTTATAAGATTTTGTTTATGGTGATTTATGCAACTTTTTAGGTTTACAAATTCTCGACTGTTAACTTTATTGTAATTTTACTGTTAAAAATATCTTTTCACAAATTAAAATTAGCCAGGTTCGGTAAGGAATTTCATTCTAATGCGTTTTACATAAATTATAAATTGTTTTTTAGTTTACGAGTTCTTGAGTATTAACTATTATAGACCTTTACTAATTTTTATTTATGTAAAAAAAAAAACTTGGATTATTATTGAAGCATTTAGATTATAAAATGTTTTTTGTTTCTTTTTAAAACAGACTGGTTCAATTTTTAGCAGGGTGTAGTTTGCTATGTAAGAATGAGATTAATTGACCCACCTGGGGATGATATTTAAGTGTAACATTGCATGAAGGTTTCTTCAATCCCCACCAGATAGCCCATAATCATCTCATTGGCAGGAAACAAGTGAGTCTTTCATTGACATGTTGGAAGTAGTTGCTCAATGGATAGTGACGTCTAATTGTAAAGGTCGTCATAGTTGTGATGCAGTATTATATATTAGGCGAGTATAATTTTATTAGTTGAGAATAACAAGAAAATAGGGTTCAATCAGGGTTAACTTAGTGTACTCGGATGTCAGCTCGACCTGTGTGCTGGAAGTGGATGTGATATCACATGGTAAAAAGAGAGAGATGGAGAGTCGTCAGTTCGTTTGGAAGCACCCACTTGTAGACTTGTGGTTTTTGAGATAAGATATGATTTGTGGTTTCTGGATAAGATATGATTAAGCAGTGATTATTGACCTCTCTCTGTCCATCCACACCGCTCAACTGGCCAGTGGTTTGGAACAACAACAAAGCGAATAAACCACTTCTTGTCTTCAACCGTTTTTCTTGTCTTATTTTGGAGTATGAACAAACTTGTTTGGAGGTGGTGTTTTCCTCGTTCGGGCAAGATCACGTTAATGGACGGCCATCAAGGTATGTTATGAACGTTCATGCATTTTAATTGATTATAACAGTAGCAGCTTATGTTTCTGTATCTTCCTCCTTCCTTGTACTTGTAATAATGTAAAAAATAAAAATGCCAACAATATATTTGCTCTTTTAGATGTTTTATTCTTTTACATGTAAGTGTCTCCTTACTCGTTCGCCGGAGAGGGAAAACGAATAAAGACAGAGCATTGAAAAACGACGTCTGCTAAAGAGAGAGACTTTTTCTCTCTTCTTCGCCACATCTCACTTCGGACTTCCTATCTGTGACATCATATCTCGACCTATAGCCCTTACTCTGGTTTTGAACTTTTAATAGAATTTTCCACTTCTCTGTTTACTCTAACCTTATGTGGAAAATACCGTTTTTAACACTATTTTTACACACCCATATCTAATAAAAGTTTATCATTTTAAATCTTTGGATTTCAATATCGATTAAACACTGAATCCTCATATAAAAATAATTTTGAAAGATTTATCTGTTGAGATGATTTATGTTATATATGTAAGTTTATACAGACAACAGGTGGACATATAAAGAAACAGAATGAACCTCGAGGCAATGGAAAAGACCTAGATGAAGGGCAAAAACCGGGTGGAGAGACGACCTCAATAGTCAACTAGATCCTACTTGGCTATACCTAGCCAGGTATAAAACAAGGTGGAAAGAAACCAGGGAGGGGTTCCTCCACCAGGAGTGAAATAAAAAGATGATGATGATGATGATGATGATGATGATGTAAGTTTAATGTAAAATGATCCCCTGCTTGAAATTCTAAATGGGTGCTTATAAACAGGATTATTTTAGTTTGATCTACTACCTATGCAACACACATCTATACAACTGCAAAATCGCCAGGTGTCTTCAAGTAACTGACATTGAATGCCATTGGGTATGTCATAGTTCACTCATGTAGTGTTATAATAGAAACAACAAACAGCTTATACAGATGATGTATATAAATATTTCTAAGCCTGCAGGTACTGCTTCATTGAAACTAGTTCCATAAACTAGCACCAACGGTTACTAAAGCTATAAATACATTTCAATTCAATAGACTATTACCAGGAACATGTGTGGCCAATGACAAAAAGAAAAAAGAAAAGAAATCACTGAGTTTTTCAACCTTGGAGCGACACCCTACCAAAATAACAGAGTAGTGCTATAATGAAAACAACAAACAGTTTATACAAATGATTTATTTAAATGTTTCTAAGCCTACAGATACTGCTTCACTGAATCTATTTAATAATAAAATTAACATTATCAAAATTAGGTAAAAAAGCAATTGGTGAGTGGGAGGAAAAGGAACAGCTACAGCCATTTAACCTTTCCCTTCTATCCCCCTTAGTTTCTAAGAAAAGATTGAAATCGTTTGAAATCCAAAAACTCTAACAACTTACTGAAAAATTAAATTGTTCTGTTTAAAAAAAACACAACTATTATCTTGGCTTTACAAGCGCCTCTCTATCGCCATTATTCGTGAAAACGCCTTCAGTCTGCTCTCGGCCTGATGGACATTCGAAGAAAACTATTGACTGTGATACGATTATATATAAAGAATCGAGACTTACAATGACCAAATGATGGATAAGGGATTTATTAATTATTTATTGAATTATTAATCTTATAATTTACTTTTTCACCGAATGGATCAGTGTAATATATGTGTTTCTTATTTTTAATTTGTGATTGAATAAATAATCATCAGACTTAAAAAAAAATGTAAAAAAATTATTATCTATACTAGTGCTAAGATTTATAATAGTAGAAGGAAAGATAAGAAAGGTAAAGAGAGAGAGAGAGGGTGAGAGAGAGAGAGAGGGTGAGAGAGAGAGAGAGAGAGGGGGTGAGGGAGAGAGAGAGGGTGAGGGAGAGAAAGAGGGTGAGGGAGAGAGAGAGGGTAAGGGAGAGAAAGAGAGGGTGAGGGAGAGAGAGAGAGAGAGGGTGAGGGAGAGAGAGGAGAACTAAAAACAGAGGATGTAAGACTCTAATTTGGTGGCAGAAACCTAATTTTTCCTGATCTCCAGCAATTAGCAGATACCTCAGATGTTTAGGAAAACATCCTCAATAGATCTCCCAGCTATGGGTGAAATAGTAGGCTAGACTGTAATCATTAACCTCGGTTAACAACCAGTCAAATTTTAATTATTTGTGGGTACCTTAGCTAGTATAAATAAGAGTTTAAATATATTTGTTCGGGTGAATCTATCTTTATGTATAAACAAGATATATCCTCGACAGGAGAGGTCACAGTGGAGTTAAGTGGTTGAAAGCTTAGGTGGAAGTAACGTCAGACAGACGATCGTGGGAGTGGTGGTTTCAATCTCGATAGTCTAGTGTGGAACTTTGGAGCAACAAGACGTGTTTTAGAATGATCCAACAAGTATTAACTAAGCATGTGCTTATAAAATAAGCATTTCTCTCTCTGCCCCCACCCCCACTTGACTTTGCAGCGCTATACGATCAAGTTGCAGCCAATTGAATAAATCATTTCTTTTCTTTAAAATTTGTTGAATTAATTAATTGCAAAATAAATTTTCTTAAGCATGAGATGGTTTTAATTGCAGCTACGAAATTGATCTCAGTCCTCGAAGTAGACAACACACATACACAATGGTAATGCTGGTGAAATGAGAAGGCATGATTTTAATAATTTGAATTGAATGAACTTTATAAAACAACTAGAAAAATACGCGTTCAGGACGAATAAAATTAATTCCTAAAAGAGATCAGCATTGCACTACTTTTATGTCCATTTATGAAGATTGAAATCAAGATATAATGCTTCTAAGTCTTATTTCTAGAATTCTTATTCTAATTTTGATCAAAATCCATTACATGATTTATATTCTTAAAAAATATCTAAAATTTAAGGGTTAAGCTTAAGGGGTTTAAAAAAAATTGAAATTCAATGAATCTTGCTTAATTGATGTCTAATGACTATGGATCAAATTCTATGCAAATCTGATGTGAATTTTAAATGAGAGGTTGTGCCCATATTATGGCCTCTAAAACCCTTTAAAATATGTAAAAAAAAAACCGGAAATTTGAGAAATATTTATTAATTGATGTCTCATACTTACTGTTAAAATTTCACAAAACTCTGAGGTATCTGAATTTTCACGAAAGGGCCTTACCCTCTCTTTGCCTCCTTTGCATAAAACTAAATTAAACTAAACATAGCTCACATTATGCACCTTTAGGCCTAGCATCTGTGTTCCAAAATTCATAATGATCAGTTAATTATTTTAAGAGTGAGTCCTATACATAGAAATATACACATACCTAACTTTATATGAACAGAGATGATTAGGATATGCAACATTAGAAGAATGGGTACTCTGACATCACAACATAGTATAGATATCCTCGGAATACCCATATTACATGCATGTGTAAATATCTAAAAATTAGAATTCATGGAGGCCATAAATTCTATCCTCTAAAATTTACTTACAAAGACGATCCAATAATGTGATGTAGAAAGGCAGGACAGGCGGAAAGAGAGAAAATAAACAGCAGAGTACTGTAACGAGACTACCCCGGGCTGATTAGAAAAGGCAGAAAATGATAGAGCATAACAAGATGTAGGTTAGGAGTGTAAGTAGAGATAATATTCTAAATGTGACTGCGATTGTTTTGATAATCTCGAGGTTGAGACTAAAATTGTAAATTGTAAACATTGGATTGTTTTATTTTTGAAGCATGCCAATTGAAGAATGTATCACCGATTGAGAGAAGATCAGGAAAAACAGAAGAGAACCGACTTGACGATCGATAAGAGTAGACGTTTTGCGTTTTGCTCCCCAGGCTGGGGGTTGGGGAGTAGATTGTAACCATAAGCAAAGTGGTAAAAGGAATGTTGATTTTCTTCATTTCTGCTGAAAAACCTTTAGATTGAGGGATCAGTAAAAGACAGGGGACTATGTGTAAGCATGTTTAGTGTTGCATGTTTTCGGTACATACGAATAACAGACTTACTGTGGGTAAGAGATTTTCGGCCAAGAGAAGGGGTGGGTAGCACAGAAGAAATTGAAAATATCTCTGATTTTGAGTTCAACCGTTCAGAGTCTGATTTCTCTTTGATAAAAATGTAAGTGTCTCATTAAACAGAGGTTATGAACCACTGAAGTTTTGCCAGGAATGATGGCCGAGACCCCCTGAGGATTAAGTCTTTGATGTTCATAGATAAGGCCAGCCATTATATGAGTGGCCCTTCTCGGTGGCCGAATGACTGAGAAAAAAACTGGAATATAAGATTTCCGGTCAAAAGTACATATATTCCAGCCTATGGGCAGGGAAGGTCAGTTAGAGCCTGCCCTCTGGGCGTGAGAAAGTCAGTTTTTTTTTCTGAGGCTGGCAGTGAGTTGGATCTGTGTGCCTCTTCAAGCAAGATGGGCACTTGGACTTATGTCATTATTTGGTTGGGTTAAAAACCTCTCATTTGGCAAGTTTGTTGTTCAAAGACAGAAACGAGTACTTTTGTGACCTCAAACAAATAAACCTGTTATTTGTTTTCAACTGGAGTTGAGGTTTTGTTTGAAGGAAGAGTTCTTTTGTTGCGGCACTGAGACCACATGGCTGACACTGCGACTGGCGTCAGAATTGAGTAGTAACTTTGGACTTGCACAACGAGCGAGATGATAACGGCTTGTGCAATGAACGCACACAGACACGTTTGTATATGTTACATTACAGCTCACATTCCTGCATTGCTTATACGCAGTTTCATACTTACCTTCCTGTACTTCTTTGGGTACATTTATGATATTAAGTCCTTCTATTAAGAACTGCTTGCAGGCTTCCAATGAACCAAGTTCTTCAGGTAATCTTGTGATCCCAGGATTTCTATGTACAAAAAAAGGATATTTATTGAAGAAACAATTAAACGTTATGACCAAAAGAATTCCGAAAGAAAATCAAGTTCTGATAATTCCTAAATGTTTGCAATTGAAACAATCTTCTGTTTAGTGTTGGGGGACACTGACAAGAGGTTTTCAAAAATGCTAAAAGATGAGAAACGTGGAGAGAAGGGTCGGAAAATAAAAATTTAAAGATGTGAGTATTGATTTACTCCTCTCCAGGAGTTAGGCACAAGGCCAGTTTTTATCTTACTCCCACAAGTAAGATGTGACCCAAGGTCGGGTCGGGAAAGTGGGGTTTAAAAATTGCCTGGGAAGCCCCGTCGACATTCCCCGGTAGGGGCGCCTCAGGGGCGGCGAAGCCTGGGAGAGTGGACCTCCTAGAACTGCACAGGACAGACCCATAGACCGGCGTAAATCAAGCCCCGAAGGCCAAGGCAATACCAGTCTATGGGGTGCAGTATCCATCGGAACAGATACTACACTTTGATCTTAGCCAAAGATGTGAGTAGCCAATGACAAAAAAAAAATGAAGTTGATATGAATTTCCTAACCTGCGTGTGTGTTTTCTTAAACAATGGCAATTAGTTTTAACTAAAAGAGTCTAAATTAAAAGACACTGAGTGCACATGTGGGATGAGGGTAGACAGGAAGTCATTCTTTGATGAAACAAAAATCATCTAACTCCCCTATCGCCATCATGAACCGTTTGAAGTCTTCATTGCAAAATTAACAGTTTCAGTTTTCAGAGAGAACTGTCATGAAAGGAAAAAGGAAGACAAGGCAAAATAAGATGGAGAAAAAAGAGGAAAAGAGAAAAAACAGTAAAGGAGAAAGAAAGATAAAGCAAGGAGAAAAAGAAATAAAATCCAGCCAAACAGCAACGGAAAAATAAAGAGGTGTGATACTATAGAGTGCCCCCCATCCCCATAACCAGGACCACCGTAGAGATAAGCTAAGAAATGGATAAAAATTTTAAAAACCCGACTGATCCATTGAACTTTACAGAAAAAGTGATGCCATAGACAGCTGGGGAGGGGGTATCAAGATATTTGAAAGGATGAGAAAAAAGACAAACATATTTAGTTTATGACAAAAGTAAACTGAAAAAAAAAAAACAGATATGTCTATGATTTCTGGTGGAGAGTAGATATATTTGGGAGATGCTGGCTGTTAGGAGGGAGAACAGCGACAGAGTCTGACGAGAAGTGTCAGAGTCAGCCTTAGTTGAGATCATGAACTTAAGAAATTGAAAGCTTTGCTCGAATATAGAGACACTAGATACAAGACTTTAATGGCACACACACACACATACGTGTTCAACAAGTCACTTATATACAATATCTGTATCTGTGTGTTGTTTTTATTAAGTATGTTGATGTGGACTATGGCTTTGTGCTCTGTCACCAATTCCACTAGAATTCAAACACGGTCAATAATAAGAAGAACCACGGCACATGCTTTTGGGCAGGGCAGTTGGTGCGGATGCACGGGCATAGACCTAATGGTTTGGCAGAAATCTACTTTTTCTTATTAAAAAAAAGAAGCAGATTTCGATCAAAAAGTAGATAACTCACATCAATGGGAGGCTTTAGCGAATTAAGCGGTAATCTTCACTTTTTGAGGATAAAAAAAGCGGAATGCATACAAGTGCATAATTTATAACTTTTCTACCCGGAATAAATTATCGATTGGAACAATTTCAAAATGAAAACCGACTGTCCAGAATCACAAAATAATTCGAGTCACTTATAGTAAAACTACAAGCTTGTTTCAGGAGCCGATAACGCTGATTGGTCTTACCACTATTTAGAGACATAAGGCAATGACGTATAGGAGGAAGTGGTAGGAGGAGGGGGTAGAGAATGTAGTAGTAGTAATAGTAGCATCATAAGAAGGTAGTAAGAGTATGACACAAATAAACGATGTAAATAAAGAAGAAAAGGAAAAGACTAAAGTAGTAGTAACAGCAGCATAAGAGAAAACTAAGAGGTAAATAGATGACTGAAATGAGGAAAAGATTAGTAGCAGAGTATGAGGAAAAGTTTTAAACGATAAAACAGTGTGTTTATTTTTTTCATAATTTTTAATGCTCGATTGATATTTTTGAAAAATGTAATATCTCTCTCTGTAAATTTTGAATTAACAGGTACTTAATTTTATAATTTGAAAATGACACAACTTTATAAAAATAGTAATATAGCATTCAGCACTGGGAACATGAGTATGTTGCAGAGCCTGATAATGGTGATTGGTCTTACAAATGTTTAGAGACACAAGAAAAATATGGCATTGCTAAAGAAAGTTGATAAACACAGGAGTTAAATGTGTAAATTACAAATAATAGTTTTGTTTCACTGTAAAGGTACGAGTAATGAAAAGGGGTTGCCTCAGCTGCTGGCTACAGAGGAAGAATTAATGAGGAGTGTCTGGAGTGGTTATTTCTCTAATGTTCCTGGTAAAATATGGACATCACTGAGGTCAAAGAAACAGCTTGACGGGTCTGGTCTAGTTCTACAATTTTGCTGGTAGATCACAGACGTTATTAGGGTTGGAGAATAGGATTTGTAAGCCTGGTTGTTCGAGGTTACTTCTCCAATATTGCTGGGTGAACGTGGATGTCATTGGTGTTGAAGAACCGCTGGGCAAACTGAAGAGCAAGTGGTCTTGGGAATAACAGAACTCAAGTGTAGTCGGTGAGTTGTCTTGAAATGGGCAGGTTTGTTCAATTTTAAATTGTAGTGAGTAGAAAGTAAGTTGCCCTGAAAAGAGCAGGTTAGTTCGCATTAAATTGTAGTAAGTAGAAAGGTTGCACTGAAAATGGATAGAAATGCTGGAATTAAGGTAGTTCGGTCATTGCTGTTGGACTGTTTACTCAATGACCAGACTGGCGGGAAGTCAAGCAGTATCGTACCACTGTGAATAACTGATCTTTCTTCGACTCTGACTGCTGGTTAAATCTGAAATCAGGCAGACAAGGTAAGAAGGCTAAAAATGATAGTAATTAATTATTAGGCCATGATAACTATAAACTGACATATTCAATATACTGCAGGGTTATATTATATCACATAGACTAATCTCTTTCTTACTGCATGTTTATTTGATTTCAAAATTATGTGTTTATTAGAAATCACAAATCAGTCAGAAATAAAAGTGCATGTCTGTTCAACAACATCCAGTTTGGGTATTAAATAAGAGTTACAATCTGCTAAGGAGGCTACAACAAGCAAAACTTTTTAACGAGCCCATATGTGAAGAATTTTTCA
The DNA here is from genome assembly GCA_963556195.1 of Sepiola atlantica. Lineage (NCBI taxonomy): Eukaryota > Metazoa > Mollusca > Cephalopoda > Sepiida > Sepiolidae > Sepiola > Sepiola atlantica. The sequence continues at coordinate 34,156,277 of OY744519.1, read as the reverse complement.
AAAAAACAGATGTCAGAGTTTTCTGTAACTGACATGAAACACTCAGATGAGGTAATTGTTGAAAATCCTATGTTTGAAAATATGGGTTACAACTTTCAAGAAAATCCCGGATATGACTAACTGCCAATAATCTGAAAATGTGAAAAATTTCTCTTTTGGGACATTTATTTTACCAAGTCCTTCGGTTTTCTACGAGCACACTTATGCAACTCAACGTCTCTTTTGGGATTTGGAAGACATATCCAGTCTGTTGTTAAGGATGTTAGAAAAATGGTTGAATCATTCCACCGCTCAAGAAAATACCTGACTCTAGATGCAATCGTCTACCTATATAAGAGTCAGATACATCCTAAGATGAAATACTGCTGACACATCAAGGGAGGTTCCACACAGAGCACTATTACCTGCTTTTACAGAGTACAAGATCAACTTTGAAATTTAATGGAGAGATGATCTCTTCCTTATCACAAAATCACATGCTGTTAGTCTCTCTCTACTCTATTATTATTTCCATGGAAATTGCTTGACTGAGTTCTAATCTTTGGTTTTCCCTTTGCTTCACAGCAAGAACTTGTCTCTCTACCACAACTGAAAGGGATTTTCCATTCTCCCTTCAAGTGCCTAGTAGCAGGCAGAACTCTAATGAATGAAGCTTTTTAGCATAATTTTCTGCTTGTGGAACACATTACCACAGAGTGCTTCATCTTCAAATCAATGTTTTCATTTGCTCTTACTTCCTCGAAATCGAAAAGCGTTGCATAGTTTCTCTGTTTTTTCATTTCTCTCTTCCTCGCCGTGGCCATGTCATTCTTTGTCGTTTCTTTCTTCCTTGGCCATGTCATCCCTGTGGCTAGGATCCACATTGCTCGTCGCTGTGCATATAGCTTCGTGGAGTTATAGAAGAAGAATTAAGATAAAACAAATTCTGGAGATGGAAGTTTATTGAGAGAATTAATTTTTTTTTTTTTAACATAATTCACCCCAAACAAGGCAGGCCACCACTGTAGACGTAAGGGGTTACTGAGAATTAGGGAGTAGGTTTTGGGTGTCATCCTAAGTTGGGAGCAGTGTAGCGAGATGTCTGTTTACATTAGTTTTAAACCTCTGCATGTTGGTACAGTCGGGGAAACAGGGAGCAGGGAGGGAGTTGCAGAGTCCGGCAACACAAGGAAAGAAGCTATTAGAGTAGAAGACTCTCCGGCATCTGGGGACTTCCACAGTGAATGGATGAGATTTGGCAGATTGCTGGGTTGGTCTAGTGAACTTATGTCATGCGGGCACCAGGGCAGCAAGTTCATCAGAGCACAATCCATTGAAGTACTTGTAAAACAGGCACAAGGAAGTAACATTGCAGCGATAGGACAAGGGCTGGAGCTTGGTTGATAGTGAGGGACCTTGGGTTAGTAGATGTAGAACAGTTGAAGTAGCATGGACAGTTAACAGGGAAAGGTCAAGGAAAACACGGGAGGAAGTGATAAGGATAGACTTGAGAAAAAGAGGGATAAATAATAACCTGGTCAGAGATAGGCTAATTTGGAAATCAATTTCTAAAAGCCGTCCGACACATGCCAGCATGTAAAACGGACGTTAAACCGAATCTGGTGATGAGTTAATCAACGTTTGTTTCGCTAAGGTTTTTTTCCTATATATTTTAATCATACAAAATACATGCTAAAATATTCTTTAGTTTTAGGATTGAGTCTAATTTGAAAGAAAATTCCATTTAATTATCTGTAATTTGAAATTGACTAACCAAGTGATCCATTTCTTACTATGTTTCTGTCTATCACTCTCTTCCTCTCTCATTCTATCTCGTTTGATCCGACCCCCCCCCTGCTCTTATTTTATATGCTGTATATCAATCCTACTTCTGTCCTCTCTTGTTTATTAACGGTTAAAAGTAATAAAACTAACTATAAGATTGAAATAGTCCATTATAAACAAAAGGAAATATGACCCACAAGTTGTAATACTATTGAATCCGTAGCTGGAGAGAAAGCAAACACAAAGAGACTAATTTTGGGTTTTGTCTTTTTGTTTACAATTTAACTGGCTTTGCAAACTCATTTTTCCTTATTCAAACAATCTAATCAGACTTCAATGGGCGACTCAATGGGTCACCTTTTATTCTAGTAATTGCATAAATACGAGCTCCTAGTAAATGTTACTTCCATCAGAATAAAAATTAAATTAACCACAACACAAGAACAATAATCTGCAGAAGTTGTGCGCCGTGGAAAGTCCTTTATGCACATGATGTTGTTATCAGTCCACCCAACGCAAAAGAAGTAATTACAGCATTTAACAGGTGGAAATTAGCACTTTAAATATACAGGGTGATTCATAAGTCACTTCACTTAGCTATTTAAAATGTCATTTACAATTGAAGAGCGAATTTTTATTGTTATTCATGTGGCCAAATTTGATGAATCTCCCACACTTGTTGAAAGGCAATGGAAACGTGATGTGAACAGAAAGCCTCCTTCGCACAACACCATAATCAATCAAATATGCTACAAAGAGTCGTAAATTCCTTGCAAAAAGGAATGGAGCTATGCATGCAGAACGAAGGTGGAAATTTTGAAAATTTGCTGTAATTTTAAACTCCCATAAATGAATTTGTTGAATAAACTTTCTGTTTTGTATTACCGTATTTTTTAACTTTAGAATTTCAAAAATAAATAGCTAAGTGACTTATGAATCACCCTGTATATTTGACGAAGACAAAGCATCTGACACCAAATAAATGATATCTGTCCCATATGGCAAATACCCATGCAGTGTCTGCAAGCTTGGAACTGACTCAAACTCCATCAAATCCAATAATTGGTATCACAAAAAGTGCTTCAACTTGCCGGTAGTACGTGTAGCAAATGCAGCTAACTTCATTTACAGCACCTGTCGAAATCCGATTCCCATAAAAACAGAAATTGTTGCAGGTGTCGAAAGAGTCGATAAATTCACCTACCTTGGCAACACGATTGATTTCAGTAAGTGAACTGACACAACTATAGGACAACGTATATTCTCTGCATGGAGAGTCTTCAAGCAACTGTCAACAATTTTACAAAACGCATGGATCCCATCGTGTACGCGTACAACACACATGTTCGACCTGTACTCTTGTATGGCTGCGAGACATGGTCAACAATGAAACGATCTTGGCGGAAGCATATCGGATGGAGAAAACTGCCGGTCTCACTGTAAAGGCTTTCATGAGAAATTGCATCGCACAACGGCGTCTCAACAAGAACGCCCACGTTGTCCGCTGTCAGTCAACTGAAATGCTCCAGAATGTGTCCGACATCAATGTCAATAGCCCAAGGCTATGCAGTAGGCTGCTTAAGACAATTGATGACAGTCTGATCCTAGCAGATGGCACAAGCAAAATGGCAACAGACAGGAGAAGTCATTTATGAAACATTTAACCTCAGCATGAGACAAGAAGATGAAAAACGAAAATAATCTATATATATAGAAATGTCAATGTCTGTGTGTACCTGTGTTCCCTACAGAAAGAAAAGTTAGGGAATCTACATAAAAAACTAAAAGTGTGTTCTTGTATAAATTTTCCGGGGAAGACAATGGAAGTGATCTTGAATATCAAAGTACCCTCCTAAGGCAGCTATTGGGCAAAACCTCCTTTAAAACTAGAAATATATCCTGGTTTGATGAAATTTATATCATATGTATAAAATTCTCCGGGGAAGACAATAAAAGTGGTCCTGAATCCTTACATTCCACTCTATGTACAAAATCTCCACATGCTCCCCCCAAAGTTAACTGAACTGAAAACTTCAAATTTCAGCTTATTCAGACTACGTCGCAGTACAAAAAGAAAGAAAGTAATATTGTGTTATGAACATAATGAAAAAAAGATATTTAATCCCGAGCAATGTCAGATCATCCTGCTAGTAGCAATAATAATAATACCTGTAAGGACATTCAAAAACATAAATCAGGAAATTGTTAAAACGAAAACCGAAAAAATTTTTTTTAATTACCTGCTTAAGTTGAGAAAAACCAAAGATTTCATTTTTGGTACGCAAGGTGGAACCATGGTCAGTTTGTTTGATTCAAAATTGACTTCATTAAGATTCTGGAGGACTGAGTCTGAAATTTCAAAATGACACACGTCTACTTCATCTGATGGAGTCGGCTTATAGAAATGTGATCTGCTGGTAGAAATAAAAAATAAATAAAAAAAACTTTTATTTCAGCAGAACTGGAAAGGGATTAAAAAGACAATAGTAATATTTACAAAATATGAGGTGCAATGCAGCCTGGCTTTATTCTAGGTTGAGGAGTTGAATGGGACCAGCCTTAGCACATATGATTCCTTGTGTGGTCAGACTTCAACTGCTTGAAAGTGGGATGTATTATGCACAAGTAAACATTTTCAGAAGTTTATAATCAGTTGAGCTATAAAGATTGCTGGTCTTATCAGTGGGTGTTAAGACCAACTCCTAATATTATTATAAGTAGGATGTTGAGCTATAAAGGTTGCTGGTTTTATCAGTGGGTGTTAAGACCAACTCCTAATATTATTATAAGTAGGATGTTGAGCTATAAAGGTTGCTGGTCTTATCAGTGGGTGTTAAGACCAACTCCTAATATTATTATAAGTAGGATGTTGAGCTATAAAGATTGCTGGTCTTATCAGTGGGTGTTAAGACCAACTCCTAAATATTATTATAAGTAGGATGTTGAGATATAAAGGTTGCTGGTCTTATCAGTGGGTGTTAAGACCAACTCCTAATATTATTATAAGTAGGATGTTGAGCTATAAAGGTTGCTGGTCTTATCAGTGGGTGTTAAGACCAACTCCTAATATTATTATAAGTAGGATGTTGAGCTATAAAGATTGCTGGTCTTATCAGTGGGTGTTAAGACCAACTCCTAAATATTATTATAAGTAGGATGTTGAGCTATAAAGGTTGCTGGTCTTATCAGTGGGTGTTAAGACCAACTCCTAATATTATTATAAGTAGGATGTTGAGCTATAAAGGTTGCTGGTCTTATCAGTGGGTGTTAAGACCAACTCCTAATATTATTATAAGTAGGATGTTGAGCTATAAAGGTTGCTGGTCTTATCAGTGGGTGTTAAGACCAACTCCTAATATTATTATAAGTAGGATGTTGAGCTATAAAGGTTGCTGGTCTTATCAGTGGGTGTTAAGACCAACTCCTAATATTATTATAAGTAGGATGTTGAGCTATAAAGGTTGCTGGTCTTATCAGTGGGTGTTAAGACCAACTCCTAATATTATTATAAGTAGGATGTTGAGCTATAAAGGTTGCTGGTCTTATCAGTGGGTGTTAAGACCAACTCCTAATATTATTATAAGTAAGATGTTGAGCTATAAAGGTTGCTGGTCTTATCAGTGGGTGTTAAGACCAACTCCTAATATTATTATAAGTAGGATGTTGAGCTATAAAGGTTGCTGGTCTTATCAGTGGGTGTTAAAACCAACTCCTAAATATTATTATAAGTAGGATGTTGAGCTATAACGGTTGCTGGTCTTATCAGTGGGTGTTAAGACCAACTCCTAATATTATTATAAGTAGGATGTTGAGCTATAAAGGTTGCTGGTCTTATCAGTGGGTGTTAAGACCAACTCCTAATATTATTATAAGTAGGATGTTGAGCTATAAAGGTTGCTGGTTTTATCAGTGGGTATTAAGACCAATTCCTAAATATTATTAGTAAGTAACAAAAACTGTCACAAGAAAGGAAAAACATAAAACAATTTTTATAACAACAACGAAAAGGTTTATTCAATTACCTCTACCGTTTGGTATTGATGGAAGAAAGTTGGACAGTGTCCAAGTGAGGAAAGGAAAAGTAGAAAGTTCTTTGGGCTGTCAAAAGTTTGTCAGCAGTTATTTTCATGCAAAGATAGTCGATGCTTGAGCGTCCAATGGACTGAGACAGGAGAGAGAAAAGAGACGTCTTTCCTCGTTGCTTTCAGAATTCTCTCTGCTGACCAACTGTGATTTCTAAAGATGCTGAAGTAGTTCTTTAGGGGACAGATGAAATCAATGCGCCTTGCAAGCTAATTGGTCAGTGTGTGACCAAATTGCATAACAGGGACATTTCTCCGAGAGAGAAAACAATTCATTATTTATGACTGCTACAGAGCCTGGTCATTACTAAATGGGTGACCATTTGGGCGGTATGTAGCAAAAAACTCCTTTCATCTAAATTTGCAACCATCATTCTGTATATTTACCCTTTGTCTGTTGTATATCATTCTTTATTACTTATCTAAAATTGTTAACTCAATATACATAATTATTATTCTTTCCCTTCAAAAGCTGTCCCTCCCAATTCAACTTTCAGCACTTATCTTTGAGTGTAATTCCTATTTTCTAATGTGCGATAATTGAAGTTTTTTCGAAGATAAAAATCACAATTCTTAGACTGAAATTAAGAGAGGAAACACAAAATGGCTGAACATCCGGTTCATTCATTTTCTTTAATATCATGAAAAATGTAATACTTTAGTAAAATATATGTATGAAGTTGAGATTTCAATGTATATTAAAAAAAATAATGGTGTTAATTATTTATTTTTTAGTTTTGCAAACACAGGGTCGTATTTAATTTGTATTACACAAGAAAATACAGGAATACAGAAAAGCATTTAAGTGCTATATTAACACAAGATTTCATTTTAGTGACTATATCCTTTAAGTAGCAAAAATAAAATCAAGTATGACATGGCTTTTGTGAAATATCATTTTGTTTGGTTGTCTTACAGCATCTCAATCATTTTTTAGTTATTTAATGCAAAATACAGTACTTTTCGTAAAATTTTGTATGCTTCAAGTTCTTTATATCTTCAAACATGTATTTGTGGTGTTTGCTTTAACAAGTTAGGAATGATCTTAATGTATGTCTCTCTATATATTTGTTAGTATCTCAACAATGTATGTTTATATCACTGTATTTCATGTCATAGCCACAGATTCTTCCATTTCGGGTCAGAGTGAACCTAGGAGTTATAGCAACTGAGAGGTGACAATAGAAATAAGACGAAGTCCATTTCTAATATTTAAAACAACTTTATTGTGGCGGAATTGATGATCTTGAGCCAGAATCGAGCAGTGGAGATGGCCCAGACTTACTTCATCCCCGCAGTAAGAGGGTCCACCTTTGCCTGGCTTGCAGATGGAAAGGGAAATAAGTTTTGGCTTACTAGTTTTCTAGTAAGTAACAAATCTATTGGTTGCTGCACAATAATACGTGGATTCGCCTTGACGACAAATAGTGAGCCAGTGGATTATGTTTTTTCTGATTGGTTAAGCGGAATTAAATGAAGGAAAATCTGCTAATAAAAAGAGAAAAAAATCAGAAGAGGAAGTGAGTGTCGAGTGAGATTCTGCGGTGAGCCGAATTATTTTTCGTTCATTGGAGCTCAAAGTTACACAGAGGGTTTTTGTGCTTCTACAGGAATTGAACCGAACTGAGTTTTTTTGTTTGTTTAACGTTTGGAGTCTAGTCATAGACTTCTGAATTCCCATTTACATTTATTAGTCGTCATTAACAGAGAATAAAAAGGGGAAATGAAAGAGAAGGATGTTAGTGAATGAATACATCAATGAGTACAGACGAAGGCAAAAGATTAGAAAGTCCACATGGTGCTAAATAAATGTCTTGTTAGTAGGGAAGAGAAAAGAGTTCATATACAAAAGAGATAGGGGGAACATCCTGTTTGTAATAAAAGAGAAAGAGTTCATATACGAAGAATGTTTGTACAGTACACAGGTGTGGAAGTCAAGCAATGTCCATGTATTTATTTACCTCCTCTCCAGGAGGTTAGGCACAAGGCCAGTTTTATCTTACTCCCACAAGGTAAGATGTGACCCAAGGTCGGGTCGGGAAAGTGGGACTTGAAAAGCCAGCGCCCGAGAAGGTGAGCACTCTGGCCATTAAAAATTGCCTGGGTAGCTCTGTCGGCATTCCTCGGTAGGGGCGCCTCAGGCAGTAAGCAATAAACTTGCTCCTCCCCAAAGAGAGGAGGCAAAGCCTGGGAAGGTGGACCTCCTAGAACTGCACAGGACAGACCCATAGACCGGCGTAAATCAAGCTCCGAAGGCCAAGACGATAACAGTTTATGGGGTGTAGAATCCATCGGAACAGATACTACACTTTGATCTTAGCCAAAAATGCAAGTATGTGTGCATGTTGTATTAAGTAGTCGACATGTGTCGGCAGAAGTAGCCATGTTGAATTCTTATGTCTTCTTGTCGAAGTCGAACCCTGGGCCAAAGGCTCAGGTAGGTTTCTGCTGAGTCCCAAGAGAGAAATTTGGGAGATGGTCTGAACAACGTTGAGTTGTTGTCAGTTCCTGCACATGGGAAAGAAAAGTGAAAGTTTATCCTGTATTAACCCTTTTATAATCTCTCATCACGTGGTCAGCTCGCATGAGAGATGGATCCTGATTGGGCAAGCCAGAAAAGAAGTTAAATGCTTGCACCAGTCAGTGCCGAGCTGAGAAATTAAGTACAGATTCAAAATTGTAATGGCGGATGTCTCTGTAGTTGTACAGCTGCTACAACTTCACACGCCCCAAAGCTCCCAAATTTGGGTCCGACCACTGGATGCAGTTTCATGGTGTACCCAGGATAATCATATCTAGAAACTTGTATGAATATTGACAGTTTATAAAGCACAAATAAGGCACAATGTTGAATACTATTAATTCTTACCGTTTATTAGTGTTGTCCACATACAGACCAAGATTGTTGTTTCCAAGGTCTAAAACCTTCAAGTTAACACAACCCCAAGATTTGCTGTGAGGTAAATACTTTATTTTGTTATTTGAAATCTTCAATTCACTCAAAGAATCTGGAAAAAAAATCAAATATTTTTAGACAGTTTCAAAAATGCATTCAACCACAATATTAACATTGATTATAAGAAATTACTGTATTATTTTGATTATTCGCACTAATATTCTCATCTTAGTTTTTATTTTCATGTTTTGGTCGATGAAACCTCCATCTTTGAAAAGGGTTTGAATCTCGATCAGAATCAAATCTGATTTCAATGGGACCGTTGAAGCTCAATTTCACTGGATTAATTTGAAAATAGTAATCGACTTGTTGCATCAGTCAAAAATAATGCAGCTCACAAATCACTGAACGTTTTCTCTCACGTCTCTCTTTTCTCCTTCTTTCTTCCATTTGTTTAAGTCTGCATATTTCAGGCATTAACTAATCCCAGTTAAATCTTTTTAACCAATGAAAATACAGATAATACGTTGGCTCACCTTTTATTGTTAATGTAAATTTGCTTATTGCAGTGCCATAACTAGTCGTTCTGTTTTTCATAGGTTGTGAGTTCGATTCTCACTTCAGGGCCGGCGGGACAGTTATGAAAGTGGGGGGCTTCTCCTAAAAAGTGTGTGGGGGGGGGGCGGTTAAACACATGCATATCAACTTAATTATTGATGACCATAAAGTCAAAAAGTCAAAAAGTGAAGGGGCTTGATCCCCCCCCCCCCCCCCCCCCCCCGGTGCCGCCGTCCATGCTAGTAATCTATGATTTTGACATTTCCTTAATTTTAAAACTACATGCCAGGCAAAGAGTATAAGTTATTATCCCCGGTGGCATAACAGTTAACGATATTGATTAACAATCAGTTTCAAGTGACAGTCTTCTGGAGGTTGAAGGTTCAATCTCTACTACAGGTGATAACAATAATAAGGCGATAATAACTAAGAATAACTTAGAAATATTTTTTTTGTAAATTAATTAACATTTCTGATGCAAAAATTCCCCTGGATTAAATAAAGGGTTCAGTTCAAATTCCGTATAGGTTCCCGAGTTCGAAAAAATGCACCTGAAGTCGGTCGGAGGTTACGTCAGATGAAACATTAAAATAACCTAGATGAGGATAGTAGTAAATAAATGGCTTTCTATTGGACAGTTTAAATGCTTCCAAATTCCTTTCAGATTTCAAAGGATCACAAATAATTCTTTTCTTTGCTTTTCAACTATTAATAAAAGATTAAAATGCCTAACTTGCTTACAAATAAATCGAAATACATTATGGTGGATTTAATTTTAGAATTAAATTATATTTAAAAATATAATTTAATTCTAAAATTAAATTAAAGGATTTTACAATATTGGATTTTTGATTTCAATAAATAATTGATTTATAGTAAATAAAAAAACATAATAATGCGTAAGAAACATGCACACATACAGAGACACTTGAGAAATAGTCGCACAATTGTATTAATATGGAGATATGAGAATGGGGAGTGGATAGAGAGGGAAAACAAGTCAATAATCCTCATTCTTCAAGATTAAAATACAAACTGATTCGAAATTTTTTTTTTATATGGAAATCGCTCCAGACAAGGCATGAAGCCACTTAATGTAAGAAGCTAAAAAAGAAAAATACTACTTCAAGGTCAAAAACTAGCCAATGATAAGTGTTATATGGATAGATTCCGACCCTTCTTCTTCAGTTTAATGTCTATTTTACAGACGGGCAGTTTTTTTACTAATAAGTAACCACTTATCAAGGGCAAAAGGCACTCAACAACCAGGGTTAACAAGATGAACAGAGTGGCAGTTGAATGATGAAGAATATAATGAAAGGATTGAAAATGATAAAATGGGAACAGTTTATCACAAGTATTTGCTGACATTGGATTTAAAGATAGCCATGTTGTAGTCTGCAGGGAAGCAATCCCATGGTAATGCGTTCCGCAGACAGGAAGTTCTTGGAAAGAAACTCTGTTCATGAAAATTCTGCCTGATAATACCACATGGAGGAAAAAGGAAAGTTCTTTTCAATTGTGGTAGGAAAGCGAGTTCGTGTTGTGAATGTCTTACAAAGAGGAACCAGAGATTGGCATGTGTCGGATAGCTGTTGAACAGTTAATTTCAAAATTAGAAAAGGTGTTTCAGAATTTTTGAGCTGAGGATTGATTTGTATTATTCGGACTACTGTTTTCATCTTGAATGTTATTCTCACAATTTTACGGCCGATGTAAGCTCCGACTTTCTTCAGGCGCATGTTGAATTTGAGAATCTTTATGGAATTTTGAACGGAACCCTATATTTAATTCATGGGGGTAGCTTGTTCTCGTTCCGTCAGCCATGACCGCATAGAAGTCTTAAGTAATTCTTAATTGTATTCTCAGTATTGCCCATACTGAGGATTGAACCTTCAATCTGCAGAAGACAGTTACTTTTAACTGATTATTACTCAGCACTTTTATCCGTTATGCAACAGGTCCATTTAAATAAAGGGTTCTGTTCAAAATTCCGTACAGATTCGCTCAGTTTGACATAAAGATTCCTGAATACAAAAGGATGCATCTGAAGGTCGAAGGTTACATCGACTGAAACGCTGTGAGAATAACATCCAAGATGAGAACAGTAGCTTGAATGATACAAATAAGGAGGCCCCCGTTTTGATAAGCGTTTACGACTGAGGTTCACCCCTGATCTGAAGTGGAAGACTTACATTAGATCTGTTTCTAAAGTCTCTGGAAACATGGTTGGATCGTTCTACCTCTCCAAAAATTATCTCACTCCTGATGCAATCCTCAACCTGTATAAGAGCCAAATATGGCCTAAGATGGAGTACTGTTGCCACATCTGGAGAGGTGCCGCTCAGAGCATTCTCTTTTGCCTTGACAGAGTACAAAATCAACTTCGGAATCTAGTGAGGGATGATCTCTTTTCTTCCCTGCAGCCTCTTTTCTCACAGAAGAGACGTTGCTAGTCTTTCTCTACTCTATCGTTATTTTCATTGTAGGTGCTCGACTGAGCTTCAATCCCTGGCCCCCACCAGTAAAACATTCACAGCAAGAATTTGTCTCACAACAACCACTGTGAATAATTTTCCTTTCTTTCTCTGTGTACCTAAAACCAAACGGAACTTCCATGAGCAGAGTTTCTTTCCAAGAACTGTCCGTCTGTGCAATGCAATACCATGGGGCTACTTCCTAGTTGACTACAGCATAGTCATTTTCAAGTCCAATGTTAACAAATTCTTAAGTAATCAAATTCAGCCCAGATCCAAACATGGTCTCCAATCCTCATGGTGTTTGTCTCACCATCCACCTGACACAAACCTATTAACCCTTGTCCTCAAGTTGCCTTTCGGCCTTGATGAGAAGTAACGCTTTAGTAAAAAAAAAAAGTATAAAAAGTGTTTGTTTTTTACACTTACAAAGCCTCACAATACTTTCGCTGATCTCCGTCAGTTGATTAGAGCTAAGGTCAACGTACTGCAATGTGGAAGACCAAAAATTTTCCAAGCTGCCCGGAATTTCGGTCAAGTAATTGTGAGACAAATTCAGTGTGTCCTGTAAAATAAGAATATTATGAAAATTACTCATCACATAAAACTTGGAAAAAGCTAACAGAAACAGAATAACGTCTATGTTATATATTATAGGTGGGAGGCTTAGGGTTAGGTGAAGAAATGCTTCTGTAGCAGCTTACATGAATTAACTATTTCCTGTCGATCTATGTAAGTTGTTATTCGGCTTGACGATCATTGTAATCATCGTCTCTTCAGGTGCGCGTCTGCATGTAACGAGATTCACACATGATCGCTAAAGCCAGATCACGTGACTGACATGAGCACTTCAGTTTATGACTTACTCCCAAAGAGACAAGATGTGATCCTGCGATTCTCTGCTGTCGGCCTAGCAGAGAATGTATGAACTCCAGGAAATTATTATTTCATCTTGTCAACTTATACTCAGCATATACTCAACCCTATGTATTATCTTTCATTTTGTTCCTGTGTTTCTCCTACATAAAACTACTACTCGTCTATGTGTTGTTCAATCGTATTACGTCATAAAGAAAAGTTACACAAACCAATCCACCTATCTTTGTGTAGTTCCCATCTTTATCTCATCCAAAAATTGACTTATCTCAGTTAAACTTCGATGTTCGTCCTGTTGTGTTGTTTCCATCCTTCCGTACTTTGGGTCGTTTCTTTCTGGAACTTTCTTCACTCAACTTATCTTTGTCGCATAGGTTTGTTGATTAAAATAAGTGACGAGAATGTGCGTATCTTTTCTTGTGTCTGTTTACATGTGAGTGTACATCATTTTTACTTTTTTTCTGTATTCTCATCTAGCGACCAAGAATTTCACATTATAAGCTTTTTTTTCTTTTTCTGTGATATTTATGCGGTATCCAGTCTGGAAGGTCCAAAATGACCTATAACTTTCATTGTGGATCCTCCGGAATGAATACTCTATTTCTTCGCCTCTTCACAACTTCTACGGATCTCTTTGCGTACAGACTCATCTGATTGCTATGGAATACGAACAATTTCTGAACTTATGAGTACCTTGAGTATTCTTTTTCAAAATTTTCCTTACCATAAGAACATTTTTGTTGACATTGACTTTCTTAATTTATGATCCTTCTAGCCAAAAAGTTTTGTATATATATATATATATATATATATATATATATATA
>OY744519.1:34135300-34137800 GCA_963556195.1 Sepiola atlantica | reverse complement strand
ATCACATCACTCCAAACTTGTGGCCTCCAAACTCTCCAGACCTGAATCCATTGGATTATTATGTGTGGGGCGTCGTGGAGAGAGATGTTAATAAACACCCCCACAACACTAAAGATTCTCTAAAAGCATCCATTGTCAGAGTGATGGACAACATAGATGAGGACCATCTCAAGCGCGCTTGCAGTCGGTTTAGGTCTCGAATCGAAGCTGTCATTGAAGTAGAGGGGAATTTCATTGAATGAAATTATTAAACAATACCTTAGCTTACATGTTTATATAATTGTTTTTGATTAAGAATATTTTTGTTTGATTTTTTTTATCATTTAATAAAATGGAAAATATGTTCTCATATACCTGACGCACCCTGTATATATACATATATATATACATATATATATATATATATATACATATATATATATATATACATATATATATATATATACATATATATATATATATATATATATACATATATATATATATATATACATATATATATATATATACATATATATATATATATATACATATACATATATATATATATACATATATATATATATATATATATATATATATATACACAAATAAATGCACATAGCTCTTTATTATAGAGTGGAGAATACTATGGTTATTGTTTTTCATTGAAATGAAAGCAGCTGAATGCGTAACATACTGTCAGAAATAAATTTTCAAAATTAAAAACATGAATCAATGTATAGAAACTTAAACTCGCTGCGTGGAAAGTAGCTGGTTGCTTTCTTCATTGAAATCTTAGATGACAGTTCCATTTTATAGTAAACTAGTCTTTGCCGGCTCACTATCGCTATGCAAAATTCGCTACCTGAAATACTTGAAACATTAATTTAAAATAATAAACGTTACATTCATAACTTTGTTGTAAACATGAAACAAAATCTTTCTCATTTATATATATATATAGATAAACATTTTGGTAATTTGGAAACAAATTTATTCTTTTTTTTAATGTGACCGTAAAGAAAAGAAAAAGAACAAATCAATTTGCCTTTTCACTTTCAATTTAAGAAATAGATCGAAACTTGTAGAAAATCAAGCCAGTCCATCTAAACAAAGGAACATCTGAACACAAATGTTAAATATTTGTCCCGGAACCAATATAATATTGCGAAACAGAACTATTTATTATATTAAAATCAAAACAATCATTGAATTAAAAAATCACAATAGTTAATTAACAAAATGTCCCTTTTCAAAACCAATATGAAAATTAATTAACCTTGCAACTGATATCGCATATACATAAACAATATATAAAAAGATGGTGCGTCTATTGTGTAACTTGAAATAGGACGTTTTGACTTTAGCATGAAATGGGCCCAACTTTCGTATTTATTCATTTAGAAGTACAAGTAAAATATTCATTTCAGCTTTATTTTGAATAAAGTTATTTGCATCAAGCTTGGCCTAATATCCGCAAAATGTAAAACTTGCACTTAGTAGTTCAATATACTACAATAAACATTGAAATGCAGTTTTTGTCGTCCATTTGCTTGTCACTCACAAATGAATAACATATTTTCTCTTTGCTCGATTTTTAAAAGGTCACAATGTAATCATTTTGCATGATTGGACTTTTATTACAAAATGAAACTAATAAAATATTAATTTTTATTTTTAAAAATATTCCACTTAAAACAAAATTTGCTGAATTTTTAGAGTTGTATTCTATTATTGTTTTTCCATATATTTTTTTCCACAAATCTTGGTTAACAACTTTCTTAGCTAAAACTTATTTTAATTAAATTGACTTGAAATAAAAACATTCCCTTAACAAAATAATTATAGCTTTGGAGTGACGTCATAGATTTAAAATTTACGTCATGTTTTAAAACATAAATTCAACAATAAGCAATGATAAAAAAATAAATGATATTAATAATTAATATCATTTGAAATTATTTTAATAGTTCAAAACAATTTAATTAGCTTTAACTATGTACTGTATGTAGTTTTCTTTTCATAATTATATAATTCTAGACAAGTAAATAGCAACACCCTCTCACAGACAATGAGAGAGAAGTGGGTGACGCGGTAGCTGAGCAAAAATATGTGATCGGAGGGAACATATATTTGATAGTCTCTATATTAAAATGCTTATAAATCAGCTTAGACTCAGTATTATTCATCAAAATAAAAATCAACATAATTAATTGTTTTCCGCACAGAATCAAGTTTATATATTCCAGTTGCATAAGATTTTGACGTCTGGAATTTGACAGACTCTTAAAATGGATTTTCGGACAGATATCTTTTTTGTGAAGATTTTATCCTATAAGGAGTGATTGAGATGCTTGCAGAAGTGATAATCAGTGAATATGGTGGATGTGGTAGAATTCCATTGCCCATTTTGTTAAGCTTCTACCGAGTGATATCTTAGATTGAGTTATTCTGTTGACTAATGCCGGACACAAATGCTGCAGTTTCTGGTGCATATCATCGATTTTCTGTCACTGAT